>JARHVA010002279.1:1537500-1797500 GCA_037957365.1 Torreya grandis | reverse complement strand
AAGTAGTAGATACTATCTTGGTAGTCTCCTCAATAGCATTCAATTTTTAGAATAATGCATAAACAACCTCAAATTGTTTCTTAATAGTATTAAAATTAGACATAACATTTTTAAGTATATTACTAAATTTACCATTCAACCTTGTATGCTTAGTTTCATAGGCTATGAATATATATTGGAGTGCCTATACCTTAGTTACCTTTTCCTTTAAAAAAATGATAAATTGTAGGATCTCTTCACTAGTTTTATATAGAGTGCCCTTAACTTATACTTTAAAACCATCAATAAATGATTTAAGAATTTATTATAAAGTGATAATATTTATCAACTATCCTATTTAGGTTATCATACTTGTGACCCTAATGTATTTAAATATATATATGGCCTCCTTTTACTGACCCATGAGATTTGATACCTAAACTTTCATTTGAGTATGCCAATGGAAGGAACCACCTCTCTTTTGAATTACATAATATAAATCCCAAGATGACTCCTATGTGGTCATTACGTTCAAATGATTATATGTTTTGTTCCTTATGCATTGAACCATTAAATTGATCCTCTTCTCAAGTTATTTTAGTTAGTTCAAAAAAATTATTACCTTTCCCCATTCAGGTTAGGATTCACCCCTAGAAATCATGACTATTTTAAAAATATCATAAAACCTAGTGATTACACTTTGGATGTTCTTCATAATCTCTCTAAGAGCATGTATAATATATTATTGTAGAAGTCTCTATTTATCATACTCATAAATTTTATACATCTCTTTCATTACATCCCATGTTGTATATAAAAAATAACAAAATTACTCTATATATTTAGTGGGTCCATTAGGATTCTTCTTCTACTTCTTGTCTAGAGAATGGATTTTATCTTTGTTTTAGTAATACTTCTTCTCTAGTGTTATTGTCCACTCCCTTAGTCTTCCTCACCCTTTAAATTTTATCACTCTTCCTATAAAAATGGGTTATTATTGTGGTAAGTTATATAAGGACTAATCCCATCCTATCCTTCTCCCTCTCCTAAGACTCATTAACCCAAGTAGGGACAATGAATTCTCCTTGATCCTTTGGGTGAGTGGTTTTAGAGTGGAATAAGGTGGTATGAAAATTGGTGGAAGCATGAAGGCACTTAATTAGATAAGAAATTAAGGAATTGTAGTAATGACCCTAATCCATTATGATACACTCCTTTGGGTTGTAGTCTCCACCACATATATTGTCTATCATAGATTTCTTGTGATAGTCATTAAAAAATACTAAATATAAGTGGACTAAGAAATAGTCAAGTCTAATTGGGTGGATGGTGTAGTTTTATTTTAGTGATTAAAAATGGAAACAATCATGAAATCCTTAAAATGAAACTCATTTTTATGATCCTATTATTAGGGTAGTGGTTGATTGAATTAAAGAGTCTAAATAATAAAAAGCTTGTTTCTCACCTTCATCAACATAAGCATGAGGACATAATGACTTAGTACTCAAATAATATTCTTGTAATGACTTATTGAGAGAGAGTGTGGGGTAGAAACTAAAATAGTGGATGATAAATTGACCATCTCAGAATCTACAACTATAATAAAAGAAGCAAGGGAGAGCACTACCTTATTCAAAGCTTTCCCTTCTTTTTGGTAATAGTATTAATGATTGAGAAAATAGCTAGTGTATCCATTAGATAATATTATATTAAAATAAAGGTTTCAGGGGAAGGACTAGGAGTTATGGTTGTAAGCATGTTAGTAAGTCCTAGAGTAAGGGATTCTCTCAACACAGATTTTATGTCTGACTCTAGATACTTGTCTTTCACTAATTATTAAGTGGATTTTGAGTCATCCTTTACTTATACCACTCCTCATTCACCTCTCAATATATATATTTATCTCTAGATTCATCTTCATTTATTTCCTTAAAGAAATATATTTCTTCTTTAGGCCCTATGTATTCTCTAGAGACCCATTATTCTTCAGTTTCCCACTTTTTGAATTCTTCATCACTATCCAACACATGAATAGGCTCCATTTATTTTTATCCTCATCTTAATTCCTCATTTTCCTCCTTTATTTCTTCATATAGAGGATCCCCTTTAGAAAATGAGAAATCAATAGGTCTTTCTTCTATTTTCACATTTCAAGGTGAATTTGGAAGAAACCTAAGCTTCCTTTTATAAGAGACAATGAATGGCTTAGTGGTTGTTGGTACTTTCCCTAAAGTGGATAGAGTGGCAGATAAAGCAAATTTAATAATGGAAGGTGGAAGTGAAGTATAAATGGTAGGAGAAGTATAAGGTGCATGCACTAGAATTGCATAAATAATTGGTGGTGATGATGGGGATGTTGAGGCTAAAATTATAGAAGGAATTTGTATAAAATAACTTTTTAATAACATACAAAGACTTACTTGTTGAATAGTATTCAATGGGGGCAAAGGTGGAAAATAAAATGTTCATGTTTGTATACTTTTAAAAGGTTGTATCTCTATAGTTGTTATAGGTACCTATATTATTACCACTAATTAAGGTTATGAAAGCCCATATTGATTCATAAATGTGTACCAAAGGTACCTAGAGTGTTGAATAAATGCTTCTCATTTTTGAATTCCTAATAGTCTAATGCATAAGTTTCAAGTTATGATAATCATTTTATCTTTGATGGAATAGAGGTAGAACAAGTGACTGTTTCATAATGTTTATAATATTTGGTGATTGGGAGCCACTGTGGCCAAATAGAAGATCTATGAAAAGTATGAAGTATCTATGTTAATAAAGGTGAATTATGATCAAGAATTAATCTAAGATGGATATTTAAATTAACAATTAAAATAGAGTGAATTGGTTAAAAAGGATCAAAAGGAGGGGTAGGGAAAAAAAGAGATGTTGTTGATCATCATTCCAAAAATCATGACAAAGTTTAAATATCATCTAGTCATGCACTTAACTAAAGTATAATATGAAGTAGAATAATCTCAAATCCTATCACACATCAGACAAACTCCTAAGAAAGGTGAAAATAAAGTAAATTAGAACTTGGTTCACTTTAAATATTTACTCCTATAAGTAAATAACATCACCAAATGCAAAAAGATTAAGAAAATGAAATGAACCTAAGAACTGTCAATTAACATAACATTAACACAAGTTAACAACATTGTATTCAAATATACACACCAAATTTTCATAAGAACCATTCAAATCTAAAAATTAGAATAAAAAAATGAGAGAGAATCTATATTAACAAAAGACACAAGTAAATTTGGACAAACTTTGTAGAATTCCTTGATTGTATTCATTGCTCCATGTTTACAAAGTGATTTTGGATCTAAGAGCTCTCTCCCTTTTTACAATTGATAATACTCCTTTTATAGAATGAAATGAATTATGTTGGTCATTCATATCCAATCACAATATTATAAGTGTATAGGATGTGTATTTTTTTTACATTCTAGAATAAATGATATTTTCTAATAGACTGACCTGTAGACAATGTGCTCTTACAAATTGCACTTGTCTATACAAAAAGAATATCCTATTTCAAAATATTATACAATGATAATTAAATAAATAATATTCTCATTTCAATAACCCTGGGATCCACTGAATGATGAAGTCAAGTGGACCTCCATGTCCTAAGAAATGCTTTTTTGAGCTGTCAAGGTAGTGAATTTAAATCAAGTTTCTGACTAGTGGATCACACTTTGATTTTGGATTGAATTACTTACACTGATAGTAGTTTGACTTCTTTGGATTGGTTAGGGTGATCATAGGGTTAAACTAGGTCATTTTTGTAGGTTTCAATAGTGATTTAATGGTGATAGTTCATTTAAATAAAGTGAGCATTATGCCCAAGATCATGCTTTAATCTCACTATTTTTTAAGTCCACTTAATCTTTAACTGGTTTCTTTTTTCTAATGTGGTATTGTCTTCACACCTCTATGGCATCTTTGTGGTAGTTTCATGACACCCTACTCATTAATGTTTTAAAAAATGATTGTTACATTTTTAGAAAAAATCCTTATTTACCTCACACCATCAGATCATTTTTCATGGATCATCATAGACCATCGATTTGCCTAGGCTTACTATATTTCAAATTTGAATGACTAATTTACTAAGCTAATCTTCACATTCACACAACCATCAATGATGTACTCATGAACATAAATGACATCCATGAGACCATCACAACTTAAACTCATAATGTTTTATTGATGATTGTAACTTTGAAATTCATGTGATTGCCAATGACATCCTCATGACCATCAATGACGCCATGTGACCATCATAATATAAATTTGTTTCATTTTCTTGTTGAGCCTAATTTTTATGTTTTCATGACCATAAATGACATTATCATGACCATAAATTATGTCCACATGACCATTAAAATTTAAAACCATATCATTTTCTTATTGATATTAATTTTGACATTTGTGTGAACATCAAAAAATGTCCACAGGACTGTCAAATAGACTCAACTCCCTATGAGCTTGAAACTTGTCATTTTATGATTCATTCATGGAACTATTCAAGTTTTGACCTATCACATGTCATTGCACAAGATTTTTATGCTTTGGCATATACCATTAGGATCTAGGAATTTGACTCAAGAGAAGATGGTTAGTATAGGGTTAATTTTAAAATGAAAACAAAATGAAAGAAACACACTAACTAGAATAACATCTCAAGGCCTAGACACTAGGGAGATATTAGTTAAAAACCATGAATAAAACACACGACTAAAATTCAAAATAAACCCTCATTTACCTTCCTTGGATGCTCCAAAATTATTGTTGTTGTGGCTTGCTTGGCTTGTGCTCATGAAGTCTTTAACAAAGGAGGCTTGGCTATCTCCTCTTCTCCTTGGTACCTTATGGATTTGGCTTGGATTGGCTTGAAATCAATTTAGCATGGTAAAGCTAATTACAATAGATTTTTGAGGATATTTGAGCATAATAACTTTGCACCAAAATAGCTTAGAAATGATATTCATGGCCTCTCTATTTATAGATTTTTGAGAATGTCTAGAATCAACTTGAACCATCCATCCTGAGATTGAGATGTGTGGTTGAGTATTAATTCAATTTTTGGAATTAAGCTTATAATTATCCTCATCATCACATTGGAAGAAGGGGAAATTAAGCAGCATGGAGGGTATCAAGGAAGGCATTGATGAGGCATGAAGGGCATGAATCCTGATATTTGTGGCATTTATGGCCTAGGGATGTCTTTCCAAGAAATGAGGTCACCTGATGATTCATATATTCAATATTTATTTTAAAAAATAAGTATTCAACAAGTTTCCATGGAATTATTAATTAGGCCTTGATTTGGGTTAATTATTTCTTAAGCATGTTTAAGTACTTTATGCATAAATTACTCAGATTAATCAGATTACCTTGTTATTAGTCCAAATTTTGACTGGATCGGAATTGGAAGTCACTATCAGATGCATTGGAAATTTATTCCAATTTAGGATGTTACCAACAAAAATTAATGAAGGCACACATCTCATGTAATAGATTTGATAGGAAAGAATAATCCAAAGTACCTAGGTGCAAAATTAGCATTTTGAATCAAAATGATCTAATCAAAGTTAGCCAGCCCATAAATTGCATTACCCTATTTAGGGATATCCTAGATAAAATTGGCACTTGAATATGTTAGTTTCACATCATTTAACATGTGTTAATAGTTTTAAGCTAATTTGTGCATTTTGGGTAGAAATTAGTCAAAAGCCTGGTTGGAGGTTATTGGTGGCCAGATTTAGGTGTCTAGAGTTTGCCCCTATTTGGAAAGGTATTGCAAGCTATAATCATAGTAACATACTCTCAAAGAATGAAAATTTCCTATATGTCTAAAACTATAATGATGATAAACTAACTGTATGATGCCTCCTTGAGGGAATGGTTGGCACAAGTAAGTCAAAAAATAGTCCCGTGAAAAAAAAGAAGAAAAATGAGGGTACCATAGAAAAGAAAGATGATTGGGTGAAAACATAATGATATTGAAAAAGTAGTCAAAATAATTAAGATGCAAGTGGGATAGTGCACAATGGTTTTCCCAAAGGTGCTTATAAACATTGTACCATGATAGTGGTAACATGGTATGATAACACAATGATTTACACAAAGGTGGTTATAATCATTGAGAAGATGGAGCTACCCTAGTTGAGACAAAAAACAAGATAATAACATGCCACTGTATGAGTATAAAAAGTAAAGTGGTGACAACATAATGATTTACCCAAAGGTGGTTATAATCATTGAGAAATGTAGGTGGGATGATGTGAAATGATTTTCCCATAGGCGGTTATAATGATAGGACCCCGATTATTTAAAACATGATAAACTTGGATGAGGATGATGATAACTTAACATAGAAGGTAATGATGAATTGGAATAACTTACTAGTAGGGAGATGCTTGTTGGAACTAATAAAGGTTAAAATTCTTTCATGGTTAATTACTTTGTTTGGGATATGATTGGGATTGAATCAGGATGTTAATGCCGAAGAGATGTTGATGCTGCCATTACTAAATAGACTTCTTGAAGGTAAGGTTTTTTATATCACATGTTGGTAGGCATCATGGTATAACATCATAAGGACTTCATCAAAATATGCATAAGGATTGACTCCTGTAATCCAATACTCAATAGAAAATAATTCACCAACAATAGAAACCATGATAAAAATGTAAACATATGAATATGGATAGATTCATGTATAATTTTGGGTAAGGAATCAACTAATGAACACATATAAACTGAATCAAGGCAATAGTGTTGAAAGCAAAAAAATAGACACATGAACAGAACAACAAAGAAATACTCAAAATAAACCATATGAATAGTGCCCCTAAGAAATAAGTGACAACTTTAAAAAATGAACAAAATGGGGGAAATATAAGAAAAATAAGGGGTTGGCTGAGCTGTTTCCATATGCACTAGGCAAGTGGATGATACCTACATAGTTTTATAGATGTAATATCCAATAAAAAACTTTAGCCAAATGTAGTTCCCCTAGGGAATGAGAACAAAGTGATAATTGATGAAAACAAATAGAATGGATGTGATAGAAGAATAGAAATGGTCTTGTAAAATGGTAAGTACATGAGAGAAAAGGCCAAAAAGGATGGGGAAACTAAATGACAAGATATTTTCTTCTAAATTAGTAAGGGTTCCCAAAATCCTTAAGGCAAAGAAGTGGTCAATGTTATGTTTCTTTTCTAATGCTTTTGGAATTTTGGAAATATCTCAACTTGATCAAGAATGATGAGACATTGAATGGTTCAAGCTCACAAAATAATGAGAGTGTTTAAAGTAAGGTTGCTCACAAAATGGTGAGAGCATGTCTTAGGTTCTTTACAAAATGGTGAGAGTATTTAAACTAAGTTTTCTCATTAAATAGTGAGAGTGTGACTTAGGTTTCTCAAAAAATGGTGAGAACATGGCTTAGGGTGCTCAAAAAATGATGAGAACATGGCTTAGGGTGACTGAGATAACCTCAATAAGTATTGAGTACTACCTATATAGTCCTAGACCTCAAGTCACTATAATTCCACCCTTACAGTGGAGGAATTTAACTAGTGTAGTAGCAATCAATTCAAACAAAACAAGCACAATTGGTAAAAAAGGCATAGTATGACATAGGAAGTGGCAAGTTGGTATGTCAAGACTTAATGTTTCCCCTAGTTTTCTCATAGGTAGCTATAACTAGGAGACAATGACATAGATCAATGGTAATAATTTGTCTAAAGGTAGTTATAATTAGTAGAAAGATTAGTGGTAAGAAAGGAATAACAAATGAAGGATGTAATTACTCAAACATATATCACACTATCCCAAAATATGATCTCTATCTAGAGAACTTGAACCAATTAATGAAATTGATCAGATATCTTGATACTAAAACTATGTAATAAATAGAAAAAACAAGGTCAAATAGGCTAGGCTTTAGAACACACTAGGCTGATAGGTTAGAAGCAAAAAGTGGATATGGCTAAGAAGATGGATAATGATGATATTTGTACAAAGAAGAATAGGGATAAAATGGCATAACCAAAATGGTCCTTACAAATAATACACCTTAGTGCTCAAGCATAGTACTACTTGAGATGAATAATATTTATCGGCTCAAGAATTTCATCTGTCTAATGTGGCAAACCTATATGTTCATGATCCATAATCTACAATAATGATGAAAGTCCATATCCAATTTTGTTTGAATTCCCTTTTATTCTTTTGCTTAGCCTTGGTATTCTTTTGGTTTTATTTAAGAATAAGATCACCAAGTTCAAATATTCTATACATAACACATTGATTATAGTGGCCTTTAAGTTAGTTCTAATATGCTTGAAGATTTTTAAGCACAGTTATGCATTTTTCATCAAGTATATCTATCTCTTGTAGGAGAGCTACTTGATAGTCATGTTCATCCAGGACATGCTTGAAAGAGTTACATAGTGAAGGCAATTCGACCTCAATGTGAAGGATAACTTTAGTACCATAAACAAGTGAGTATGGAGTGGCTCTAGTGGGGGCATGATGACTGGTATAGTATGCTTAAAGATTAGGGAATATATACAAGTGCCAATCATGATTGACATCATTGAAAATATTTTTGAGAATATTGACAATGGTTTTGTTGGATGCCTTGGCTTGGCCATTACCTTGAGGGTAATATACTATAGAAAAATGTTGTGTGATGTTATATTTAGTACATAGTTGATCTACATCATTTTTATTGAATGATCTTCCATTATCAGATATAATGACAGAGGGGATATCATAGTGGTAAACTAGATGATTGAAGATGAATTTTGAAATTTGCTTTCTAATCACATAAGTGAGGGGTATAACTTCAAACCACTTAGTGAAATACTTGCTGGTGGCAAGGATATGTTTTTGGCTATTAGATTAAGTGGGGTTAATCTTCCTAATGATTTCAAGTCACCATTTAAAAAATGGCTATGGTGTCAACATTGGTTTCAAAGTTTTTTCTAGGGCATGAATCAAATTAGCATGCCATTAAAATTTATCACACTTTTTTATATATGCAGTGGCATCTGCATCCATTGTGGGCCAATAATAAATAATATGCAAGAGATTTTTGGATATGACTACCCTAATAGAATGAGTGCTACATACTCCTCTATGAACTTCTCTTAATGCTGGTGTAGACTCTACCAAAGTTAAATAATAAAGCAGAGTTCCATCAAAATTGTGATGGTAAATAATGGATCCAAGTAGAGTATAATGAGTGTAATAATGAATGAAGGATTTGGTTTGTTTTTAAGATAGGTTAAGTGGAAAAACTTGTTCATAAAGGTAGTTGTAAATTTTTTAGTACCAAATAGAATGAGGACCAATAATATCATAAATTATTACAAAGGTTAAAGGTTCATGAGCTAGTGCTAACAAATGATTGATGAGGAGTTGATACTTTCTAAATTTATCTATTTGTTAAATCAGAGAGCCAATAGTATCCATGGCATTTTTAGTTCTGTTACTAGCCCTTGGTATGTGCTCAAACTAAATGTTGACAATTTGTTGCTTAAGAGTGTCAACTATGGCTTTATATGGAACTAGCTTGTCATCTTTGGTCTAAAAATGATCTATGACTTGATTAATGATTAACTAAGAATCACTATAAACTTAGAGATGATATATATTCCAATGCACTACTAGTTAAACTTATGCAACAAGTGCTTCATACTCAACCATGTTTTTTGTATAAGGAAAGCTGATTCTGAATGATTTAGGGATTAGATCCCCCCTATGGTATCATAAATAATAGGCCTACCACTAATCCATGTGTAGTAAATGAACCATCAAAATATAGCTTCTAAGGCTACTCCTCAATGGGTGTGTTAATGATGATCATTATAGATTCATTGGGAAATTGAAATGTGAGTGGTTGTGTGTTTATGAGAGGGGCTTCAACAAGTTGATCTATAAAAACTTGTCCCTTGATTACCTTCTAATGGACATACTCTATGTCAAAATCACTGAGAAGCATGATCCATTTAGCCATTCTACCTTTAAAATATATTTTAGATATTAAATACTTATTTGGATCTACTTTTGAAATGACCATGGTCTTATTATTCAACATGTAATGGCATAGTTTCTGAGCTATAAATACCATGGCTAGACAAGATTTTTAAATAAGGTCATAGTTATGTTCATACGCAACCAAGGTACATATTAGTATTATATGGCATGCTATTTTCCATTATCATCATATTGAGCCAAGAGTTCCCCCAGAGTATGGTCAGTATCTGATAGGTACAACAAGAATGGCTTTCCTGGTATAGGAGCTAATAAAATATGCAGATTAACAAGGTAGTCTTTGAGTTGTTGAAAAGTTATTTGGCAGTGATCATCTTAGTGAAATGCAACTCCCTTATTCAAAAGGTGTGTAAATGGATGGAACTTTTCTACTAACTAAGAGATAAAGCATCATATTGATTAGATCTTACCCTAAAAATGACAAAGTTTTTTTAAATTGGTTGGTGGCAACATCTCAATTATAGCATAGACTTTAGCTAGATTGACTTCAATACCTATATAAGACATGATGAATCCAAGTAATTTTCTTGAAGTTATACTAAACACATATTTATTTATATTGAGTCTAACTTTGTACTCCCATAATCTTTCAAATATCTTATGCAACATTGTTGGATGGTGAGCCCTAGTTTTGGATTTTCCTAATATGTCATTGACATAGTCTTCAACAATATCATGCATCATATCATGGAATATGATAGTCATGGCCCTTTGATATGTATCTTCATCATTCTTAAGTCCAAAATGGCATTACCTAATAACAAAATGTTTTCCATAGAGTGGTGAACACTATTTTATATTGGTCTTCAAGTGTTATTCTGATCTAGTTGTATCCTATAAAACTATCCATGAGTGAAAGAATTTCATAACATACCATGGATTTGACAATCATATTGATATTAGGCATGAGAAAATCATCTTTAGGGAAAGCTTTGTTGATGTCTCAAATATTAGTACAAATTTTGATCCCTTTAGGCTTTTTACTAATAGGTACAACATTAGAGATCCATTATGAGTAGTCAATGGATTATATACATCTTACTTCTAAGATTTTTTCCAACTCTTTATTTACCAGTACAACAATTCAATGCTGCATTTTATGTGACTTTTGTTTTACCAATTTGGCATCAGGATTAACCACAAGGTGATGTAAAACCAAGGTAGGGTCTAAACATGGCATGTCAGAATACGCCCATGCAAAGATATCTACAAATTTTCTTAACAGAGCTATAAAGACTTCATATTCCTCCTTAGTGACGAACATGCCTAATTTTATCCATTTTAGGTATGATGGAGTCCTAATATTTACCTCTATTATATCTTCAACTACAAGGGTAAAACCATCTTCTAGGATAGTAGGTAATGACTTGAACTATTGAATTATGTTAGGGTCCTTTATTAGAACATGCTCTTCAAATTCTCCTAGGAATGATGAGTCTAAGTCCCCTAATGGGAAATCTAGCCATGTGATAAAAATAGTTAGAATTCTTGAAGAATTTGATTAAATACTTTTTATTTCTCAAATCTAAACTTGGATCCATAGGCAAGTTCATCATTTGTGGTCTCCTAATCTAAATTCAAAGAAAAATGAACACCCCCATCTAATGGTGCTTGAAACAAGTTTTCACCACTAGACTAGCCTTTATCTTTACTTTTTCCCTAGTCTAAAAGTGCCTCAAAGAGGTTTTAACTTTGAGACCTCAATGTTTTACTTATTTGTTTTTGGCTAAGGGTGTTCACTTGCTCTCTAAAATAGGCTCTAGTATCCAATGTGATTAAGAATATTGATTTATGATTTCTTGATGGAACATTGTCTTTAAGGCCTAAAAAGTCACAAAATGCCTCATCATTATAAAACTCATCAATTGATAGATTGGACTCTCTTTGGTCCCAATCTATCAATTGGGGATAATATAATGGCAAAATGTTGTGATGAATGGCTAAGGTAAGGGTACAAATAGCATTGTTATCAAACAGGTTGGTTTCAGCTAGGTTATCAAAGGTGAGGCAATGATCAAACTCTTATTTAATATCAACATCATCATTACTATTCACTAGTGATGGAGTTTGAATAAGATATGTAGGGTCACCACCAAGTGGTTTAAATCTAAGTCCTTAATATATTCCATACTTAGTCATAGAAATTGGCTCGATGGTTCCTTGCTAATTCATTCTAAGGCCTCTTCATTCATAATTTTGATGCTCCATGATCCTATTAGGAATAATATACTTTGTAATTTTATAACAATCAGCTTGGTTGTCATTGTATAACCATGATTCATCCCTTTCAAGAGGGTCAGTAACTAGGTCAAATGTTGGTACAAATGTGATAGGTCCCTTATCTTTGTTTCCTTGTTGCTAATGCATATGTGGGGTGACTTTAGGTTTCCAAAAGGTTTTTGGATTATAAGAAAGATTGGAAATATTAAATGTATCATGGGTCACATACTCTCCCAGTCCATTGTTTGAAATGGTGAAATGATTAGAAGCTTCAGGAGGTGACATGTGGGAAATAAAATCTAAGGTATTAGGATCTATGTAATTATCTGGTGAAGGATCAATAAGTATAGCCTTTTCTTTATCCTACTTATAACTTGGATTCATTTCATACTAATAATTATAGCTTTGAAATTTGGCCTCAAGATGCTTGTAGTATTCATATGGGTGTAAATATTTTGGAATATTCACTTCTATCCCTGAGTGGGAAAACTTGATGCATTGGTATAGAATTGATGGAACTACATGAATCACATGTAACCAAGGCCTTCCTAGAAGCATATTATATGATAACTCAAGATCAAGCACATGGCAAAGTGTATCATCGATCAAATTCCCAATGATAACTAGCAAACTAATAGTTCCTTGTGATTCTCTTTCTTGATTATCGTAGGCTTTGATGGTTATTGTTTCTGGCTAGAGATATATCATTATGTACCTAAGAAGCTTGATGAGCTTTAGAGACTCTATGTTGAGGATGGATCCATTTTCTATAAGGACATGTTTCACTTTATGCCATCTTATATAAACTTATATTTATAATGGATTATTATAGAGTGAGCCAAGGGAAGACAAATCACTTTAGTTGAATGTGACTTGTTGGGTAGGAGCTAGGTTTCCAACCAAAGCTTGAAATTTATCAGGGGATATGTCACTAGCAATAATGGATTAGGTCAAAAACTCATTTAGTATGTTCTTATGAATTATTGAAATTCTTAGTAAATCTAAAATAGAAATTTATGCTAGTGTCTTCTACAATTGCTCCACAATATCAAACATCTTGTCTTGGTTAGTAGTGAATGGTTTATTAGAAGGTTGAACAATTGGTTACATGATAGGAAAAGTGGTAGATGGTTGTGGGCCTAGGATAGTAATATTTGACTTCCAATTTGTGATTTCACAATTGAGATTAAATACTAGACCATTATTGCTAAAAAATGTTGGGAATGGTGTGGGACCAGATAGGATAAGTCTCAGTTATGGGTGCACTCGCATGTGGTCATGTGGTAAGGATGAGTTGTTGATATAAGGTCCTAAAGGGGAAGTTCTAGTTTTTTTGTTTACCTCTACTTATTCCTAGGTCAAATAAGGATTATCCATGTAATTTGGCTCAATGTTGTTGTTTATCAATGGTCTAGGCTGATTAGTGCTTAGTCTAGGATTGATGGAGATGGTATTAATTCTACACTATGCAATATGACCTACAACCCTATTATAGTCACGTGTAACTTCATGGTAGGTTTTTTGTTTGTTACCATTCTAACCTTGGTTTTGTCTATTATTTTGTCATTTTGGGTTCTACTACTAATTTTGTTGATTTTATTGGTTCGGCCTTTGATTTTGATACTATTGATTTTGTTGTTACACTAGTTGCTGTTGTCATTATTGATAATCATTTTTTTATTACTAATTATTATGTTAGGTAAATGGGTTTTGATAAATCCCAAGAGTTTGATTGGAAGTGGAAGAACCATTATCCAATGTTATATCCCCATTCTCCAGCCTATTCTCAATTAAATGGTTGACTTGGACACATCTTCATAGATTATGCCCATTGACCCAATGATAGTCATAGAATTCTTTTTCATGGTAATAATCAGGATAAGGAATGCTTTGTGGATAATGCTTTGCTATAGGCCAACTAATTAGATTAGTGGTAGTAATATTATGAAATATATACTCAATAGGTTCTCTTAGGTCACTAAAGACATGACGTGTAGGCATGATTCTCCTAGGAAGAGGGGTTTGTAATGGTAAAGGCTATTGTATTTGTTATGCAAGTCTTGGTTGTTATTCTTGAGGCATTGGTTGAAGAGGTTGCTAAGTAGGAGTAATCTAAAAAGGTTCTTTAAATAATGTTTTCACTGTTTAGACATGATGGGATTTAGTTACTCCATTTCCCACAACATTCCTATTGTAGTTGAATTGCTTCAATCTTTCTTGGTTATTGGCATGTGTCAGTTGTGGTGTTTTTGGTGCTTGAATGGGATGTTGGTCATTTCCCTAATTGGTACTTTGATTTTTATTAGTTGAATTAAGCTTAATAACTCTTTTATTGATGAGTGACTACTCGATAAATAAACCTTTATCAATGATCTCTTTGAAAGTATATGCACATTGTAGTTTTAGATGATAAGTTATCTCACTATGAAAATTTTTAGGAAACATAGTGGCTAATTCTTTATCTAGTAAATTGTGGTTGAAATAGCTTGTAAGGGCTCTCTATCACTGTAAATAACTTATGAAACTCCCACTATCCTTTCTATTTGCTTGTGTTAAGTCCCCTAATGAAATATCATGCTCAAGATTATAGGAAAAGTGTTACACAAACTAATCAGAAAGATCATCAAAATCCATTACTAAATTTTTGGGAAACTTTAAAAACCACTCCAAGTATTTTCCAACTAAGCTCCTTCAGAATAACAACAAAAGGTATATGTCTCTATATGCCATTGGTTGACATGCGATAAAGAATTCAGTCAAATGAGCCTTAGGGTCACCTTTCCCTTTGTATTTGTCAAATTTTGGTGGTTCATATCCTAGAAGAAATGGTATCTACAAATACTCCATGTTGAATGGGTAGGAACACACATCATCCAATTTAAACTTTCTAATCTATTTACCAGCTTGAATGGTAATAATTACATCCTTCATCTATTACAATTCTTGGGATAGAAAATTAGAAAGAACATTGGTTTGAGGGAGAATATTGGTTTGGGTAGATGGTTAGGAGGTCACAAGTGGGACACTTTGACCAGGGAATGATGGAGATACCTATTGGGTTACACTGGTTTTGTTAGGGAATCGATTAGGAATACACATACATGGATTAAGATGTACTTGAAATTGCATAATTGGTTGCATGATATTCTAGTTTGGGTTGGTAATAAAGGTTTGACTTGGAGGATTTTATGGTTGGTATGGATGGATAAAACTATACTATGCCTACTATGGTTGAAAAGTGACATGTTATCTACTAATTAAACCTTGTTGTTGAGTGGGAACTTGTGGACTAAGACCTTGTCTCTAAATTGTGGCACATTTTGAACCAATGGTTGTCTAGTAGGCACTTGAAAAATATGGGGACCTCCTTATTTCATGAATCCCTATGGAGAAGTGAAAACATGTTACAAATTTGGCATCTATCATTGTCCAATATTTTCACATTGTTGATGAGTCATTGCTTGGTTTTGGATTAGTATATTAGTCTATCACTAAAGATGTATGTTTGTCATTACCTGATGAGGTGAAACATTTATTTCCCCTGATGGAGGTGGCAATATATTTGTCTTTTATTGCATTTATACACTAGGTTGTGTCTTTTATTGTGGAATACTACTTGTTACTTGTTGAGGAGTAGGATTCATCACATTCTATCATTAAGGCATGACATTAGCCATTGTTCAATTACCTAATCCCATAGATTATACACTTGAGAAAGTAGGTAGTTGAAGTTGGGATGTATAAACTCCTACTCCTTGGTATGATGATCTACCCATGGGATTAACTATAGGCACATGTTTTTGGTTAGTTTTTTTTGTCATTAATATCACTATGATCAGGATTAGACAGTGTTTGCACATTATCTACTACATTTGGCTCACTATTCTATGTAGAGGCTAAAGACACGTCTTTAATAACAAACATATGCATCACATTATCTATCAAATCAATTTGTATAAATAGGTCAAAACTTGGATTCTCTTATCTAATTATCTCTATCAACACTCTTATTGAAGTAACTAGGTCAATAAGAGGCTTACTCCCCATGTTCATCTAATTCAAATTACATGTTAGATTCAAGTAGGTTTGATATGTTGTATGCATTTGGTTAAAGTTATATTACATGATGTTTTTACCTTGATTAGATATATTAGGGTATTGATATGTTGTTTGGACTAGAGCCATAGGATTTTTAGAAGAAGCATGTTTATCATAAATGATATTATGGGGTACTCTTACTAGACAGGGTAAATTTTCATGGGGAAAGTCTAATGGAAACTTGGCCCCTAACTCTATGGCTCTAAACAAAATATCATATTTGTTCTCTAACAAATGTCACTAAAAACAATGGATCCTATGTGCAAGCCATATTAGTAGAATATGACTATTGAAGAACTGGATCATCCACTATGGGTATTATATATGCATATTGTGTGGTTTGTTCTTGGTCTTTTTCTGAATAAGGTGTTGTGTTAACTAGATAGTTAGCTAATGGATCTTGGCTTTGTGCCCCTAATTTAGTATTATAAGAGGGGTAAGAATCCATCTCATAAACAATATTATCCACATAGGGGTATTACACCATTTCTTCCTAAGCAACTACATTACTAACCCCTAGATTGTATATGAGTCCACTATGAGTGTAGGAATACATGTTGGGATTCATAATCAATGCTTTGTGATAAAATTTCAAAGATTTCTAGAAAATTTGAAAAGGATAGAATCTAAAATAGATGATGTTCCAACTTCATCTAGATTCATCAAAAGGATCAAAAGGTTTATGCTAATATTTGTGAGGAAACAAGATAGCGTGAAGTATCTAATGTTTCACTATTCACATAAAGATAAACAAGTAAATGGAATAAAAATCAAAATGCTAAACTCTAAGTTAAAGTGTTTTAAATCAGTCTAATCTAGGAATTTAAAAGTTACTAGGTCTTTTGGCCAAATGCGATGTCAAAAGCTAGGCTCAAACAAGGCATGCACTAGGACTCTTGGCCAAATAATGTCAAAAGATAGAATTTGAAAATAGATAAAATGTTTACTCTAATGGATTTAAAACACTTCTAACAAACACTAGGCATTTGATTTTTGGACATGAATCTAATCAACTAGGTATAAGGTATGAAACAAAAGGCACTTTTAGAGATGTTTATTTTCTCACAAAAATGGTATAAAACTTTTTATTTTTGACAAAAAATCTTGACAACAATGAATAGTATAACTATCTTAGATAAAAGATCATAAAAGTACACTTGGATTGGTCTAAAAATGTAGGAACAAATTTGAACTCTATACAAGTGGGTCTATGAAACAATATTTTAAATATGCTGGACAACGTAATGACGCTATACTGCCCAAAACGTGTGACCAAAAAGTTTGATTTAAAAACTCTCTAAGGCAAAGACATTTTCCCACAATTTTGATAACATAACACTAATTTTCTTGACACAAAATGTTGTGGTGCATAAACTCAAAGTGAAAGTTTTTAGCACAAAATGGCTTAAGTCTATCAAGTGATGACAATGATTATGAGTCTTAAATGGCCTTCAACTAAAATTATAAATTAAACCTAAGTTCCCTAATGTTTAGTGCAAATAGTGAACCCACTTAACACATCAACCCTATGAACTTATAAAGGTGCAATTATGAATTTAGATTATAAGTGAAGGACTTAACAACTTTGGTAAGGGTCTAGATTCAATTGGGTAGCATAAATGTGCCAATGTATATGATATGACTCTCAAGATTTTGATGAACTTTGAACAAGGAAAATTGATGATCTCACGTGGGTAGCATAATGCCTCTTTGTTAAAAGGAAAATTAGGACTAAGTTCTTGGTTTGAATTGTTTGTTTACACCAAGTTTTGGCTTCAAATAGGACTCTAATAAAAGACAAGACCAAATAATTAATCACTCTTAGATCCTAAACTGATAAGGTTGCTTAGTATTATTAGAATCCATCAATATACATTATTTGAGAGGATTTTAAGTGTTTATCCAAAAGTAAATGTGCATTATATAGTAGGGTTTTTACACTCCCTTCTCTCAAATGATAGTACTACAACATGAACCTTGAGGTGCACCATGCACCAACAATACTTCTATGTTAAGTGGGCATTTGTCTAAAATATAACAAGTTTTCAAACGTTCTAAGGGAATTGATTTCAAAATGAATTTCATTACAAACAATGCAAAATAAAATCATGGATTTTGGGTCTACATCACTTGGCTTATTACAAAAAGGTCTAGTCCTTTTTATAACCACTACATCCTAATGTTCACTCAGTGTAGTGTGATGTCCAAATTGCCACTACATCTCATGTGAAACTCTAATTAGGATCCAAATGAATTCAATGTCTTGAGGTGAAACCCTAGGTCAAATCTTCCCCAAAGAACTTATGGGAGGTGATGAAGTCCCCCTCACAAGCCAAGTTTGCATAAAAATAAAGAAAACATAAAATATAAAGACTTTAGGGTCATTTCAAGGTCAGCTAAACTTTGATGAGTATTTGGGGAGTGATTTAGATGACCTTTTTTCTAAGCCTTGGACCAGTATACTTGTAATAGGAATGGTGCTTTTGATTCCAAGGGTTCCCTAAATAAGATAAATGGAAGAGCATACATGCAACATCCTCTTTTTGCCAAACAAAAATTTAATATAAATAACTAAGTAAACACAAAAATAATTTCAAAAGTGAGTTCATTTTTAATCCCAAATGGAAAATGAGGTGGTGTTCATTTGACCCCTTGGTCTTAGTTGCAAATTTTGAAAACATTCACCGTAAACATCTATTTTTTTAAACACCAAAACAAGGTTACTAATTGATTTTTAAGCATGAAAAAGGTGATATAAACATGGTTTTAGAAAATTTCAAGGTTGGTCCTATAAAAAAAATTTAGCATGTCCTTTAGCCTTGAATCTCTTTTAGGTTTGAAATAATGAACTTTAAAAAAAAAGATCTCGGATCTATGTTTTAAGAAAAACATAGTGACCAACATTGGTTATATAACTGATGATAGTTACATTTTCTAACTAATGATGGTTATCTTAATTAACATTAGTTATACCAATGTGATCGATGATAGGTATCTAATTGATGTAAATTTTACTAACTGATGTCAGTTAATATATCCAATTGATGTTGGTCTTACTAGCTGACATTGATTACTTTGTAAACCTATGGCAAATAAAAATGGAAAACTAAAGTTAGAAAATCAATTTGTAAGAGTTTTAATGGTTCAACTGAATATTTTAAATCTAAACAATGATTGTCTTAATGTGTAGGATGTGTTTTATCCCACCAATCATGCCATATGTGGATCTAGGAATTTGATTCAAGAGAAGATGGTTAGTATGGGGTTAGTTTCAAAATAGAAACAAATAAAAGAAACACACTAAGTATGACAACATCTCTAAGCCTAGACACTAGGGAGAGCTTAGTTAACAAACATGAATAAAAAACAACTAAAATTCAAAAAAACCCCTCTTTTACCTTCCTTAGATGCTCCAAATTGCATGTTATAGTGGCTTACTTGGCTTGTGCTCATGAAGTCTTCATCAAAGGAGGCTTGGCTATCTCATCTTCTCCTTTGAACCTTGTGCCTTTGGCTTGGCTTAGATTGAAATCAATTTGTAATGGTAACACTAATTTCAATGAATTCTTGAATATATTTGATCATAATAACTTTGCACCAAAATAGATTAGAAATGATGTTCATGGCCTCTCTATTTATAGATTTTTGAGAATGTTTAGAATCAACCTAAATCATCCATCCTAAGATTGAGATGTGTGGTTGAGGATTAATTATATTTTTGGAATTATGTTTATAATTATCCTCATCATGACATTGGAATAAGGGGAAATTAAGAGGCATGGGGGCCATCAAAGAAGGCATTGATGAGGCATAGAAGGTATGAATCTTGATATTTGTGGCATTTATGGCCTAGAGATGTCTTCCCAAGAAATGAGGTCACTTGATGATGCAAATATTAAATATTTATTTCCAAAAATTAATTATTCAACAAGTTTCCATGGAATTCTTAATTAGGTCTTGATTTGAGTTAATTAGTTCTTAAGCATGTTTAAGCACTTTGTGCACAAATTACTTAGATTAATCAGAATACCTTGTTATTGATCCAAAATTCGACTGGATTAGAATTATAAATCACTATCAAATGCATTGGAACTATATTCCTATTTAGGATGTTATCAACAAAAAATAACAAAAACATGCATCTCATGCAAGAGATTTGATAGGAAATAACAATCTAAAGAACCCAAGTGCAAAATCGGCATTTTGACTCAAAATGATCTAATCAAAGTTAGTTGGCCAATAAATTGCATTGCCCCATTTATGGATACCCTAGCCAAAATCATCACTAGAATATCTTATATTCACATCATTTACCATGTTTTATGTTTTTAGGCCAATTTGTGCATTTTGGGTGGAAATTGGTCAAAAGCTAGTTGGAGGTTATTGGTGGCTAGATTTAGGTGTCTACCTACCATTGCTCTTTGGTGAGTTTATTGATGTTTAACTTAGGTCCCATGGCTTGAATTTTCAATATCAATCTCACTCTATTAGATCTTGTTCATCTAATTAAATGTGCACTATCTAATTATGATCTGGGCAATTGGATATGATTAGTTCCTAAGGATGATAGGAAATATTAAAGTTAGGGCTCAAGAATAATATAAACTTAAACTAAAGTCTTAGATAAAGGTTTATATTTCTATTAAAAAACACAAATAAATCTTTTAATCTAAAGTCTCAAGATAGGTTTAAAACATATAAAGCAACTATAACACAAAAAATTTGATAGAATTCAATGCTTTGAGGAAATTGTTCCAGGGGACATGTTGTAGGGAAAATGTTTGCAAGAATTAGGTGTTTTGATCAAATTATCTCAAGAAAAATGTCCAAAAGAAATGAAACATTGAAAACATAAGTCATAAAAGCTAGATCTATCGAAAAAATGTCTAAAAGAATTCTTGAACAAAAAGTTCAAAAAGAATCATCCAAATTTCATAAGTCTCGAAAGAACTTAAATAGAATATCTAAAACATAAACCTTGAAGACCAATTAGTTTAGGACAAAGTTCCAATGGAAAATCCTAAAAAATATAAATCCAAAAACATCAAACCCATTAATTAGGAACATAAAAAAAGGATTTTGTGTGTAGCTTAGACCATATGAATAATAAATAGGGTGAAAGGGGGGCTCATGACATAAAAGGGTCCAAGCATAGATTTTTAGACTAAGGTTTGGTCATGTTAATAAACATGAATAAGCCTTATAATAGTAGTTAAACTAAGTCCATAACATATTTAAAGTTTTCCCATGTCAAATTTAAATCAAAGATCCTACCAATTTTAGAAGCACTTAGACTAAATTTAGACCAAGGCATTAGCAACTCAAATATAAATTCATTTTGATTTTCAATAGACTAAAGGTTAGTAAAAGATCAAATTAATAGTAAATCATAAAGCTTAGGCTTATGTCCATTCCAAATAGACTCCATTAATCTTTTAACCTAAAACAAGAAGATCCACTGTTATCAAACTTAGACAAGATTAAACCAAAATATGCACAAATATGCTAACCAAACCAAGTGTGGATCTTCAAATATAAATAATGTGTAAAACATGCTACTAACACTCTAATCAAGTGAATTTTCAATTTTAACATACCAATTTACAAAATTTAACACAAGGGCCCCCATTTTTTTAGGAATGAGGGTATCTTGACCTCAACAAATGGTGACTTCTTGGGAAAACATAGCAATACATTAGAATTCAAAGACTCTAGTTCAAACTAGTAACTAAGTTACTCATTCTATTTGATTATCCATCATTATTCAAGTAAATTTAGGGTTAAACAAGTCTTACACATGTATAATTAAGATCAAAAATCAAAACCTAGTCATTTTGTGTGTGTGTATGATTTGATTCCACTTACTATTTTAAATAGGATTTAGGGTATAACTTCTAGATTTCATGGCTTTAACCATTAACATTGACATATAACATGTTTGGATATTCATTGAAAACCATGTTTTAGCTAAGGGAAGGCTTGGGAATTTCTCTACTTCCATATAAACATCTATAACCTCAATAGATATGAATTTGGTTCTACTCAAGGCCTTGATCAACTACTATCTAGGTATCTATAGCCCTGGTGGAGATTACCAAAATCACCTCTACTTATAAATCTCTCTAAATTTCATAATAAGCTCTTGTTTTTGTAACTTTTTAGGCCATTTTTGGATTTCTAGTAAATTTTAGGAACCGAGTTAGCCATTTTTAGGGATTTGGTCAGATGTTTGATCTTTAGGCAATCACATATGGTTGCAACCTTTGTCTTAGGCAATAATGTTTGTTAAGTGCAAACATAACTACGTCCTAATATTTTAAATTATTATCCCACATGTGTAATTGTTGTTAAAGACAAGTTTAGATCAAAAAAATGTATAATATATTATGGAAAATTTAACCTACCCACTATTCCTTACTATTTTCTCAAAAGTATAACATATAGCTTACATTTCAAATCCATGGTCAACACTTGCTTAAGGTTCATACCTGCATTCCTAAACTTGTGGAGTTCCTGAGTAATTAAGTGAAGCTTGAGCTTAGGGTTATCCAAAGGACTTATTATAAGTGAGGAACAAAGCACAAGAAGAAAAGGAATAGAAAACAAAGGAAACAAGCAAACAAATATGTATAAGTGATATACACAAATAGGAATAAGAAGGAAAGAGCAAGAAAAAAATTAATCTAAGTCCTATACTAACTACATAAATAGCTTACCTCCAAGATCAAATGGAAAGTTATTTATCCTACCTTAAAATCTTGAGGCATAATTATTTTTCATTTAGTGGCCCCTTATTATGGATAGGATAATTTGCATGCTTGTGTCTTGCAAGTAATGCAACTTGGTTTCCTATTTCCACTCTCCAGTATATAGGTTGAAGATATGGGTTTAAAACCCAATGAAATTCATCCTAAATTCTTCTACTTTGTAGTAGGAGTGCTATTTTTTGTTTATCCATTGATAGATAATATATTATATCATATTCACTTAATAATAGTATCTCCGCTAGCATCCTTAGATTGATATTTTCATTGTGTTTTTTCTAAGGTGGAAATGGACTACCAATATTTGCACAAAAATATTCCAAGTCATCCCAAAAGGCTTCTTCATCTTGATCAATTAAATGATGCTCATATGGAATATTATCATTATAAACATGATGGTCCTATATTCCCTACCTTTTGATAAAGTCATATGATAATTCCTGATCTATTTCACCTACTTCATCCTCATGCTTGGAAAAGAAAGGTAGCTCTTTTACCTAATTGAGGTCTACTTTATCTAGTTTTTGGATTTCTAAGACATCATTTATTTCTTATAATACCTCAATTTATTTCAATAGATACTATAATTATTACCCATGGTCATCTTCTTTACTAGTATCCTCTATTCCATTGGTGACTTCATATGAAATGTCCTCATAGCTATCTTTTGAAGAGAAGTAAGCTTATATCTACTTTTGTTCATGGGGCTTCTCATCTTGAAGAGATGTTCCTTCTTCCAAAGTACCTTTAGCTTCACTTTCCTCTTCAAATGGAAAATCAAAAGCCTCTATTATGAAACCTTGAGATGTCCTTGAAAATCTTGATGTCCCTACAATATTATATTGGTTAGGCATAATTTTAGTTATATCCCTTTCACCTTGAGATGTTTCAAAAACATTACAATCATCATCATAATCCATATCATAGAAATTCATTTTTCTATTTTTATATAATCCATTATTGTTTTTATCATGAAAACTATAGGGAGGCCTATTCAACCTTTGAGAAGCATAGTTTTTGTTAGATACCTCCCCTATATTTCTTACTTTTTTTTAAAACTAAATAAAGTTAACACTCAATTTTTGGACATTTTTAACATCAAGTCATTTGAATTTTTTGGTGTATTAGGATGATAAAATTGAGCATTACTACTAGTTATGGGCATTAGAGTTCCATGATTATGTGGATCAAGCACACTAGCAGTGATATTCGTAAACCCTAGGATTTGGTTAGGATGTGGATGACTCAATGGTAATTAGTTTCGAAATAGAGGTTGGTTTAGAGTATGTATATTATGATTTTCATTATGGATGGAGTAAGCCATTTGACCTTGGGGTTACATCTGGTCATTAATGATCATAGCTTCATCATAAGCTAATGCTAATGTATTAATGACATTTTCAAATATTTTCGAGAACAAAAAGGTCATGGGGTCTTAGGCATCTCTGTAAATATCTAAATCAAATATACATCATGTTTATATGGGGTTATGGTCTTACTAAATATATTTTTTAACATATCATCAAAGGCTCTTATGGTCTCATTGAAATCCCTCTTAACTATGATGAAATGTTGGTAATGGATACATTGTACTGATAATTTTGCCAAATTGATCAATGAAAACACTATTAAATTCATTCCAACTAGTGATGTAATTCTCTAGTAGGTTGAGAAAACAATCATATGCAACATCTCTAAAAGTGAATGACAATAATCTACGCACTATATCTTCATAAACTACATTTAATAATCTTAAAGTAGACTTGAATGATCTAATATGTTATTTAGCTATGATAACATTATTAGGACTAAAAGAAGGCAAATACATTTTAGGATTTTGAGGAAGATCATGTACTATACCTGACACATTGATTGAATAACCACCTAGTCAAGCCATACCTTAAACACATGAGCACACTGACTTGGTGAAGTTGGTTGAGACCTTGAAAGTTTAAGCTCACCTCACTCTCACTTTTGTTAATTCTAGCTTGTGACCTTAGAACCTATTTAAAATATGATGCATCAAAATGATATTTGTAAAGTACAATGATTAAGTTTGCATATTAAGCTAATTTTGCATAACTACATGTAAAACATGACTATATTTAACTAAATAAACTCAAAGTTACATTTATATAGATGAATGAGAGGGATATTTACACATCTAATCTCTAATAAACTCAAATTTTCAAAGAACTAGTCAATTTTTGTACAAAATTTCTATTACTAACCTTAAATGTAGGTAATACACAAATCATGAACTACCTTTGCATGAATATCCATGGATCTTCAAAGAATATCAATATTTAGCTAAAACAATCCTAAAGACTGGTATAAAACCATAAAGATTGATGATATTTACATAATTGAGAAAAGTATCACACAAATATGCAAAGAATACACTAATCTTAGATCAAAACACACCAAAATTAGTAAAGATTCTGTAAATTCATAAAGGTTTGCTTAGGTCATCCTAGCACCATAAAATCCCCTCCTATTGATGCCTAAATGTGTGCCATATGTTCCTAGAGTGTTCAAGAAACACTTCTCATTTTATAATTCCTAAGAATTTAGTGCATGAGTTGTAGTTTGTGACAATCCTGTTATCTTTGATGGAATAGAGGTAGAATAAGTGATTATTTCATAATGTTTATAATATTTGGTGGTTAGGAACCACCATGGATAAATAACATATATACACAAAATATGAATTATCTATGATAATAATGGTGAATTATGATCAAGAACTAATCTAAGATGGATATTTATAATGATAATTAAATTAGAGTGAATTGGTTAAATGGAACAAATGGAGGGGTAGGGAAAAAAAGAGATGTTGTTCATCTTCATTCCAAACATCATGACAAAGTTTAAATACCATATAGGCATGAAATTAACCAATGTATAATATGAAGTTGAAAAATCCAAAATCCTATCACATTAGACAAACGCTTAAGGAAGGTGGAAATAATGCAAATAAGAACCTAGTTCACTTTAAAGATTTACCCCTGCAAGCAAACAACATTAGCCCAAATGAAAGAAGAGTAAGAAAAAAAATGAACCTAAGAACTTTTAGTCAACATAGAATTAACACAAGTTAATAGCTTTGCATTCAAATGTACACACCAAGAATTCATAATAACCATTTAAATCTAGAAATCAGATCAAATAAGTGAGAGAAAATCCAAGATAATAAAAGACACAAGTAAATTATGATAAACTTTATAGAATTCCTTGCTTGTATTTATTACTCCAAGTTTACAAAGTGATTTTCGCTTTAATAAATTTCTAACTTTTTACAATTTATAATACTCATCTTATGTAATGTAAGGAAGTATATCAGTCGGTCATATCCAATCATAAAAGTACAAGTGTATAAGATAGGTGTACTTTTTGTTACATTCTAGAATAAATGATTTTTTCTAATGGACTGATCTATAGACAATGTGCTCTTACAAATTCCACCTATCTATACAAAAATAATATCCTATTTCAAAATATTAGAAAATGTTGGTTACAAAAAGAATATTCTCATTTCATTTAACCTTGGGACCCACTACCTAATGAAGTCAAGTGGAGCTCTATGCCCTCTTGGGAAATTCTTTCTCAAGTTGTTAGGGTCATGAATTTAGATTAAATTTCTCACTTGTGGATCAAAATTTGATTTTGGATTGAATTACTTGCACTGACAATATTTCAACTTCTTTGGCTTGATTAGGGAGATCATAGGGATGAACTAGGGTGTTTATAAAGGTTTTAAAAGTGATTTAGTGACAACATTTTGTTCAAACAAAGTGATCATTATTCCCTAGGTCATGTTTTAATCTCTTTATTTTTATGGGTCCACTAAATCTTCAATTGGTTACTTCTACTGATGTGGCATTGCCTTCACACATATGTGGCATCCTTGTTACACTTTCATGACACCTTTGTCATTGATGTTTTAAAAAATGAACGTTTCCTTTTTTATGAAAAAATGCTTATTTACCTTGTAATGTTAGATAATTTTGCATGGATCATCATTGATCATCGATCTAACTAAGCCTAATATAGTTTTAATTCAAATGACTAATTTACTAGGTTAAACTTGACATTCATGCAACCATTAATGACATCCTCATGACTATAAATTATGTCCATGTAACCATCATAATTTAAACATGTAATGTTTTATTGATGATCATAACTTTGACATCCACATGAATATTAATGATGTCCTCATGACCATTAATGATACCCACATGAACATCACAAGTTTAACTTGTGTCATTTTCTTGATAAGATTAATTTTGACATTCATACGACCATCAATGACATCCTCATGACCATCAATGATGTCTAAATAAATGTCACAATTTAAAATCATGACATTCTCTTTCTGAGCTTAATTTTGATGTTTGTGTGAACATCAAAAAACATTGATGCAATCATCAAATTGCCTCAACTCCCTGTGAGATTGACAATTGTCATTTTTTTGTTCACTAAGGGTACCATTAAGGCTTTGAATTATCACTCACCATCAACTAGGATTTGTATGATTTACTACATACCATAAATCTTCAATGAGTTGCTTGATGTTTAACCTAGGTCATGTGGCTTGAATTTTCAATATTTAACTTTATCTATTAGATCTTATTCATCTGATTAAATTCAAGTAATCTAATTGTGATCTGGGTAGTTAGACATGATTGGTTCCTATAGATGATAGGAAATATTAATGTTAGGTCAGGGGAATAATATAAACTTAATCTAAAATTTTAGATCAATTTTTCTATTTATATTTTAATCTAAAATCTCAATATAGGTTTAAAACATATAAAATGACTGTGGCCCAAAAAGTCTCATAGAATTCAATGATTCAAGGAAATTATACCAAGGAAAATATTGTAGGGAAAATGTCTACAATAATTAGATGATTTGGGGAAATTATTTTGAGAAAATTGTCCAAAAGAAATGAAATGTTGAAAACATAAGTCCCAAAAGTTGGATTAATCAGACAAAATGTTTGAAAGAATTCCTGAACAAAAATCCCAAATAGAATCTTCTAAATTGTATAAGTCCCAGAAGTACTTGGATAGAATATCCAAAACATAAACCCAAAGAACCAATTCATTTGGGATAAAATTTCCAAATGAAAATCCCAAAAAAGACAAGTCTAAAAACATCAAAGCTAATAGTTAGGAACATAACAAAAGGACTTTGAATGTATCTTAGACCACATGAATAATAAATAGGACCAAGGGGGGCTCAAGACACAAAAGGGGCTAGGCATGGATTTTTATACTAAGGTTTGGTCATGTTAATAAAAATGACTAAGCCTTGGCATAAAATTTAAACTAAATTTATATCATATTGAAAGTGTTCCCACATAAAATTTAAATCAAACCTCCCACTAGTTTTAGAAGAATCACTTAGACTAAATTTAAACCAAGGTGTTAGAAACTCATATATGAATTCAATTTGATTTTCAATAGACCAAAGGTGAGTAAAAGATCAAATTAACTTTAAATCATGAAACCTAGGATTTTGTCCATTCCAAGTGGACTCCATTGATCTTATAACCTAAAATAAGAAGATCCATTGTTAGAAAACTTAGACAAGATTAAACTAGAATCATTCACAAATATGCCAACCAAACTAGGTGTGGATGATATTCAAATTGAAATAATGTGAAAAACATGCTAGTGATACTTTGATCAAGTAATTTTTTAATTTTAAGGTACAAATTTGCATAATTTAACAAAATGGTCCCCTTTTTTTAGGAATGGGGGTATGTTGACCTCAAAATTGCCTTAAAGGTGTACTTTATTATTTGGTATCTACCTCCCCTTGAGGGGAACCTTTCACTGATGGGCTAGTTTATGTTTGTTTTAGAAAGGTAGGGTGACCATGCTCAAGTTAAAATAGAGGATGTGGTTGGGGCCATTGATGGATCTCAACTTTGATTACCTCCTCCACTTTCTTATTTTGCTACTCTCTCATGATCAAAGGATCATATTGAATTACCTAGGCTACCACCATAGACAATCTATGTTGATTCATCTTAATATAAACCTCAAAATCATCTACAACATTATTAAAGATTGGATCATGCTCATAACTCATGTGTCCTTAGGGAATGTGGACTACCTTATTCTTAGGGTTTGTATTATCTAGCCCTATTTCAAGGGTCCCAATCCTAGAATTGTGCTTGACTCAACCCATAGTGGGTTTTGATATTCCTAACTAAATTTTGGTGCCTTATCAATGAATACTATATCTGACCAATGCTTAAATGGGTCTTATGATATTACCCCTAGTGTTTTACACTTAAAGCCTCATATAAATTAATATGTATCTAGAAAGCTATTTCTTATTCTATTACTTTACTTAGGACAAAATGAGGTAAATTTAGAGGAGCCTAGATTCCCTCTATCATGATTACAATATAGTTAGGATATTACCAATAGTCTCCCATTTTCATAATATTATGTCTTATATTTTTATAAATCCTAGGCATGGATATCCCTTAAATGGATTGGTACACTAAATTGGGTATATTTATTTTATTATTTTACTTATTTTCTTTTTAAATATATGGACATGGAGTAGGGAAAAGTCATCACAGATAGTATTGCTCACATGTTTTATGGATGGTTTCCATGGTTGCCCATAAGTTGTGTGTATTAGCCCCATGATGAAATATAACACATACTACATCATGTATAAATTTCCATTAGATAGCCTTTCATCAACTTTAAAAATATTTGCCTTGTTTTAGACATTAATAACCTCTTTAAGTGACATGATTTCAACTAAAATAAAAATTATGACTAGCAAGGGTACCCACTCTTCATGTATATAGGTGATGTTAGTAAACCCATACAACCTATTTAATAAGGCCATGGTTATCCTAATACCTAGAATAAATTTGATTATAGGAACTAAAGAGATAACCCTCAAATATTCAATTTTTCATATTTATCCATCTAATATTTGAGCTTTCCCTCAATTGTGTTATGGTCTAACTAGGAATTCGTTGTGACCTAGATATAAGTAATTTCGGGCATGGTAGGTGAAAATAATTATAAAAATAATCCTTAGAGATATAAAAATCAACTTTTTTATGAATTTTAACATGAAAAAATTATCCAATAATAACACCATTGAGAAATAAATCATAAAGTTAATGCATGGCATTACCTCAGACTTCACTACCACATTATATAAACCCATTATTTTAATTAATAATAGAGTAATGGGGAAATTTCTGTCTAAATCCTACTCAACCCAAGACCAAATTTATTCATATATTTATATTCATAATCAATCGATTATTTTAATGAAAAGGTAATTGGTTCTTGAATCCCTGATATAGAAATAATCAAAATGAATAGATACTTTTAGTAAATTTGAAAGAGAAAGGTCAAATATTTTACCAACTCAATAATACTTAATTAGTACTAATTATTATGCAAACTATACCTATTTGGGATTGTAGTTTAGTTAGTTAGAGTACTACCCTATCAAGATAGAAGTTATGGGTTAGAGATCTATTTGTCCTAGTCTAATAAATTGATCAATTCATCACTTGATCCCCACCCCATTATAAGAGCAAAAAAGGGAAATTGGGTAGACTGGGATAGATATACTAGTGATTATATCACCATTTTGATGATATTATTGAATTATCATAGTAGATCCACACTAAATCCTATTCTTTCTTTGAAAAATAAAAAAGGAAAAAAAGTTTATTATAATTAATGAATGTTATATAAACACATTAATAATTGTATGAATATATCTTCATAGGAAGATAAATTTTGTTTAGGAAGGATAACATAGGAAGAGTCTCCTTCTAGGTCATTATACCATGTAGATCTCTATGGATCATTCTAAATTGTTTTCATAGACTATTCCATCTATCTCATGTTCTTCCCTAGAAGTGAAATATCGGTATTATTCCATATGTGATAGTATGCCATTGAATGGTATTCTCATAATAAAAAATGATTATAATCAATTATCACATGAAGATTTGATGATTGTTGGGCTGAATTGATTATCCAAACAATTTAGCTCATTTTAGGGTCATGGGCAATCCTTCGAATAATTTGAACTATCTTTTTAGTTCTTGGTGAACATTACAAGGTGAATTTGGGGGGATTTTAGTAAGGGAATTTTTCCAACTTTTTTTAATCTATAATTACCTTGAACCCTTTTGCAATTTTTCATGTAGAATGAAAGCTTGGGTATCTCACTCACCTAAATCAATAAAATTAATTCTCTTGTTCTTTTTTTATCAATAGGATCGATTAATATATAGTAATATCCCTATTGGGACTTACTATTCCTTACCTTCATTATAAGGTACCATTTAAATAATAAATAAATCAATAGATATAATCTATCAAATCAATCTTTATCATACTTATCTACCCTGCCCCTCGAATAGGCAAATTTGGGTCATCAATAAACATCTCAATATTTGATTGAGATGAAGTTTTATTTTATAAAATAACCATATCTCTAATATCTCCATATCCAATTATTGGTGATATGATTTTTTTAGTTATGTAAAACATTGTAAATAAATGAGTCACTAAATGGGATCTATCAGGAATCAAATTACTAGATCTGGTATGAATAATAAATCATAGTATGTTATACTATCTCATTTCTATTGAAGAATTCATACCTATGAATAATTAATAGGAATCCATTAGATTCCATTACTCAGATTGATCCTCTTGATGGAATCTTATAATTGAAGGATTTAAACAATTAAAAAAAAGATTCATCTATACTGTATGAGATCAAATCTTGGGTTATTGTAAAACAAAGGGAAAATTAATCATGGAAGTAAATATCCTCACATTTATTATTTTTGCATTGTTAAATTTAGTCCTTACTACTTTTTTTACTCATAATTTATGTAAAAATAGTGAGTCAAAGCAACTGATTTGTATTATCAATACAATGATTACTGATGTTTAAATGAAGTTTAGGTCATCAATAAAAAAAAGGTGGGGTAATAAGGGTCATATTAACAATAGAGATTGATTTTGAAAAGAAGTAGTATAAAGGAAGAAGGAAACGAGAAACCTTCCTTTCCTTTCACTTTTTATTTCTACTACTACTTCTACGTAGATCTTAGAAAAATAAGTCTAAATAACACTTGTCCTATGGGGACATGAATGTAGGGTAAGGCCCTGGTAAAACAAGTGATGCTAATCATAATATATTAATATGCCCCTAGAAAAAGTAAATTTATGGGGGTAGAACATAGGTGGTGTGGTTCTAAACATAATATACTTAAAAGTATTTTATGCAAATCTATGAATCATAAAAATGTGAAATATCTTTCTATTTCTAACATAGTAAAAATATAATTTTATAGTATATAGTGAATTGGAGATCGTAAATAATCTCTATGGAAAATGGATGTCTGGTTGAGACCCATATTAAATTTCATATGTTGTTGTTTCATGAATAGACTCGTATTGAATTTTATCAATTCTCAATCATTTAATTAAATAAAATGTAAACTATTTTTATTTTCATTAATATTATGCTTAGTAGAATAAATTCAATATCTAATTCATATTCTATAAGTATTAAGTATTTTTTAAAGTATGGGGGTAAAGGATGCATTCCTTTATCCATATCAAACATAAATAATTCAATAAATCTTGGATTTTCTAATAATTATTAATCATTTAATATTATTAGATCATTATGAAACATATGAGATTATAATCTCTAATTTATTTGAATAGTCTCAAAAATGACTCATGACTATTTAATTAGTTTAAATATTAGTTGTATTAAAGTCCACTTCTACCCTATACTACGAGTGAAAGAGAGAACGTAAAAATGACCATAAGAGAACCCCAAGAGATACCTACTATATCCATAAAAATCCCTATATTATCAAGAATAATAATCGTTATTGATTAATAACGACAATGGAACTAATCAGGATAGTGCCAAGTGTAAATCCTCCACTGAAAGGAATAGTCAATAGTAGAGATTTATAAAATTAGTCTGTTGGATAGTTACTCTCTAAATGCATATAGAGGCATGAATTTACAATAAAATTGAATCTTATCATAAACATATTGGTAATTTAATTTGAAGACACAAGTTGAATCCAAAAATCGTGTAGTACAAATGCAAACTTTTGCATTTCTTTCCCTTTTTTGTACCCTAAAAAGGTGACACCTAGAGTTGAACTGAGAATAGGGGATTTGCAGTCCCCTACCTTACCACTTGGCTATGTCTCATCCATAGATACAATCTATATCTAGTTTGAGGATTTTGATCCCCCTATTTTATCACTCAGTTATGTTGTATATGGGAATAGTGACAAATTAGGGGACTAGTTAAATTTAAAGTTTTCTTATGTATAACAGCTAGCTAATTTACAAAAAAATTTAAGTTGCTTAAGTTGTAATGTAGGAGAAAGATTAAATCTTTCATATCATGTTTTACTTTTCATGATAAGATATTGAATTCACATTTATCAACCATAAAATAAATAGAAATATAATTTCTTATTTTAGAATTTAACTTTTTATTTTCCCTTCATTCAATCATATCATTATATGTGATAATATATTATTACATTTGATACATTTGAAATTAATCCACCTTGTTTTAATATTTAAGGAATATTTGATCCCATTCTACATTTTATGCAGAAGAGAAAAACACACCTTTTCTTTTTTCTTATCTTTTTACTCATATCTAAATAAAGGTAGAATTTGTATGGGATATAGTGAACAAAATAGAAATGAAAATTTTTATTGGATTTATTCTATTTGTATAGATCAATGAGGAATATATAATGAAGTAAATTTTTTATAGGAAACTACCAATGTGATTAGATGAAAATAATGGAATACTTACAATCCCCAAATTTGGTAAAATACAACTTGAAGGATTTTGTCATTTCATCAATCAAGTCTTAACAGAAGAACTTGATAAGTTTTCAAAAATTGAGAGCCCAAATAAAAAATAGAATTTAGGATTTTTGGGAATGAATATAAATTAGCATAACCCTTCATTAAAGAGAGAGATGTTGTATACCTATCCTTTATATATCATTATAAAATTATATGTACCGGTATGACTGATTCATAGAGCTTGTAGAAAGATAAAGATAAAGAATCAAATTATATTTCTAGGAAATATTCCTTTGATGAATTCCAAAGGAAATTTTGTAGTAAATGGAAATTAAAAAGTAATGGTCAATAAAATATTAATAAGTCTTGATATTTATTACACTTGGGAATGAAAATTGTCAAGAATCATTCTTTATGTCAACACTATTATTTTAGATTGGGGAGGAAGATCAAAATTACAAATTGATTTAAGAAAACAAAGGATATGGATTCATATAAGTAGAAAAAAATACATATTATACTTTTATTTTTTTCTATGGGCTTTCAAAGATAATTTTGATGATACTCACTATAGGAATCTTAAAACATTTCTCCTTTTTGAGAATGGAATGAAGAAGTATGACTAATGCTGCAAGTGGAGCAATTTAAGGAAGAAATATGACATTTTGGCACTTTATAAGGATCACTACATAAGTGATGATGACTCTCAAAAATATAATTTGGAATTTTTGGATTATTTATTTGAAGAATTGTAAAAACACTTTTTTGAACTAAATGTGTATTAGGAAAGATTGGTTGACAAAATTTGAACAAAGAATTGAGTCTTGATATCCTTGAGAATGAGATTTTTTCATTACCATATGATGTATTGGTTGTTATGGATTACCCTATTAAAGTTAAATTTGGAAAAGGTATACTTGATGATGTAGATCACCTTTAAAATCAATATATTCATTCTGTAGTAGATTTATTACAAGAGCAATTAGGATTAGTTCTACATTGTTTGAAAGAAGAAATTTTGTGAACTATATTATATGAATCAACCAATCCTAAAATTTTATTAAATCCTAAAAAATTATAAAATTTCATTTCATTAACAAACACCTTTCAATATTTTTTTGTTTTACATCCTTTATCATAATTTTTGTATCAAACTAATCCATTAGCAGAAATAGTTCATAGCCAAGAAGTAAGCTCTTTAGGGCCTAGTGGATTGACAAACTAAATTACTAATTGTCCTACACAAGATATTCATCCTAGTAATTATTGATGTATTTGTATGATTATGACATCAAAAGGAATAAATGTTGGACTTATTTCATCGTTATCTATTTATGCATTACTTCGTCATTATGGCTCTTTACAAAGTCCATTTCATAAGAAGTTTGATAGATCGAAGGAAGCACATATGGTTTATCTATTAATGAGATAAGATGACTAATATTAGATATATATAAGAAATACTCTAGAATTAAATCAAGGGGTTCTAGAGGAAAAATTTAATCTAGCTCAATTTCACCAAAAAATTCTAGTTTTTACATGGGACCAAATCCATTTGAGAAGTATTTCCCCTTACCAATATTTTTCCATTGGAGTTTGCCTTATTCTTTTTCTTACAAATATTAATGTGAATTATGATTTAATGGGTTCTAATATGCAATGTCAAGTAGTTCTACTTGTTCAACCTAAGAAGTGCATTATTGGAATAGGATTGGTGAATAAAGTAGCTCTAGATTTAGGAAGTATAGCTATAGCCAAGGAAGGGGGAATAATCTATTATAGTGATCCTATATATATCACTATCACTTCATCAATTGTTTGAGTCATTATATGAACAAAATTGATTCTATATCAACATTATAATAGTAATACTTGTATGTAACAAAAACCTTGAGTTTGTTAAGGAGAATATGTAAAGAGGGGATAAATTATAGTAGATATTGCAGCTATAGTTGGGGAAAATTTTCTTTAGGAGATAGTGTACTAGTAGCTTATATGCAATGTGAAGGATAAAATTTTGAAAACACAATACTTATTAGTGAACATCTAGTATATGAAGATATTTTCACTTCTTTCTAGATTGTAAGATATGAAATTGGATTTTATTTAACAAACCAAGGACCTAAAATAATTACTAGAGAAATACCTCATTTAGATGCTCACTTACTCCATTATTTGGATGGAAATGGCCTTGTAATGATAGGATCTTAGATAGAAATAGGTGGCATTTTAGTGATCAAATTAATGATTGAAGCAGAAGAAGACTCACTATTAAATACTCCATAAGGAAGATTATTGCAAGCTTTATTGATATTAAGGCACCACCCATTGGGAAAGAAAATTGTTTTTGAGTCCCTAAGGTGTAAGAGGACAAGTTATCAATGTGAGATGTATCTAGGAAGAAGATAATTTTGATGATATTATAGAAAAATTCCATGTATATAGTTCACAAAAATGTAAAATACAAGTGGGTGATAAAGTAGTTGGAAGGCATAGTAATAAAGGTATTATTTCAAGAGTTTTGCCCATGTGAGATATGCCCTATTTACATAATGAAACATCAATGGATATGGTATTAAATCCATTAGGGGTACCTTCATGAATTAATGTAGGATAAATATTTGATGTTTGCTCAGTTTAGCAATAAAACTAATGAACAAACATTATAGAATAACACCTTTTGATGAAAGGTATGAATGAGAAGCTTATAGAAAACTAGTGTTTTTTGAACTTTATAAAGCTAGTGAGAAAATAGCTAACCCATGGTTATTTGAACCTGATCATCTTATAAAACATAGATTAATTGATTGAAGAATAAGAGATATTTTTAAACAACCTGTTATAATAGGAGTAGCTTATATATCAAAATTATGTCATCAAGTTGATGACAAAATTCATGCATGTTTTGATGGACCTTATACAATGGTTACATAATAACCTCTAAAATGAAAATATAAACAAGGAGGGAAATGAGTAGGAAAACTGGAATTTTGGGCTCTATAAGGATTTGGTGTTACTTATATTTTACATGAGATGCTTACTTTAAAATTTGACCGTATGGATGCTCGTGAAAAATTATTTGGTGCCATTCTCACTAGAAAGCTAATGCCTAAATCTATCACTCTTATAGAATATTTTTGATTTCTTAGTTGAGAACTATGATATTTAGCTCTAGAATTGAATCATACTATTTAATCTAAGAAAGACTTTTAGATAGATAGGAAGGAAGTTTGATCAAAATGAATTAAATTATTTCTTCTATGAGTGACCAAGATAAACTTCAACAACATCGAATTGGATTAGTTTATCCCAAGTAGATTCTTGCTTGGTCTAAAATAATTTTACCTAATGGATAAAGAGTTAGAGAAGTGACTATAGACTATACTTTAGATTATAAAAAATATGAACCAAAAAGAGATGGATTATTTTGTGAAAAAATATTTGGACCTAAAAAAAGGGGAGTTTGTGCTTAAGGGACTCTTAAGAGTCTTGTAGGTACTAAATCCATTAAAATAAAACCTAATAATTTATTAGGTGAAATATGAAGTATTTTAAATATGGGGAAAAAATACCATTTGGGTAATATTTCCAAAGGAGTTACAAATGGATTTGTTAGTTAGCCAATCAATGATGGTTCTAAAATAGCTAAACCTATGGACATGCAATAGTACCTAGAATTACTACCAGATTAATATATATTAGATCATTGGGCCAAGCCATCTTTCCATAATAATTATGTCCCATACCTTTAGCTAACTTATCCCTTAATACATGATCATTCAAGTTAGGATTCTTTATTATTGGGATAAGTAGATTTTTATGAATCTATCCCCCTAAAGAACTGGACAAGCCAATTTTGATCATTCATCTCAAAAAATAACTTATTAAAATAATGAAGGGCATATCATTACTATACCATTCTTGATAATTTTATTTTTTTGGATTAAGTGCTCAGTACCCAAGTAAGCTCATAAATTCTATCATGATCAATATGCATTTAGGACCATCTTATTCCTTATAATCCATGTTTATCCTAGCCCACACAATTTTTTTTCATACATGGTATTGACTATTACTAATCTGACATTTCTCCTTCTTTAGACCCATTTTTTACTCTAATAGTTTACCCTATGGAAATCAAGGGAAATGCATGTATTTTCATATTATAAAAAGGAAAAGACAAGTAATAAGTTTTATCTATTATGTTTTTACCATTACCTAGATATTATGGATCCTAATTCAGATTTGATCATATAAATAACTCTCTTTGAATGCAAAAAAGTGCTTGATGCCTTTTCTCTAGGTTCTAAACTTCCCTTTTTAGGGAAAAAATTGGGACAAGGAAACATTTATGATTAATCTTTATATGATAGATCAAAGAATGTATCTACATGGCCTAAGCAATAGTTCAAGTCACACACTCCCATAATTTATTTTCTCCATCTGAGATGAGTATCTACTTTAATTATTTGTATTAGATAAAGAAAACTTAAGAATTAAAAGGTGAAATCTAAGAAACATGGTTTCTTATTTTCATATTTCCAATAAGAAATATTCATGGTAATGATATATCATTACTCAAAATGATAGGTTTTGAGTACTCATTTTAAATGTATATCTCCTTTCTATAAAAGACCTAGAATACCCTATTTGTGGATCATTAAAAAGTGCATTGAAATAAACACTATAGTAAGAAGGGGTAATATAAAAGTGTGTAAACTATAAAAATGAGTCAAAGTTGATTGACCCAAACTAACACTTCCACGTAATACATCTACCAAAGGAGATCCTATTAAAGGAATGGTCTCAGGCACACCAGTCACAATTTTAACCACTTAATAACCAATTTGATCCTAGGGCAAAGAATAACTAGTTACACCAAAATATACAATTAGTATAGCTAGAATGACACTTTAACCCAAGTTAATTTGTGAGGTTTTTGAATCCACTTATGAGATAAACATATAATACATGTAATATCATCATTAGAACCATCATAATTTATGAACATTGATGGACCAATTGGATTAGCCAACCAAAGTTTACTTTAGTAATTATGTATTTAATAGAGGTAAAATATTCTAGAATGATGGGATGATAGTAAAAAGTCATAGCAAAACCAATATCTACTTGTACCAAAAAACAAGTTAGTGTGATGCTTCCTCAATAATAAAATATATTCATATGAGGAGGAACATATTTACTATTGATATTATCTGTAATCACTTGAATCTCAAGATGCTCTTTGAACTAATCATATACTTTATTGAGATAGGTCAACTAATATTCCCCCTTTGAAAACCATACATGAAAATTTCCTTTCATATGGATTAAATAAGAACACACAAATACCTTTTTAAATAAAGTATATTTTTTGAAAAATATGAAAATAATGAATACTTCACTACTTGGGAATATGAAGGAAAAGAATTCATAATAATCCATGATTTCATATAATAAGAAGGGTGAAAGAGTTCATAATTCTCAAATTTCAAGTCAACTCATTAATATGTAGAATAAATTTTTATAGGCCATTTGAACAATCTTTTATCCTATTCGTGATCACCTATAGAACAAATAGGTATGGAGAATCTATAGAAATTATCTTGTTGAGATCTCAATAGATGAACCAATCTAACCTTATATTTAAATTTTACATCGATGTTTTTTTAATACCCAAAAGGTTTTATGCATTATAACCTTTCAATTTCGTTATTATTTGCTCAATGAAATATACTAACTAAGAGAAATGAGATACTATTTCATTCTTTAGTCAAAGTCAGCATAAAAAGTAGGAGAAGAGATCCCTCAATTTTTTATTATATTTGTTTTAAAGAATTGGAACCCTGGTCATGAGATTTAAATAATAGTTATAAACCATAGTTAAGATTTTATTGAATATATATTTATTTATATATCAAATGAGGTAGGAGGACCATCTTTATGATGACAATAGATCAATCTTATATACTATAATTGAGATCAATTTTAATAAGTCGCACAATCATATTCCAACAATCCTTAGATAAAAATAATTACATGATCAAACTACCATAACATTAATAATCTAGAAACTAAAGTTATTCAAAATATTGTCTTAGTTATTTTTTCTTTCTTTTGGATTACCTAAAGATCTGGGTGGATATTCTAGTTTTTCTAGACCTAACTAACTAGAATTCCATCTAATGAAATATAATAATTATAAATATCTAATATAATATATAAGAATACTGTAAATAGAACCATTGTCATACCCATGAGAGGAGTAGTTCTCCATCTTAGAGCTACTTTACTAGATTATGTATTAAGTGGTTTTAAATAATTTCCTACACTAGTTTGTATTGGCCTAGTTATGGAAGTGTCATCAATAGTCGATGTATCCATAAAAACAATAATATTGGTTGATATCTATTACCTTTGTATACTATTATGTATATATACATACATAATTAGGATTACCTACCAATGAAAATTGCAACCTGGGTCACTATCTCCATATCTCATTTACTTGTTAGCTTTACTAGTTATGCCCTATACATTTCCTTCAGGAAACCCTCTAAATAAACTTGAGATCCTTTATAAGAGCATGAGGACTAGTTGAAATAATTACCTTCCCAATCAAGAAGGTCATTCTTTGATTTTAAGAAAGATCATTCAAAAACTAAATTATTTTCCTCCTCTATCTAGAACTTTTGGGGGGTCTCAAAAGAAAATAGTAAAAAATATTATCCCTAAGGTCAACACCAAAAGGAATGTATAAACCAATTTTTCTATAGATTCAATCATAATTTTTATGGAGATATCTTTCATACTAATTACAACATTTTCCAAAAAAGTGTAATCAAAATATTTTGAATCTATTGAGAATGAATATTCACTGAGATGGAATCTCTCAAGATTTGTTATCGATTAAAGCAATGTCATATTATACCACTTTTATTTTAGTAGTTAGATCCCCTTATTTTTAGAATGCCCCAAATTCTACTTGGGAATCTAAATCCAGGTCAATACCAATGAAAATATCTCTGAATAGGGTTCTAACACCATGCCAAATGTGTCAAAAAAATTATAGAAGAGAAAATGTATCATGTCTAAAAGCATCCTAACCCCTTGTGCTACTATAAAAGATACCAAATTTTAAAGTAACATGATCTAATTCAAAATTTTCACCTAATTGTGCATGTCTAGCATATTTATAGTACCCCTTTATTAAAATATGTGTCCAAGTAATCTATTTCACGTATGATATAATATTGAGAAGGAGGTTAGTTAATTACTTGGGATGAATAATCCATTGTTGTATTTCATAATTTTTAAAAAGCTTAGCTAGATTGATTTTAAAATTATCTAGTAAAAAAATTAGGACATTTGAGAGATTGATGGCTTGAATTCATAGTTCATAGATTTTTGATATATAGAAAAGTGATTTGATGTTCTCAATATTTTTCCTATATTGATTAAAACTTGAGACTTGAATGCCCAGTTAATGTGAAGTTAATTCATCAATGGATTTTGGCTTTACTTCCCATTTTGATTTGAAATGGACAAGTAAGCTTTGGTAGGTGTCTTTTTTAGTCATGTGGTAAATTTTCATTAATTATAAGTGCTCAATAATCACTATTAAATAGGTTTTCATTCCCTATTTATTAAAGTTTTACCTAACTATCATTTTTCACACTTGTATTCTAGCTATGCATCTATGATATTATGGCACTTGTTTTGATCTTGTTTATCTTGGGGTCTTCAATTTTATAATTATGCTTAATATGATTTGTAAGCTATGATTTAATGAGTTGTTTCCACCTAATTTGATCTCAAAGACTCATATACTTGGGAACCTTCACTATATTGATCTTTCCTCAATCTTCTATGTCTTGGGCCAGTTATATTTTCCCACTTGGCTTATCTTAGGAGTTTATGAACCTTTGGAACATAGAATATGTATTTTATTACCATTGAATATGAGTGATATAGATGTCTCCACATGGATAAATCTTGAGGTTCTAGGATGATGTATGACTTGGAACTCTCCATGAAAAATCATTGCATCCCATGTTTATGATATTTTGACATGTGGATGACTCAGGATAACATGGGAACCTAGAATGTAGTTTTATAGTCAAAAAATTCAAATGAATGAGATGTTTCCATGTGGAATAATATCATGAAAATAAATGATAAAAATGACCTAGAAATTTTATTATAACTAAGGTTAGTTATAAGTGAATGGGATGAAGACATATGTCATGATTTAGGTAACTTAATCAAAATTTGAAACCGAAGGATTGAATGCTACACATCAAAGTTTAAACATTCTAACATTTCTTCATTAGTCTTGTTAGTCAATTAAATTAAAACCCAATATTGAATCATGCATTTTAAATAGGAAAAATAATCAAATATGGTAAATAATTCATGAATTATGTCCATGTTTTGATTTGCTCCCTATAATGTCTTGGAAATAAAATTAGACTTTGAAAAAAACCTTAGGCTTGTGCACATTTGATCAATATTATAATATCTAAGGTTGGTATGGACCATGAATGAATATTTATTAACAATAATGGGTCCCTATTTAAATAGTGAAATTTGTGTGTGTTGGGGCATAATAAATGGTGACTTAATGGGGAAAGAATCTAGAGTAATTAAGAACCTAGGATCTTAGTTAATGTATCATAAAAAGAAACTTAGTTTTAACAAGAAAAGAATAAGAAGAGTCAACTAGAATAAGATCCAACTTCCTCATGCAACATACTAACACTTTTTATTCTTAGTATTTGTGTGTGATTTTGTGGGATTCATTTATCCCTTATTATGATAGTTTTGGTAAAGACTCAAATAGACACTTTAGGTTTCATTTTGATTTATGATTGTATATAAATAATAAGGGAATCCTTGGCATTTATTTACCACTAGATAGGCATCCATATCCCTAACATATATACCTATGATCCCACTCTAATCCTTGTTCTACTACCATCAAGGTGTCCATAGCCTTGGTTGAGATTAATTGAATCACCATTCCTCCAAAATTTAGTATGATTTGATATATGTATTTTTTTATGTTTTAAGAAAAGATGAAATAAGGGTTGGGAATCACCATTGCCTAGGTGGATGTTTAATAAAAATTAATTTTATCAAAACATCCTTGGTAGTATGCATATCTACCATCTATGTTTTAGCATATAATAGTGCAGTTGATCTCTAGAAATGAAAAATATTTCAAAAATTTCCATGTGTGTATTAGATTAAATTCCAAAGGCCCAATAAACTTAGTTAATTCTTATATATCTTAGTTTCATTCAATGTCACATACCTCAATACTATAACCTAAATTAATACCAAAAAAACCTTGGTAGATTCTAATTGGGTACTTTTTGAGTCATCTCCTTTCTTTTGGAAGGTCTTTCATAATTCAATCATAAAAATTTGATGCAATTATTCTACAATTTTGAAAAAAATAACTTAGCAATCACAACAACTAACTATGAAAACAAATGTTGAAAACATGAAACTATTCTAGGAAAATAGTAAATTTAACTAAGAAAGCAAGTCATAGAAAGCATTAAATCTATTATACATAGTGTAAAACCTAATCTAATCCTAATTCTAAGAGAAATCAAAATTATTCAAAAGTGCCTCTAGTTGGAGTAGTCGTGAAATAATGTTTCAAGAACTATCCATTCAACGGAAAATCAAGATCATTTACCTTGGAGGTCCTTTAGATGAAATGCATTATTACCTAGTATTTTAGTTATTTGGTATGACCCAATCCATAAAGGAGTGAAATTATCATGTTTCCCTCTCTTTTCATGTGTCTTACCCCATAAAATCACTAGATCTAAAACCCTAAAATACTTGATTTTAGACCTCTTTTCAAACCACCATTTGGTAATGTCTTGGTACTAGTTGAAGCTATGTAGTGATTTAGTTTATGCATCTTCCATCTAGACTATGTTAAGTAGTCTAGAGTAGATTATTTCATATTATCCCATGTATTCTTTCATGAGTTGATATATTGGTAATTTAAAAAATATAAGAAAATATGGATGTTATCCATAAACTAGTAGGAAAGGTGAAGCCTTGAGGGTTTACTTATGTCTTATTCTATATTACCATAGTGCATAATTTATTAGTATAATTCATTCTCTAGATATTTTCTAGGTTTATTTCTTAATGGCATCCATTAGATTCTTTCTAGTGGACTTTGATACTCCATTTCCTTGGGGATAAATTTTTTATGAAAATTTGATTATAATATGGCTTTCATGTGCCCATTATATAAATTCAACTAATTGAAATGTTGGAACATTATCACATACTAAAGAGAATAGAGTGACAAACCCATAAATATGTTTTGTTCCTTAAATTTAATCACATCCTACATTTTGGAGTTCTGTGTAGCTATAACTTCTATCCATCTAGTCCAATGATCCATGGATGTTAGGATAAAATTATTTCTTACTAAATATTTTATATTGATCAACCCAACAAAATAAAAATGCTATTGAGGAAAAAATTTAGCCTCAATGACTGGTTGTAAAGGCATAGGGACATGTACTTCAATTTTCCAAAAATAATTGACATTCATGGCATGTCTTGACATGATTATGGGAATCTTTGAAAAATGTAGGACAATGGTATCCAATTCTTGATATTATGATCTATTGCATTTACATATTTATGTCCACCACCTATTCTTTAATGTAACTTATTCAATATGTATAAAACTTCCTATTTTGAAACACACACCAAATAGATGCCTCCATATTTATTTTATTATAAAAATCCCTTTAGTATCATGTAATGTGCTAATTTGAGCCTAAGGTATTTCATTTATGCTCTATTTATCTCAGGGGCACAAGTACCTATGAGTAAGTAATGGATGATATGTGTATACCAATCACTGTTAGCTACTTGTGTCTCATTGATCTACTCAATATGAATGCATGTATTTATCTTAGTCATGAGTTATATGATTCCTTGGCCTCACACCATCTTGGGTGGTCTAATTTCAAGTTCAATCTCCTTTATTTTTTCAATCCACTTACGTCTCCTTTAACCCAATTCCTTTTTTCTAAGTGTGAGCTTGATGGATGGGTCTAGAATAATGGTATATGTATTTTTACTAATGGTTAGGTTTATAATGGTGGCATATGTCATGTTACGAAGAATATAATGTATAAACTTATTTACATATTTGATCAGTATATATATATATATATATATATATATATATATATATATATATATATATATATATATATATAGTTTTTATTTTATTTTAATCTATCATCGTATACTTTAACTCTGCATATTTAAAATTAGTTCTCATTTAGGAAATTGGATGTTCATTATCCTCCACATTTTATGTAAGTAAAAGTGATATAGTATGTTATGAATAAAATAATGAATCCTTATTGAATTTTAGGATGATTAGAATTGGAGATTGAGCAATGTTAGTTTCTATATCTTGAAAAGCCTTCTTGGTTTAGTTATCCACTCCATTTAGCATTTTGTTTCAATATGGTATTCAATGGATTTAAAATAGTTACAAATCCATAATTAAAATCTCTCATAAAATTTATCTTGCCAAAAAAAATACATCAATTATTTCTTATTTTTAGTATGATCAATATGAATACATAGAGGGAAGATTAATATTGTGTTAGTATGAAATAAAATCAAATAAAACACACTGAAAAGCTTACACCTCTTGCTTAGACACTTAAGGAGCTAGACAACTACACAAATAACTAAAAAATGAAACTAAAACAAGAATTTTACCTTCCATGAGAGCAAGTGTTGTGTTTTGGCAATGAGTTAATGTGCTTGGTTGTGTGAATAAAAAATCTTTGTCAATGGATTTAATTACACCACCTCTCCTTGTCACCTTGGTAATGTTGGCTTGGGTTTAGCTTGGATTGGATTATAAAATGGACATGTTATCACTATAACAATGAGAGCATTGAGAAAAATATTACATAATAACATTACACTACTCAAGATTATTTTTCAGTGGATGAGGCCTTGTATTTATAGCCTCCAAAACTAACTCTAACTCAAGTGTAGTTAGGTTAGAGTTAACTATGGTTGAGTTTGAACTAACCCTATTTAAGTTAAGGATGGGACATGTAATTAATATTTAAGATATATATCTCATTTATTATGCATGGCTCTCCATTTCAAAATTTATTGTATTTAGGGAGATATTTCCAATTCCTTAAATTTGAAGATGATGATGTCAGCATGTCCTCATTTTAATTGAATTTTCCTTTTTTTTAAAATTATTTTCACTAATTTCACATGGAAAATAACTTAATAATTTAATTTGGTTTGATTATCTAATTCATTTTGCTTAGCTTTTTTGCAATTTAGGAATTGTTTAAGTGCCCTGCGTAATGGATCCAAAAGCCAAACTATCACATTCCTAGGTTGAAAATTGAATGGAGATGAATTTATGAGAGGTTATATTGTGTACAATATATTATTCCAAATATGGATTCTTAAACATAATTTTGATCACTAATGTTTGATGTGTGGATGAAATTTAAACATTCAATGATTTGTAGGCTTAGTTTGCACTATTTGGTAGAAATCAATTTGAAGTTAAGTTGGAAGCCAGTTGTTGCTAGAATGGGGTGTCTATAATTTTCTATTATTTGGGAAGGCATTTTAAGCCATAGTCACATGAACATATTCTCAAATAATGAAAAGGTGGTTAATGCCTAATACCCCAAAAGGTGATAGATGAGCCCTAGATTCCCCCTCGAGGGAGTGGGTCGAAAATAAGGTCAATGAATATTAACTCAAAAATAAGGAAATGATGGGAATAAGAGGTAAAAAAGGGGGATAATAATTATTTTCCCAAAGGTGTTAATAATTAGTGGAAAAAAGAGATTCCCTAGTAAGGTAGATAAAAAGAATGATTTTCCCAAAGGTAGTTATAATCATTAACATAACAAAAATGCCCTAGTAGGGTGGATATAGATAATTATTTTATAAAGGTTAATTATAATAATTAACAAAATGAAAACATTACACATTAGGGTGTACAAATAGAAGAATAATGATTTTCCCAAAGGTGGTTATAATCATTGGCACTATGATGATTATCAAAACATGGAAAATTAGAAAAGGGGCCTTACATACTAAATCTGTAGTCATGGAGTAAGAGTAAGATGACACAAAGGATATGTATGAATTTGGACTACCTAATAGGATGGAGATTCATATCCTAACTAGCAGGGATAAAAATTAATTTTTGATTTAATTACTCTGTAATTGGGAAATATTTGGACAGGTCAAGAATTTTTCAAGTGTGAACCAAGAGAAGTACTATAGTACCATTGATTTTAAGATCCACTAAACTAATTTTTGTTGTATCATGTGATGGTATACACCATAATGACCTAGGAATAATATGAATAAGGATTGATAATAGATCTAATAAATCATTAAAAACAAAGCACTGATGATAAAACCATGATGACAATATTGATGTATGCATATGGATGGACTTAAGTATATTGTGAAATGAATAACCTAATGAACCCATATATACTAATTTAAATCAAAACAATGAAATCAAATAAATAGGAAAAAAACATTAAAACAAACACCAATAAAAAAATGGCCGCAAATAAAACAAGACAAGATAAAAAAATAAATAAACAATGCAAATCAAAGAAAAATAAAATAAGAAAACTATTATAAATAAATAAAGGCAAAAGACAAATAATGGATAATCACAATGTTAGTAGAAAATTATTTTAATTCATTCATGTATGTTTAATAGAGGTGTTACTCTTAATGACAGGGTGACCCCTAAACTAGGTAGAAATGACACAGGTATAATAATATAGTAATAAAAGTTGAACAATGTTTCCCCTAGGCTATAAGGAAGCAATGACAAAAACAAGATGAAAAACATTGCCCTTAGGCTATAAGATATAATTAAAAAAATAAATCGGGGCAATAATAAAAAATGAAGGGGTAGTTGAGTTGACTCTAGATGCACCAAGCAAGTGGATGTTTCCCACATAGTTCCATGGATGCAAGATCCAACATGAACTCTAGGCCAAATGTAGTTCTCCCAAGATATGGGATATAAGAAAATTGATGATAAGCAAACATGATTGAATTTTAGAGTAATATAGGAATGGTCTCACAAAATGGTGATTGTATGAAAAAATAGAGAGGGGTGACATTTAAAATTATGAAAGAATTAACACAAACAAATCATATAAGCACGAGAGTAGGGTTCAGGCTAAAACCATAATAAAATACAATAGAAAAGTGTACATAAATGAACCTAGTTCATAATTACTACTATGTATAAGTATGATAAAGATAATGATCTTGTAAAATGGTGAGATCATAACAATGAATCCAAATGGTCATTAGTATATCAAAGTCAAATACACAATGATCACAATATAGACTCATAAAATGACAAGAACATACATCTTGAGGCTAATAAGGATGGGGAAACTAAAGGACAAGTGGTTACTTATGAAATAAATAGGATTCCCAAAAACCTTAAGGTAATGAAGTGGTTGAAAAAGAAAGTAAAGTGTGACCAAGATAACCTAAGATACCCCATGTATCCAACTGTTACCTACATAGTTTGTACAAACCATAGGCTAATGTAGTTGTCCTAGAAATGGGAGGAAAAAGACCAAGGTGGTCTAGAAATAAAATTAATAGATAATATGTTCCTTCCCATAAAATTTTATTGGCTTTATATCTCCCATGGAAATTCTAAGACAATTTTCATAATGTGATTTTTATTATTTTCTAGATCTTTTACAATTGTTTTTAGGTTTTCAAGGCATCTTAGCTTGATTGATAATTATGAGATACAAACTAGGTCAACTCACAAAGTGGTGAGATTATGGGAAAGGTTGATTGAGATGACCTCAACATAAATTTAGTACTACTTGCATAGTCTAATAATGAGACCTTGAGTCATTATAGTTCTACCTTATAAGGAAGAAATCGGACTAGATAACATCAAGTTCATGAACTAGGCAAATGGCATAGTATAGCATAGGAATGGCAAGGTGATTCAAAAATGTATGGTAAAAATGTTGCTTCCTAATTTTACCATAAGTGGTTATAATTAGGAAACAATGTCATGGGTCAATGCTATTAATTTCCCCAAAGGTAGTTATAATTAGCAGCACCAAAAATGAATAGAATTTGACAATAATGAAGAATGTAATTACCAAACCAATATCATACTAGTCAAATATACAACCTCTATCTATAATACTTAATCAATTACTTAAAATTCATTTGAATCCTGTCATTTAAGGAGCCTAAAAAACTAATGGATTAGAACTGAGGTCAAAAAGGTTGGGTTGGGGAGGGTAAAAAAACTTCAGTCAATAGGGAAGGTATGGTAAGAATGGTATACAGTGTGGTATAAATAAATTTATATGATGGTATGATGTAAGTGATCCTCATTTACAATACCTTGGGTACCTCAAGGGAAATAATTATTGAGGTGTATTATTTTCATTCTCTCATAAAGTTCATCTCCATCTAGTGTAGTAGGTTTGTATTCTCAGAGCCATGATTAGAAATAATGACATAGGGGTGTATCCAATTAGGATTAAAATTTACTTTCTTATTTTTATAAATTTTAGTGTTATTATAATTTTCTTTGAGGATATGATCACCAAGATCTAACTCTCTGTGTTTGACATGTCAATTATATTGATCAAATAACTGGTTTTGATATGTTTGAAGGTTGTTTATAATGTCCATGCACTTTTTGTGCAGTAACTCTAGCTCTTGCAGGTGAGCTAATCTATAATATTCATCATCTAGAATGTGTTTAAATGAGATATGTAGACAATGTAACTGACCTCGATGGGAAGAGTGGCCTTAGTGGTTCCTATTAGAGTATGATAATTAGTACGATAATCTAAAAGGGAGTGAAAGATTTGTAGGTGTCAATCACAACCAACATCATTGATAATATTCTTAAGAATGTTTATAATGGTATTATTTGATGCCTCTACTTAGACAATAACTTTTGGGTAATATTCATTGGAAAATTTTGGGGTTATGTTGTACTCGACACAAAGTGCTTTGGCATCCTTGTTCCTAAATGACTTGTTGTTATCAAATATAATATATTATGGCATATCATAGTAGTATATGATATGGTTGAAGATGAATATAGAATTTTTTTAATAAGTCACGTAAGTGAGGGGTATATCTTCAACTTAGTGAAATTTTTAGTGGTAGTAAGAATATATTTATGGCCATTTGATGAGGTAAGGTTAATCTTCCCAATAAGATCAAGTCCCCACATTTAAAATAGCCATGGTGTAACCATTAGTTTGAGTGTTATGGTTAGATCATGAATCAAATTGGCATGCCTTTAACAAATGTCACACATTTTTACATAAACAACTACACATGATTCCATAGTGGGTGAATAGTAACTAGTACGTATGATAATTTTGGAAAGGATGGCCCTACTGTTGAGATGTGGAGCTAAAAGCTTCACTAATGAGTGAATTGCAAGGTTGTTGTATTTACACAGTCACTGACGTTGGTCATAGATTGACTCGAAGCTACTAACGTTGGTTATGGATCAGCCCACATCGGTCACCTGTGCATTCCAGAAGTCTATTTTCATGGGATGAATAGAATGTTTGCATGATTAGATTAACTGTTAGTGTTGAGTCTACATTTCTATTTTTGGCAGGACTAATTTGAACCTTTGATTAAGAGGTGTATTTAATGGTTGAGAATGCATAGCTCATGAATCCTAATGTTATATAATAGGGTTAGATCTTCATAGCTTGTGTAGATGAGAAAAAGGGTGAATCAATTCAAGTAGCTGAATTTTGTTTGTAATTGATAGAGAGAACTCTTGAGGGAAAGAGATCTGTACATCTGAGAGGTGTGAGAAGAAAGAGAGATTTCTTAATTGTATTTCCTTCTGGAAGAGTTTAATACAAGTTTGCATTGTTTCTTGTATCTCTTATTCTTTGTTGATTCCAATTTCTAGATACTTATTATTTTGGTTTAATTTCATGTTTAGCTGCTTACACAAAAGTAATCAATTGTTCTTGTTAAGATCCTAACAAGTGGTATCAGAGCTTGGGTTCACTAACAGGTGGTTTTAGATCTATTTAGTGTGTGTTGATTATAGGGCACTCACAGGGGTTTCTATTTGAGTGGGAGTATAGCAATGGTAGGAGAAAGTAAACTAAGAATGGAGAAGTTTAATGGCAAGAATTATCAATTATGAAGGATGCAGATAAAAGATTATCTGTATCAAAAAGATCTGTACTTACCATTGGGTGGGGTTTCAAGAAAGCCCATAGATATGCAAGATGAAGAATGGAATGTTCTTGATAGAAAGGCTCTGGGATCTATAAGGTTGAGCTTGGCATCTTCTTTGATTTCCAACTTGTCACAAGCAAAAACAGTGGTAGAGTTAATGGATATTTTGGCAAATTTATATGAAAAGCTCTCAGCTTCAAATAAGGTATATCTTATGAAGCAATTATTTAATTTGCAAATGCAGGAAGGTGGATCTGTATCTAGTCATCTAAAGGATTTTGATGCAATAGTAAATTAGTTAAATTCAGTCAAAATAGTTTTGATGATGACATTAAGGCCCTCTTAATTTTATGCTCTTTACCTGAAAGTTGGCATAGCTTGGTAATGGCAGTTAGTAATACTACATTTGCTACAAATATCTTGAAAGTAGATGATGTTGTTAGTGTAATCTTGAATGAAGAAACTTGTAGGAAAAGCACAAGAGAAACATCAGGTAATGCTTTAAGTATTGAAAGCAGGGGAAGGCAAAAAGAGAAGCGCAAGCAAGGGAGATCAAGGTCTAAGTCAAATATGAGAGGTAGATCCACATCCAAAAATGGAAGAAAAATAACCTGTTGGAATTGTGGAAAGATAGGGCATGCAAAGAAAGATTGCTGGTTAAAGGTTAAAGAAGAAAATCAGCATGAAGGTAAAGAAGAAGCAAAAGTTGTAGGTATTGTTGCACAAGATGCTCTCATATTTTCTTTGGATAATAAAATAGAATCTTGGGTTTTAGATTTTGGTGCCTCTTTTCATGCTACCCCAAATAGAGAATATTTCAATGATTATGTCCAGGGAGATTTTGGAATAGTTTATTTAGGGGATGATGAGCCTTGTAAAATTGTTGGCAAAATAAAAGTGCAGCTGAAATTGTAGAATGGCAACACATGGGTGTTGAAAGATGTCATGCATGTACCCATCCTGAAGAGGAATCTAATTTTTCTAGGAAAGTTGGGGGATGAGGGTTGCACAGTAACTCTCACAGCTGAATATTGGAAGGTTTCCAAGGGTGCACTTGTATTAGCTAGAGGTAAGAGAGTAGGTACTCTCTATTTATGTAATTCTATTACTGATATTTTCCTTCTATATTATCTACTTTAGATGTAGATGCAAATTTGTGGCACTGTAGGCTTGGCCACATGAGTGAGAAGGGAATGAAAGTTCTTAAGTCAAAAGGTAAGCTTTCAAATTTGAAAAGTATAAATCTAGATTTCTGTGAGCATTATATTTTTGGGAAACAGAAAAGAGTGAAATTTCTCAAAATTGGGTCAACAAAGAGGAAGCACAAGTTGGATCTTGTTCACACAGATGTGTGGGGACCAGCTCAGGTAGCTTTTATTGGAGGATCATAGTATTATGTTTCTTTCATTGATGATGCTATAAGAAAGGTATGGGTTTATTGCATAAGGAAAAAATCTAATGTTTTTGACACATTTATGAAATGGAAAGCTTTGGTTGAGAATGAAACAGGTTTGAGATTGAAGTGCCTTAGATCTAACAATGGTGGTGAGTACTGTAACAATAAATTAAAAAGTTACTATTCTATGAGTGGAATACGCAGGGAAAGGATGGTTCTAAGGACACCTCAGCAAAATGGAGTTGCTGAAAGGATGAATAGAATAATATTGGAGCATGAATGGAGTACGAGGTTGCATGCTGGTTTGCCCTTACAATTTTGGATAGAAGCTGTAGACACTATGGTTTACCTAATTAATAGAGGACCCTCTACTACTCTGAATGGTGGAATTCCAAAAGAGGCTTAGATGGGTAAAAAGGTAGATCTTTCATTTCTCAGAGTTTTTGGTTTTGAAGCTTTTGTGCACGTTGATAAAGAAAATAGAAAGAAGCTGGATGCTAAGTCTATAAGATGCACTTTTATTGGTTATGGCTCTTAAGATTTCAGATTTCAATTATGGAATCTAGGAACTAACAAAATAATTAGAAGCTATGATGTTGTTTTCAATGAAATGGTGATGTATAGTGATCAGCTCAAGAAGCTAAATAATACTGAGCAGAGCAATGTTGATTTAGATGAGGTGATGATCCAAAATGAGCTTGTGGGGAAGAATTTTCACACATAAGAAAACACAGACACCGATGTCAGTCAAGTAGGAACTGATGTCGGTCATACAAGAACCGACGTCAGATAGATAGTGACTGACATTGGTCAAACAAGTAGTGAATGAGTCTCAAATGCCCTTGATGAGGTCAAAAAGGGTAAGTAAACCTCTAATTCAATATTCCCCTTCATTATTCTACTTATTTCTCACTGATAGTGGAGAACTAGAGATTTTTTATGAACTAATGCAGGTAGAAACCCAAAAATAGTGGGAGCTTGGCATGAATGAGGAGATTGATTCCTTGAAAGAGAACCAAACGTGGGATTTGGGTGAGTTGCCAGTGGAAAAGAAAACACTGAAAAACAAATGGGTTTACAAGTTAAAGGAAGGTGAGAATGGACAAATGAGACATAAGGCCAGGTTGGTAGTAAAGGGATTTGCACAGAAACCAGGTATTGATTTTGGTGAAATTTTTTCTCTTGTAGTAAAAATGACTTCTATTCAGACTGTATTGTCTTTAGTTTCTATTGAGGATTTGGATCTTGAGCAGCTTGATGTTAAGACAATGTTTCTTCATGGATATTTGGATGAAGAAATATATATGGATCAGCTAGAAGGTTTTGAGGTCAAAGGTAAGGAGAAAATTGTGTGCAGGTTGGAGAAAAGCTTATATGGTCTTAAGCAAGCTCTTAGACAATGGTATTTGTAGTTTGACAAGTTTATGACTGAGCATGGTTTCAGTAGATGTCAATTTGATCATTGTGTTTATTTTAAGAGATTGGTTAATGGTAGATATACTATCTTGTTGTTGTATGTAAATGATATGCTTGTTGCAGGTTCACACATGTAGGATATTTTTGAGCTTAAGGTAAAATTAGCTCACACATTTGCCATGAAGGATTTGGGAGTAGCAAAGAAAATCCTTGGCATGAGTATTAAAAGAGATAGGAAAAATCACAGTTTGATTTTGTCTCAAGAGGATTATGTGAACAAGGTGTTGGAGAGGTTTAATATGTAGGATGCAAAACCGATAAGCACACCTATGGCTAGACACTTTAAGTTGAGCAAAGAATAGGGTCCTAAATCATATGATGAGGTAGAGTACATGAGTAGAGTTCCATATGCTTTCATAGTTGGGAGCTTAATGTATGTAATGGTATGTACTAGACCTGATATTTCCCAAGTAGTGGGAGTTGTCAATAAGTTTATGGCCAATCCAGGGAAGGAACACTGGAAAGTAGTTCAATGGATTCTCAGATATCTGAGATGGACCAGCAGTAGGCATTTATGCTATGGAGGGTCAAACACTTCTCTACATGGATATGTAGATTCGGATATGGCAAGTGACTTGGATGGTAGGAGAAGCACCACAAGTTATGTTTTCACTATTGTTGGAACAATAGTTAGCTAGATTTCAAAGTTGTAGAAGGTTGTTGCCTTGTCTACTACAGAGGTAGAATACATTGCAGTCACAGAGGCTAGCAAGGAAATGATATGGATGACACAGTTCATGGAAGAGTTGGGAAAGGAGCAAGAGAGTTGTAAATTGTATAGTGACAATTGAAGTGCAATTCATTTGGCAAAGAATTTAGCCTTTCATTCAAGAACCAAACATATACAGCTTAGGTACCACTTCATTAGATAGATATTGGAGGATGGTGAGTTGAAGCTGGAAAAGATCCATATAGATAAGAACCCTGCTGATATGTTAACAAAGCTGGTAATAAAGGAGAAGTTGAATCTTCATTCAACTTTTGTTGGTCTTCAAGATTGAACTTGAAGATGGAGAAACAAGCTAGAAGATATTGTTGTACAGGTATAGGTGCAGCTATTTATCTCCAAGTGGGAGATTGTTGAGATGTGCAGCTAAAGCTTCACCAATGAGTGAATTGCAAGGTTGTTATATTTACACAGTCACCGACGTTGGTCATAGATCGACTGGAAGCTACCGATGTCAATTATAGATTAGTCAACGTCGATCATATGTAGGTAGATAGGGATTGACGTCGGTCACTTGTGCATTTCAAAAGTCTATTTTCATGGGATGAATAAAATGTTTGCATGATTAGATTAAATGTTAGTGTTGAGTTCGCATTTCTATTTTTGGTAGGATTGATTTGAACTTTTGATTAAGAGGTGTATCTAATGGTTGAGACTGCATAGATGATGAATCCTAATGTTATATAATAGGGTTAGATCATCATAGCTTGTGTAGATGAGAAAAAGGGTGAATCAATTCAAGTAACTAAATTGTGTTTGTAATTGATAGAGAACTCTTGAGGGAAAGAGATCTGTACATCTAAGAGGTGTGAGAAGAAAGAGAGATTTCTTCAATTGTATTTCCTTCTGGAAGAGTTTGATACAAGTTTTCATTGTTTCTTATATCTCTTATTCTTTACCTGATTCTGATTTCTAGTTACTTATTATTCTGGTTTAATTCTATGTTTAGTTGCTTACACTAAAGTAATCAATTGTTCTTGTTAAGATCCTGACACCTACTAGTGTAGTCTATATTTACTCCATAAAATTCCCTCAATGCTAATGTGGTTTATACCAAATTTAAATAATGAAGAAAAGTTCCATCAAAACTTATGTGGTAAAGGTTTGGGCCAAGTAGGGTATATCAAGAGGCTTAGTGTGTAAATGCCTTTTTATTTATGATAGGTCTGGTAGAAGGACATGATCATGAAGGTAGATATATAGGCATGAATAAGAAATAAAACTAAAACCAATAATATCATAGATCATTATAATGATTTAAGGTTAAAAAAAAGTGTTAGAGGATGTTTAATGATGCACTAATAGTCTTTGGCCTTATCTATGGTACTGATTAAAGAGACAATGGTATCCATGGCATATGTTGTCCTATTATTGGCATAAGGTTTGTGTTCAAAATATATATGGGTAATATATTACTTAATAATGTCTACCATATCCTTGTATGGTACCAACTTATCATGTTTGTTTTGTAACCATATTGATTATTAACTAAGAATCACCATGATCCATGAAATGTTGAATGTTCCATTATACTACTTGACAAAGCCTTATAATGAATGCTTCATATTTATCCATGTTATTAGTACAAGGAAAGTTGATATGAAATGATTTGGAAATAAGACCCCCTTTTGGTGTAATTAATAATAATCATACCCTTGATCCATGAGATGTGAATCATCCATCAAAATATAGCTTCAGTGTTGTTCCTTAGGAGGTGTTTTTTAAATGGTCATTATGGAATCATCTGGGAATGTAAAAGCAAGTGGTTTGGTAGCTAAAAGGGGAGCTTTAACAAGTTGGTTTATAAGTACTTGTCCCTTTATGGCCTTATGATTGACATTTTTAATTTAAAAATTACTCAAAATCATGATCCATTTAGCCATGCGACCCTATAAAGTTATCTTTGATAGTATATACTTGAGTGGATCTAATTTGGTGATGATTATGGTCTTATTATTGAGCATGTAATGTCATAGCTTCTGAGTTACAAAGACCGTAGCTAAATAATCTTTTTCTATTGGTGTATAATTATGTCCACATGTTACTAGTGTATGGATTAGATAGTATGTGGCATGTTATTTCTCATTATCATCATGTTGAGATAAAAGTGCCCCTAGAGATTTGTTAATGGTAGATAGGTAAATTATAAATGGCCTCCCTAAAATTGGTAGTAATAGAATAAGTGGATTGGTAAGATATTCCTTCAGGTGTGTAAAGTATTTTTGACATTATTCATCCCAAATAAATGTAACACCTTTATTAAATAAGTAAGTGAAAGGATGGAATTTATTAGCCAAGTATTAAATAAAGCATTTGATAGACTAGATTTTACCCTACAAATTGTGGAGTTTCTTCAAGGTGGAAAGTTGTGGTATCTTGGTAATGAATGGTACTTTAGCAGATCAACTTCAATGCCTCAGTGAGAGACAATAAAGCATATATTTTTTCTTTAAGTGACACTAAATATTAACTTCTTGATATTGAGTCAAACCTTGTACTCACAAAGCCTTTCAAATATCCTTTATATTATGGATGGATGATATGCACTGGCCTTTGATTTACCCAATATGTCATTGATATAGTATTCAACAATACCATGCATCATGTCATGAAATATAATAGTAATAGCTCTTTGATATGTGGCCCCAACATTATTGAGGCAAAAAAGCATAACCTTTTATAAAAAACATTCCCCAAGGAGTAGTGAATGTTGTTTTATATTGGTATTTTGATGTAATATTGATCTGATTATATCCTAAAAATCCATCCATGAGGAAAATCATTTCATAATTGTATTTAGAGTTAACCATCATGTTGATATTTGGTAGAGGAAAATTATTCTTGGGATTGGTCTTGTTGATGTCTCTAAAATTAGTGCAGACACTGATCCCATCTAGAATTTTACTAATAGGCATAATGTTTGAGATCCACTCTAAAGATTCAATTAGTTTAATGTATCTTGATTCCAAGATTTTTGTCAAATATTTATTTACTAACATAACAATATGAGGGTGAATCTTACACAATTTATGTTTAATGGGTTTGGCATCAATATGTTAAATGAGATGGTGTACAACCAAGGTAGGGTCCAAACCTAGCATGTTTAAATATGCCTATGAAAATATGTCAAAAGATTCCCTCAAAAGGGATGTAAAAACTTCACATTATTCCTCAGTGATGGATGCGCCTAATTTGATCCACTATGGGTCATTTGGAGTCCCAATGTTGAATTTCATGGTATCTTCTATTAGGAGGTTTGAGCCATATTCGAGAATTTTTAGGAAGGATGTGAATTGGCTTACAATTGTAAAATCCTCTGGTTGAACAAGTTCTTCAATATCTCCCAAGTAGGATGAATCTAAATCCCCTAATGGTAGTAATGGTCATGTTAAAAATGTTGTATGACATTCTTTGATAAATTGATCAAAGACATGTTTTTCCTTGGTAATGAACTTAGACTCCAAAACAAGTTTTCCATTGGTGGTCTCTTGAGTTTAATTATAGGAAAGGTGAAAACTTCCATCTAGTGGTACCTAAAATATGTTTTCATCAAAAGAATGATCTTTCTCTTTAATTTTATCCTAGTCCAAAAGTTCCTCAAGGAGGTTTTCACTTTGGGACCTCAATGTTTTAATCTTTTGTTTTTGGCTAAGGGTGTTTGCTCACTCTCCAAAATAGGCTACAAGATCCAATTTGATAGATAATCCTTGTTTGTGGTCTCCCAAAAAATAAAATAAATCATAGGCCTTAAAAATAACTAAATGCCTCATAATTATGAAATAAATCTAATGGTATTGTGGCTTCTTATTAGTCCTAGTCTATAGGTTGAGCATGATAAAGGGGAAGGGTAGAATGTCAGATTACTCACATAATGTTGAAAATGGCATATGGGTCAAAGAGGATGGTATTAATGTGGTATTAATAAATGCTATGATCATACCCTACTTCACTATCAAAATCATCATCACTAGTCATTGGCATTGAAACATAAATAAGACATGTGGGGTCATGCCCAGATGACTTAATTTTGAGACCATAAGTTCTTTTGTATCTACTCATAGAAATGGGCTCAAGATTACCTTATTAATTTTATCTTAGGACTTCACCTTCATACCATTGGTTATCCATGATCTTGTTAGGGATGGGATACTTTTCACTATGGTAATAATAAGCCAATTTGTCACTTTATGACTAAGAATCATCATTGACAAGTTGGTCTTCTTCTTGTCTAGTGGTTAGTGTGAAAATAAAAGGTGTTAGGGTATGAATCTTGAAATTTCCATTCTATCTCCATTAAATACAAGTTGGCTTAGTTTTAGGTCTTCTATAAGACTTTAGGTTCTATGGGAGCTTGGAAATATGGAACATGTCATTAGTAATATACTATATTGTATCATTATTTGAGATGATAAAATTATTATACATTTCAATAGGAGGCATATGTGAATATGAGGTAAGGTTATCATGGTCTATATAATTGGCTTCTGGTAATTTGACAAGTATCTCTTTGTCTTTTTCCTTCTTGGGTACTAGGTCTAGGCCAAAGTGGCAGTTTTAACTTTCCTACTCAGCCTCTAAATTTTTTCAATGCCTATATGGTTGTAAATCTCAATGGATAATTACCTCCAACCCTAAGTGAGTAAAATTGATATACTAGTGGAATGTCAAACTAATTTCATGAATTTCATGTATTCATGGTCTACCCAAAAGTAAATTATATGATAGGTCTAGGTATATCACATGACAAAGTGTATCGTGGGTCAAAGGCCCAACAATCATTGGTAAGCTTATGGTTCCTTATGATTCTTGATTTTCATTATCGTAAGCCTTGATAGTAATAGTTTCTAATTGAAGGTAAGTTATTTTATATCCTAGATGCTTGATTAGCTTTTGAGACACAATATTTATGTTTGATCCATTGTCTATTAGGATGAATTTGACTTTGTGTCACATGATGACAACTTTATTGTATAGTAAGTTATTATGGAGAGGGCTAAGGGATGACATATACTTTCATCAAAATTTAATTATGTGCTTGGGACTAGGTGTCTAACCAAAGATTGAAATTTGTTAGGGTTTATGTCATTTGTAACTTGGGATTGTATTTGGAGTTCTATATCGATATTCTTGTGGACGGTAGACATATGCAACAAATACAAAATGGAATATTATGCTAGTCTCTTTTGGAGTTATTCCATAATGTCACAAATCTTTTCATTAACAGTGGTGATTGTCTTACTCCTATACTATTCAATGGGTTGGATAAGGTCATTGGTAGGTGCTTGTGGGCATGGGATGGTAATCTTAGACTGCCAAGTTATGATTGCATTATCTATAACATCCCCATTGGAATATACCTAGAAAAGCATGATTTTTTTAATAAAATAAACACAAATACCAATATAGATTACATATCAAGAATATAATAGAGATAATATAAAGTATGGATACATGATAATGGTAAATAAATAATATTAGATCATAAATCATGGATCTCTAACATCATGATAATATGTTAAAATGCAAATATAAAAAGTTATTATAATAACTTAGCCATAGCTAATACAAATATTTAGTCATGACTATGAATGTATAATAATTACAATTTTTCATGAAAAATTTAAATAATAACTATAATATAATATAATGTACAAATAAGATGCATGGCTTCCCCAGAGCATAATTCTTGAACTTCAAGTATTTGTGGAAATCTCAAGTGTCATCTCCATAAGTATTACTATTATGAGGAGGAAGATCATCATCTGAGCACTTTTCCACACAAACCATAGACCAACGATCCCATGCACTAATCCCATAAAGAAAAGGCCCTTCCTTCATGGATGAGTATATAGTTATGATGTAGGAATCTAGAGAGACAAGCAAGTACCCATGTGCTATATGATTTCTAAACTAAACTAAACATGTAGTGTATCATAGGAAACTTAATCTATTACAAGATATCACACATACATATAAATCATACCCATTAAATGATAATGTCTCACAAAACATACTTTAAGTAAAGCTTTATGAATAATAATATAAAAATGATCTATAAATCAATCAAATTCATACACACCACTTGATTGGGTTACCTTCATCTGGTATTGTAATGCTAGTAAGCCAATGAATTCCATCTCACTCCTTACTCTACATTATTAATGTAAATTGGTCAAATACAATTCAACCACAAGATTCACATAATTTACATCCTACTAGAAAATACATCGCATGGCATGCTAAATATATGAGTAATAACAACATATATTTATTGTGTCAAACATATGAATGAATATTACATTATTTTATATCCCATATTAGAAATAATGTATACAGTTTATACCACCTAGGTAAAAACACAATTAACTATAGAGTTCAAATAATATGATTGGTTTCCAGTTTAACTACACCCTATGATAACCCATATTACCATAGTTTAGTGTTTATAGGGATAACTACTAAGAATCATAATGATTCAAATTAATTAGTCATAAATTCATAGAAACCTAATCTTTTATTCAACCAACCAAGTATAAACAAGCAAATTCTCAATTTATATGAAACATATAATACACATTATTATATTCACAGAGTCATATCTACATACACTCATAAATCTCTAATATGTATATTTATTTAATATGGTTTATAACCCAAGTACATACCCCTAAGGTACTAATATATACTAATAGGCATAGTTACACCCTTTTATTAATAAACACTCTATTAATAACCATAAATGCATAACTTGGTATAATATCAAATTCCACATTATGGGTTTCATATAAAAAGTGATCTCAATACTCTGCAAGGTATATCTCACTATATTGTATTTGTTATATTTACCTAAGGAACTATTACCTCCAAATGAAAAGGTTTGTATGTTATTTCTACATAATTGCAACCCAAATAGAAATGACACCATATGTGGAATAATCTACTTGGTTTTAGGCAAATCAAATATGGTTTATAAAGTATAATGACATCACTTATTTTATTGAAGTCTATGTTTTTAATTCAAATAATTAAAGCTTCCTAATTATATATTAAGAACTGATGCTCCATATTAAATGTCAATTTCTTATTTCTATTAAAGCTCATTTAATATTTAGTTTATACTACATAAAATTATGATGCTATGTAAAATGTCTCACACCCATGTGAATGATTTAAGTGTTAATTTTGGTAAACAAACAATATACCACTTTAGCAATTTTTTAGCTATAATCAATTTATTGTTTCCTATCTATAGCAATGTCAGATGAGCATTTATACTTATTTGAGTATTCATACAACTAAAAACCTATTAAGTTTTAGTGAGCCAAGTTTATATCATAGGCTGAATATATCTATTATAGTTGATTTAACTAGTCTGAAACATGTAGGAATTAAATACAATGATCCATTCTATGCATTCTTTATGACAATTAAATTACAAAGTAGAGGGAGCTACGTCAAATTCCTGATGTCAAGTTTTATATATTGCTAAAAAAAATTATATTGAAAATGCAATTTGGATACCTATATTAACTTTTTATTTGTGGATAAGTTAATGGATTTAAATAGGTACTGATATCCATGCCTATATAAATTGCTCAATGGCTTATCTAGTTTTAATCCAACTCTTCAAGTTATAATTATAGTGATTCACCTAAGAAAAATATACATAGTCTGATGATGGAAACAATTATGTGGCAATGTCATTCAATAGGTTTACATAGAATTCATCAACTCTTCTAAAACTAAGATAAATAGATCTCTAATGACTTAAAAAAATGTATGCTAGTCCTTACAAAATTATATATGGTTAGATAAGAAAATGACTTAGCAAATGACTCTACAATAGAGATTATTCATAGCATAAACCAAAATACAGTGATTTAATTATTCTACAAAAGGATGGAGAAGGGGCAACGATGCCTTATGATCATGTTTAATTTTTTTGATAGGTGGTATTAACTCACCTTTCCATTCACTACTATTTTTATTTTTTTTTAAATAATTTGTTTACTAGAGACTTTGACACTCCCGTGGGCAAATTATTTCTTGTTATGCAGCTAAATTTTAGACTTTTCAAAACCTATGGCCTACTATAAGGGAATTAAATCCTGACACCATATAAAATATTGTGTTCCTAATAGCATCATCCCACTTAACCAATAATTATATCTAATTCCCTAAATACAGTGACTTAATTTTTAATAACAAAATGTTGAGTAACAAATATAAGTAGTGCCCATAGGGTATGCAAATGATCCAATGACTATAATATATATACTTGAATATAAAATGCAACATACTCATAGTATGGGGTTATTCAGTGTTTTAGTATGAAACAATGGTTACAATACTACCACTTAAGTGAAAATAAAAATGATGTCTAACTATGGCTAAGAAGATTTAGCGGTCTCATTATATTTAAATAGAATCTTAAAACAAATAGTTACATTATTAAACATTTTCTCTTTCTTATTACAATAATTACTTGTATTAAATTACATCACTTACTTGGTAAATAGGTTGGTGAAAACTCTATGTCTTTTCTCCCAATGTAGCATCCCCTACTTCCTTTTCCCTTTTGCTAATCTTTTCCTCTCTAATCCATAAGATGATAACTTTCTCCACTTTTTCCTTTTGAAATAGGTATAGTTTCCTTCATTTTTTTTTACTTTTATTTTTTTTACTATTTTTAATATATTTAATTCTTTTTATATTTTTTAAATTAAAATTTAAAATTTTAATTCCTTTTTGAAAAAAAATTCTCTCAATTTCTACTCATTTCTTAATTAATGAAGAACGTAAGAAACTAGTTATAAGGGTGTGGTAGAAGAACCTGGTTCTTCTGAGTGTTTGATCTAGATGAGTATGAAGAGATAAATTTTATCTTAAAAGGATGACCTATAGATAAAAAATTACTAATAAAAGGAGTTTTTAAAAAGATAGTAAGGTGGATTTCCTAGTGTGAGCTAGATCTAATAAGCATGAGCTTACTAGGAGGATATCAATCCACTCTTTGATAATAGTTAAGTTAAATGAGATAAAATTAAAATACTTGAATTAAATAATAGAAAGTACTTAAATGAAATAAAATAAGAAATAGATGTTTATTAGAGGAAATAAACTAAATATAGTAATAACAGGTCAATACTCATGCTAAAATAGATTGGGTTAGGTTCAAAAAATCAGGTAGGGGTCTATGAATAGGTAAGGACATAAAAAGTTAGATTTGGTTGGGGTAAGGTGTTAGAAATAAATTGTTTTTATTACTTACCATAGTGATCATCAGTGGTTAGGGTGACCATTGGTGGTTAAGTTGACCATCTGTGGTTAGGTAACCATCGATGGTTAGAGGTGACCATCGATAGTTATGCTAACCATCAATAATTGCCTATAGATTTTGAAGGTACTCAAAAAAGAATTAAGAACTAGGTTAATGATTAGGTAAGAGTTTTTTAAGGGTTTTTTTAAGGGTAGGGAAGTCAAAAGATAGGTGTAAGAGGTTTGTTTAGGCCTAGAAGTTAGAAACCTAGAAAACAAAGCTAAAATACAAATTATACCTACTACTTGCTAAATGGCTGATGATTGATGACTAGAGTAATTTTGATAGAGTAACAATACTTTACCTCAAGAGAAATTTTGGTATAGGTTTGAATCTCTATTATAGTTATTGAATTTTTTGAAGGAAGATTGGTTGGAAAGCTTGTATACCTATGTGCTAAAATTTTTGTGATCATCAATCCTTTCTCACCTCCCACTCCCCTCCTTTTATAGGAAAAGATAGATGGAGGATATAAGGTTACCTAGGAAGTTAGCTTACTAATTTTGATGCTTAGGATTTTATTAGCATAGGGTAAGGTGGATATATTAAATTATGCCATGCTAGCTTATACATAGTTGGTGTTGTGTTAGAATGAGGAAGACCTGACCATCAATGGTTAGCCTAACCATCAAGGATCAAGCTAACCATTTATGGTTGAGTATCTAGAGGTAAAGGGGTCAAGGTGTGTTAAAAAAGGTTGGGTGGAGGGTTAGTAAGTTAGTGAGTTTATTTATCTAAGTAGCTAACTAGACCTAGGGTTTGATGGGTTGGTTAGTGGGTTTAGAAGGGTTAGGTGGTCCCTAAGGGGTCTTCAAGAATTTTAATATATAGAGCCATTGTGTGTGATTTTCTAGTGTCTACATTTTACCCCTTTTTATTATATGGCTTTTAATCAACAAGCTATCAAACAAAAAATAGATTTTTGGTCAAAGGTCTGGTCGTTTTGAGTATGGGAGGATGTATTCCCCCTTAAATTGAGAGTTGATGAGGTAAAACATAAATCGATTCAAGGTTTGACAAGCTATTTATGGTGAGTTAGGAGGTTGGTGACAAGGGTGGTTGGGAATTTGAAATGTAAACATGTGCATAAGATGTGACTAAATGTGATAGATAATATTTCAGAAAGACTAACATTTCCATAGTTACTAAAAATAAGGTTAGCTCTAGAAGGATTGGTGATGGGGTAACCAAGCCACAACATTAGGCATAGTTTATTATGTCATTCTAGCAAGTATCATAGACATAATTGGTGTTTTCATAGGTATCTGAGGTAGGAAGTTCTTCTTTAAAAAAACAAATAGTCAAGTGTGCATGATGTGATGCTGATTAAAATGTTCAACATAGAAAGGTTGGTTGGTATGGTCAAAAATGACCAAGGCAAGGTCATCACAAAAAATGTGATAGTTTGAGCTAAAATGGCCAACATTGAGGTGGATGTGCTTGGGTAGTTGGTTGGTCAGAGAGGGTATTTTCTAAAGGTTGGTTTTGGTTTAGTGGAGATGGTTATCTATAAAAAGGTGGCACTAAGGTGTTGGTGCCTAAAATATTCAAAATGTGGGTTTTTTGACCGTTAAAGGTCAGGGGCCCCAAACTCAACCATTGAATATCGCACTAACCATCAATAGTCAAGGGGAAACCCTAAAACCAAGAAACCAAAAAAATGAAAATGAAAATTCATTTTCACTTTTTTCTATTTGAATTTCGTGAATTTTATGCTCTTGGTGATTTGGCATTTTGTGAGTGACAATACTAATAAGGATGGGTTGAGGTGCTCACTAGGTGATTATTGGTTAGAGGTGAGATTGACTAGATAGTTGAGTGAGCTTGATTATTGGATTGATGATGTAGAGTGCATGAGGATGTGGACAGGTAGTGGGGTGTGGGATTTGTCTTAAAAAGTAATTGAGGAATGAGGTAGGTGGTGTCATAAATTGTTAGATTAGTTTATTAGGTCAGCTAAATTTGGTTATTTAATGTTTTTTTGGGTAGGATTTTGGGGGGTTTGCCTTAATTATAGGTTTTGGTTTGATTGGTAAATTTAGTAGGTGAAAATCAAAATGGAAAGAGTAGTTGGGTTGGGGGTAAGGTAGAGGGTAGAATTAGGGTGTTTATTTATTGAATTTAGATATTTTTTAGGTGGATTTAAGAAGGTAAGTTTAGGTATTTTCCACTAATGTTCACCCATAGTGATCATCAATGGTCATACCTGACCATCGATAGTCAAAGTTGACCATTGATGATCAGCTACTAAAGCCAAATGGTCACTTGACCATTGGCAGTCTTAGTGATCATCAATAGTTGAGAGAATGATCAAGTGTTTAATAAAGAATAACTAAAATAGGTGGGTTTCAAAAATGTTTTTAGCATTTTAAAATGTTTAGGTTTGGTTGGTATAGGGTAGCTATCAATTAGGAGTGGTGTGTTTGAAATGTTTATGGGTTAGGGTATGTATTTTTTGATAAACACATTAAGGCTAGAGGTAAATTAAAAAATTTATAGCATTATAAGGGTATCATTGGAATAGGTATATTTAGGTGGGTTTAGGTTTTATAAATAGGTTTAAAGAGGTAGAATGAATGAAGTGAAAGAACATGAGCAATGGTAATAGAAAACTAAGTGTGTATGCTAACTTTGAAGTTTGTAGGCATGAGATCAGATCTAGATGAGGGATTGGGTTCCTTAATTCTTTATGGAGATCCAAGGAGGGATGTCTAAGGATGATTAGACGCACATGGAAGAGGTTGACCTTGGAGTTATAAGACACTATTAATGTGTGTCATGAGATGTGGTGATGATCTTAGCCCTCATCGAGAGATGGGATGCTGCCATAAACACCTTCCTCTTGTTGATATGAGAGATGACCATCCTACTAGAGAATGTTCATAGGATGTTTCCCATTTAGGGGAAGCCAATAAATCATATTGAGATCAAGGAGAGGGATGATGATATAGAGCTTATATATGGTGAGGATCATGCCCTTGTCAGTTAGCATGCTAGTGGCTTTAGCTATAGGCCATTATATTAGAGGGATCAAGATGAGAGGCATTTGATGATGATGATGATGTTAGTCTCCTATTTTAATTTACTAGATTTGAGTAGTGGGAAGTTTCCTTATCTACTATTAGGAGTGTTAGTGGAGATATTTCTTCGTAGGATAGTGTTTGGTTTGGCACTAGTTTTGTTAGTTAAAATAGATAAGGAGCTATGGGGATTCTAATCTTATCGATGATATGATATCAACATTGGGTTTATGCTCCATTGTTACACATATGAGCATATTAGGGTTCTTAGGCATATGGGGCTACCATGGGAGGACTATGCCTAAATGGACTTCAAAGTGGGGTTCATATGGTGGAGGGATGAATATGTACTCATAAGAGCTAAAGGAGGTGCAAGGGATATTTACTAATTTAGGGATGTATTATATGGATTTGTTGTGGGGGATGTGGTTTGGAGGCCATATCTCATATTATTGAGGTGGGCCCACTACACTAAACATACATTGTCATTATAGAGCTAGAGATGGATCTATAAGAGGAGAGAGGGTGAGACTAAGCTCATCCCATTTGATGGATTTTAGAGGTAGTTTAGCCTAGTGTAGGGGATTCTAGGTCTATTCCCAAGGTATAGGAGGGAGGATGCTAAGTTTTCATTTCCCAAACCATAGCTAGAGGAGGTGGTCGTAGATCATGAGGAGTTACCCATTAGAGTAGGGGTTAATGATGCCAATTTTTTTATGATTATGGGGCATGGTACCAGGCCCTTTATATAATAATCAATTTTGGGTTGGATGATGGGGGCTGGTAGGCCATGGATGTGGATCCAACTAGTGGGGCTCCATAGGTGCAAGTATAAGGAGGTAGCCTAGATGGATAGGTAAGGGAAGCACTAGGTATTATGTAGGCATAGATTAAATCATTATAAGGGGAGGTGTCCATATTATAGGGATAGATTTTGACACTATAGGGTCAAGTTGTCATTATGATAGGTGAGAGGGATCAGGATAGGACCTCATTAGGCTTAGTGACCCAATAGAGGGACACCTTAATATAGAGGGAAGGAGTAGTGAAAACACTAGTAAGACCACTAGGTACCATCCCTATGACATGGTGTTTGGCCATAGTAGAGTATTTGAGGTATTATGAGGCCATAGTTATGATATAGTGTCTAAATTAGCCTCGATGGGGTGAGTATAGTGCTAACTTAGTAGGTGGAGTAGTTGTGAATCCATATTAGTGGGCTACTTCAGTGGGTGTATAGGTAGGCATCCTAATAGGATCAACACCAGATGGTAGTGATAGTGTAGGTGGGGCTAGTGGTAGTAGTGCCCTAGGGAAACGATATGATATGATTAGATGTATAGATATAGATGTACATGATTTTGATACTGGCTAACATTCTGATGTAGTGAGATGTATATGTTTTGAGAGAGATATATTATTACATGTATTATTTATTTTGATGACATGATGTATATGATGTTTGATGTTCATGATGATATAGAGATGTGGTTTATATACATATGTGATGTATGTTTCATGGTTCATGGTTTTGATATTTTATGATTATGCTTTATGAGATGTGGACTTAGTAGACTAGGCATGTGATGATGTTTTATTTTGTGCATGGATTTGATGTTTATGATATGTGATTATGATGATGTGGTTATTTTTACACATAATTATGATGTTTTATGATTAGACATGATTTGATGTGTATGTTTTATGATCATGATTATGTGATGTGTTAAATATGGTTATGATGTTAATGAAAACACTTAAATTATGTTAGATAAGAAACTAGATGTGGGAAAAGAGATAAGAATCATGAGACATATGTCTACATGAACTAATGGTGAGAGGATAAGAAAAAATAGGTTGCTTTTTCATTGTTAAGGATAAAATAAAAATGAAAGTTTGATTGACTTAGGGAATGTAAGCCTTTTGAATGCTTTGTATTAGCATGATTTAGTTGATAAAAAGGTATCTTGATCACATCATTTTAAGTAAGCTCATAATCCCGTGATTTGTAGAGGGTATAAAGGGGAGGTAGTTGGTAGGTGAAAGGTGAATGGGTGATAGGTAACGTAACCTTATGTGGGTTACTTTTTCCCTTATATTGGTGACCTAAGAACCATATTAGATAAGTCCATGTCTTCATGTAAGGTGTAAAATGATCAATGTAGGAAGTCTACTAATGCTAGATATGAAAGATGATTGCAACTTCCTTAGGATAGCCAGGTCTAATTTTGATATGGGGTTTATTATTATTATTATTATTATTATTATTATTATTATTATTATTATTATTATTATTATTTTGATAATTTTATGAAGCTAATCGATGTGAGAAGCTTCAAATGATTGCTTTGACAAACTTAACTTAGCCATCTTTCAAGGCAATGGTCTAAGTTTGGGTTTGTTTATTTGGTATCTATCCTTCAAGGGAATAGTCTATCTTTTAATAAATTTAGATTTTGGGCAACTATCCTTTAAGGAAATAGCCTAAAATGCTAGAGACATGTGACCCAAGTCATATTTTGGTATCCCAAATTATTTTGATGCTAGGTTTAGACATGGACAAGTCTATATAGGCTTAGATTTTTACCTTTAAGAGGGGAAAACATTTAGCATATAAAGGTTAATAATAGGTGAAAGGGGTGGTTTTGAGAGATAATTACTATACTATTCCATCTGATTAGAGATGAAAAGTATCCATGAGAACCATGCTATGGGTAGAGCCCTGGTACCCATATTTATGATTAGGCTATGACTATGATATTTAATCACATGGTTCTATGTTGTAATTAATTTTTCTCAAAGGGATAGGGATAGCTAAGTGAAGGTGAAAATATCATAAATTAAGGGATGATATTAAGTTAGACAAGAAGGTGAGTTTGATCCTTATTTAACAAAAGAAAGGATGCAAATATGAAACATTGAGAGGCTCGGGTTTTGGTTTGCCTTTGAGAGAGGAAAAATGATAAGCTCCTACACACACTTTTGGGTTATTATATAGGGTTCAATATTATTGAAATAAAACATTCATCTTTTTATTTTCTTCATATTGGTCACATATTGATTTTCCTTTACGATGAGATCTCTGTTATTGAATTCTCATTCTTTAAAGTGTTTGTATTATGCACACTTGATTCATTTTTGGTAGACACAAAGATGGTTATGTGATACTTGGTGATGCTCATTAGGTAGCTCAAGTCTTGCAAGATGTTCTTAGCAATAGTCACTCTTAGAAAGGTTGGATTCTAGTGTTATAGTCCCATAAATCAAAAGGGATTTGCAAGTGACAATTCCAACCTAAAAGATTAACTACTTTGGTTAACATCTTATTGAGGGTTTTACCAAAGGCTTCTACCTGTCCATTCACTTGTAGATGGTAAGGAAAGGAAAATCTTAACTTGATGACAACTATGCTGAAAAGACCTTAGACTTGATTATTTTAAAAATATTTATCATTATCAGTGATGATCTTATGGGGAACATCAAAATGATAGATGATATGATGATTGATGAAGTTGACTATCTTTTTATCTTTGGTCGAGATGAGAGGAATAGCCTCCACCCACTTGGTGAAATATTAGGTGGTGTTGATGATTGATTGATACCACTGTGAGGAATGAGGATTGAATTCCCTAATGAGATCTAGTTCCCATTGTGAGAAAGGCAAACATTCCTTAGATACTTAAAGGCCATGGGCTAGCACATGATGTAAATTGACATGTTATTAAAATTTACCATACTTTTTTTACATAATCATAGCAGTCTAAGTTGAGGGTGGGCCAATAGTAGCTAAGATGAAGGATACGTTTAGTGATAGCTAAACCACTAAAGTATCCCCCACAAATTCCATCATGAATTTATTTAATAGTATGTTAAGCTTCATGACTATGTAGACAATGAAGAAGGAGGTAATAAAAACCACTTTTTTGAAGGAATCTCCCTAGTATGGTGTAAGGAGAGGTACTCTAAACAAGATCTCTTTAGGTATTTTTAAAGAGGATTAGAGGAATGATGCCAAAGTTGAGGTAGTTGAAGGTCTACTCATACCATATGTCTAATGGAGATTCCTCCACACTAAAAATGGTAGGAAGATCAGAATGGATATAAAAGGGTGTAATAAAGTGATGGATGGTGATAAAGAGTTTAAAATCAATAGGTGCATATGGGATTTGGGAAGTTAGGGAAGCCATTATATCCACAAACTTGTTAGTGGATCATGGAACAAACTAGATAAGGTAATGACCAAATGATTGTAAGAGTACATCTACTAGCTATTTTGTACTTTTTCAAGACATTATTCTTACATTGGTAGGATCTATTGACCTAGTTGACCACAAGCCAGGAATCACCAAAGATATTGATTATATTAACTCCCAAGGCTAGATAAATTTGGAGATATATTATTAGGGCTTCATACTCAACCACAATGTTGGTGCACTCAAAATCAGGTTTAGAAGAAAGGGGAAGAGTTTCACCATCAAGGGGAATGAGAATAACCATGGCACCCCCACTATGTTGGCATTTTGAGCCATCAAATAACATGGTAATTTGGTAGGTGGGGTCCTCTTGAGAGAGAGTCATGATGGACTCATCTAAAAATGCAAGAGGAAGTGGTTGGTTATATAAAAAAGGAGATTCATCAAATTTAATGGCAATGAATTTCCCTTTAATTCACTTATGTTAGAGGAACTCAAAGTTAAACTCAGCTAAAAGCTTGAGCCACTTAGCCATACAATGGTTTTGGTATGGTTTGGAGAACATTTAATTGAGCGGGTCAATTTTAGTGATGAAAAAGGTTTTGTGATCTAGGTGGTAATGATGAAATTTAGATGTCATGAAGACTAAGTTGAGGCAAAGTTTCTCAAAATGGGTGTACCAAGTCTTATACTCCATAATTATTTGAATTATGTAGTAGAAAACTTCTTTTATTTTATTCATCATAGTTAGTGAGCATTACCCCTAAGGAATGGTCAGTGGTGGATATATAAAGGTAGAAGTGTTGGTCCTCTTTAGGAGGGATAATAACAAGTGGAGAAAGAAGTCATTCTTTGAGTGAATCAAAGCCTTGTTGCTAGTCCTTAATCCAATTTGTAAATGTATCTTTCTTGAGAAGATGGTTAAAGGGTTGACATATATGAGATAATTGAGAGATGAAATGACAAATGGATTGGAGCTCATCATACACATTATGGAGTTGCTTAAGGTGGATCAGAGGTGGAATCTCCAAAATTGCTTTGACTTTGGCATGGTCTACCTTGATTCCTAAAAGAGAGATGATAAAGCCAAGAATATTTCTTGATAAAACCCCAAAAATAGGTTTCTTGGGGTTGAATCAAATGTTGAAATGGATTAGGCATTTGAAGATGATTGTGAGAACATATAGATGATCTTTTTGATATTTAGATTTCCCAAGGAGATCATCTACATAGTCCTCTATAATTTTATGTATGATATCATGGAATATATAGGTCATCTCACATTGGTAAGTTACTTCAACATTATTCAAACCAAATGGCATGACCTTATAGCAAAAAGTTACCCAAGGGGTGATGAAATAAGTTTTATGTTGATCCTTGGGGATAGTCGAGATTTGATTATATTCTGACAAACCATCCATGAGAGATAACATCTTGTGGACAACTATAAGATCAAAAACTTGGTTAATGCTTGCCAAAGGGAAGTCATCCTTTAAACAAGCAAGGTTAAGGTCATGAAATCTAATACATAGGCTAATTACCCCTATATACTTAGTAATGGGAATGATATTAGAAACCCATTGGGGATAGTATATGGGTTGGATGAAATCAATAAACAAGAGATGTTGAAGCTCTTATTTGACTAGAAAGGTGATTCAAGGGTGCATCTTATGAAGCTTTTGTCAAACAATCTTAGCATTAAGATGGGTGATGATGTTGTGGAAGACTATGGAAGGGTCAATTATAGGAATAGCTTGATAAGACCAAGTAAATTCTATGCTTTACTCATAATGGAAAGAAGGTTAATCTTTTTACTCCGTGATATCTAAAGATTGACCAATATTTATATTGAGAGGGTTATCTTGAGTACCCAAGTTGACATCGATAGTGGATTTACTAAACATGGTTTGGTTCTCAAGAAGAAGGTATTTGTAGATAGAATAATCCCCCATACCAAAATAGAGGACAATGGAATCATCATCCTAATGTTGGATGGTGTTGATGGTAGGAGAATCATTTTCTACCATTTTAGGATGAATGAGAGGAAGGATATTAGTTCGACCATCCTTTTGATAGATTAGGCACCCCAAACTAATGGTATTAACTAAAAATTATTAGGATGAATGATTTCAAAATCCTCCAACTTTAAAATAAGTTAGTTTGGTGAGGATGGGATGTCTTCCTTGATGGTGGAGATAGGTTTAGGTGAATTGATGGGTTATTTAGGTGGTATAAAACCAAGGCCAAATAACACATGAGGTTTCTAGGTTTTTATAAAGGGTAACTCATGTGGTCCATGTTCATAACAGTCGAGGTCAAATCCATTTTAGGCATACTTTTTAAGGTACAATTTGGCAAATGCAGGTTTTCATAGATAGGAAAAGTTAGAGGTAAACTGATGGGTGGAAGATGTAGTGATAAAAGCAAGAAGTAAATGATCAAGTCCCCCATAGATTAAGCTATTTTAATGGTGTGTAGGCTTGAAAGGAATGATGGTTCCAATATTAGGGTCATAACTAGGATCATAGTTGAGATTCACATACTCTTGAGAAGTAGGAAAAGAATCTAATGCTAAAATATGATACTCCCCTAGTGAGAGATGTTGGATTATGGGTTCCAAGGGATCCTCTACAAGGATATGATAAGAAGGGATAGAGGAACTAGTTAAAGCTTCATGAAGTAGATGAGGGAGGAAGAAAAACATTGTTCAGTTGATATGTCATATTAAAAGATATGAAAGGACTAGGGTTAGCTTTTATGGTAGTGACTTGACCCTCATGTTCAAACTTGACATATCGATGCAAGGTGGATGGGACACAACTCATGACACAGATCCAAGGGTGTATAAGTAAGACATTGTATTGGAACTTACTTTTTACAACTCAAAAGATATCTAGAATTATGTGAGGTCCCAAATGGATGTGGATGACAAATATCCCCAAGGTAGTGGCCATAATATCATTAAAGGAGTAGAGGATTACTAGAGTTTCTTACATGATATTCTTAAGCAATTAGAGTTGGTCATAAGCATGAGAAGAGATAATATTAATACTAGTTCTTACATTAATCATCACCCTTTTGATGTGATTTTGATTGATGTATGTAGTGATGAAGAGGCAACGATTGGGATCCTCAGAATGAATAGAGGGTATCTATGAATCTTAGAATGTGACAAAGGTAGAAAGTTGAAGGGCTCCAATAAAGGATTGTAAAGACTCTGTTAGTGTTTAGTGGTGATGGGGAGAGGTAGAGATCAACTCTTATGTATCTATATATATGCCCCTTGGTGTAGTGGGCATGAGTCCTATATCAATTTGAAAGCCCTCTATTAATTATTATTGGTGATGGGGAAAGGTGTTGGTTAGTTCATAAAGGTTCATCTTCACTGGTGTTTGGTGAAGTTATTTTAACACTACTCTCTAGATAGATTCAAAAGGGTTAGAGGGAGAGGCACTAAGAATGGATATTTTAGGTTTTGGTGAAGGTGAAGGTAAAGTTGAAGGTGTTTGGGTTCAGTTGGAAGGTTGAGGGGTGAAAGGGTATGTCCATGGTATGGACACTTTGGATTTTCCCTTATTATTTTTCTTGGGCTCAAGATTGGGTAACCATGTGGATAGTCTAGATGAGGGGAATTGTTGGGTTAGATGAATACTTTAATTCCTCCTTATTCTTGGGTGAGAGTGGAGGTGTGGATAAGTGTTGAGTAAATTTTTAATATGATAATGGGGTCAAAATAAGTTCATCTAATAATAGATCATCCTCATCCCATAAGTTATGGACAAGTGCTTAGAGAAATTTGTAATTCTCCATGTCATGTCTAGGCATCCTATGGTATGAGCATAATGGATTGTCATTGAACCAATATAGTTTAGTAATTTAATGGATGAAGGGTTTGATAGGTTTTAGGATTAAGGATGAAGTTTTCAAAAACCTTTGTATAATGGTTGAATATGATTTTATCAAAGGTATTAGGGGCATTGGGTTTTGGTTTTAGTAGTGAGATCCTTCTTAGGAGTAGGCTTCAATGTGAAAGTTATAAATTATGGAGTGGTTTTGGTAGGTGGTTTTGGTGGGGATTGCTTGGTTATGGTTGGTTTTGAGGTGTAATATTTAGATGTGGATGATGAAAGTTTGGAGATATGTGGGAAGGTAGAGGTAGATAGGTAAGTTAAGAATGATGGGGAGTTTGATGAATTAGGGGGGGTACATAAAATTATAATGAAATGAAAAGGTTTAGTTTGGGTAGTTTTGGGAGGGTTCACCCTCTTGGTATAAGGATGATCTCCTAGGATGGTATAAGGATGGGATCCTAAGATAAAAGGTAAGAGGGAAGGAGATGGTATGGTTCTAGTTTGAGGTGGGATTTTGGGTGGCTCCACCTTCTTAGTTGGTTTCATTGGGGTTTTATTCGGTGGAATAGATAGGGTTAAGTACAATTTCAAAGATGGGTGGGCAAGGCTAGGAGTAGGAAGTATTCTTATATTAGTGATAGGTTTATTTAGAGAGGTGTAAGGTGATTTGAAAATTTTGGATGGAAGTGGTTTGGATGGTTCCCCTATGGTTTTGGAAAAAGAAGTATTTGATGAAGGGGTTGAGGTGATGATAGGTTTAATGGTGGATGAAATTGAGGTTTAAGGCTCATGTTTGCTTTGATAGGGGAGCCCAAGATGGTGCCAAAAGGTGAATCTATCCAAATTGGGTTCAGAAGTGAACTCTAGGCTTTGGAACAATCTAGAAAAAGTCTTGTAAATGGTTTTGATCCTTTGGTCATTGATCTCAAATACTATGCCCATAGGTTGAGTTGATGGAATTCTATCTTTGCCTTTGTCCTTGATGGAAGGTTATAATATTTGAGAAGATGGTCCCTCCTTAGAGGGAGTAGGCAAGGTGATATCCTCTTTTGGAATGATTTCCAAAATGAGATTAGGTGGTTATATGATAGGGGAGGAAGGTGTGATGGCCCCAAGTGAAGGAACATGGATGGTTATTTCCTTTGTTTGGGTGTTTGAAGGAATGGTGGGTAATTCTACCACTTTCATAAGTGGAATGTGGGAAGAGGTAATTGAAGCAATGGTTACCTCCTTTGGTATTTATATCAAAGGAGATATGGATAAGTCCATGGTATCATCAAGTAAAGAAGGGTGGTTGATTCCTCTGTTTAGGTATCTAAAGGAATAGAGGGTGAGTTCACCACTTTAATGAGTGGAATGGAAGGAGTGGTAGTCAACATAATGGTTTCCTCCATGATAGGTTCACTGATAATGACATTGAACATACAGACCTCACGAGCATGAGATGATTCCAATTTGTTATTATCATAATTGGTAAAAGGGGCATGATTGGGGAAAGGTTTCCCAAAAATGTCTAGGGAGTAGTTTGTGGGTGAATTGAGATTATCAAATATAAGTTTTACCTTATCAATCATGTTTTAGACAATAGTTTTGAAGGTTTAACACCAACTAACATCATGTCCAATGACACGGTAGAAAGCATATAGATCATTCTCATTCTCATTATTTTGGGGCAGCTTAGTTTTGATTTATGTTTTGTTGGTTGGAAGAGTTAGAGGAGTTGGTTTGGTTGACAGTTAGTGGTGGAATTATTTTAAGGACAATGGATTTTGTGGATGCCTTTGGTTTAGTGTTGGGATGGTTATATTTATTGTTATATTTATATGAGGAATGATCATCGGATTTGAAGATAGAATTTTTATTTCTCAGTTTCAATTTCCCCTCATCAATGGATCTGATTTTTAATTTTTTTGCCATGGTGAAAGCCTCATCAAAGGTTTTGAATGTTTAAACCTAAAGAGTAGGGTCAATGTTCTTGGTATAACCTCAAGATAAAATTTCAATCAACTTATTTTGGGGTAAAAAGAAAGATCACTGGTTGATAATACCTCTTTGTCTAACTATGAAATAAGAATTTGATTCATCATCAAATTCCTTGATGGAGTAGAGGTTAGTAATAGAGATATTTTTAGATATATTTATTGATATATGATATAAAAATATTTCGGTAACCTTGGAAAAGGAGAAGATGGAGTGATTTGTGAGAGAATATACCAATCTAAGGCTAGTCTAAATAAAGACATGGGAAAATTATGAAGGAAAAGAGCATCATCATATCCATTTAAGTAGCAAGAATGGTGAAATGATCTTAAGTGTTATTGGGGGTCCTCATTGTTTTAGAACTTGGAAAACTTAGGTAGTTTGCATTAAGGAGGATAAGATTAGATAGGGATGGATTGGTGAATAGTTTCATTAAATATTTGATCATAAGGTAAAATTTTATGAGCCCTAGAGATATATGATTCTAGGTAGGTCATTTTCTCCATTAACATTTTGACCAAATTTATTTGGGGTTGGGAATATCTATAATTGTGCGGTATGTATGGTCTAGTTGGGTGACAAAAATATATGTATAAGTGGTAGAAGGTTGACAAGATAACACATACTGGTATATGGTCATTGAAGGTTGGGATGATGCCACATAATAGTTAATGGACCAAAAAAATTGGGTAAAAGGTGTTATGTATCCTTGTAGAATAGGAACATATTGGCAAGATGTCATGGGTATTTGTTGAGAGATTGATATGGGTTTCTTTGGAGGTATGAATGGGTTTGTAGTTGGTTGGGTTTGAGTAGTAACTCTTGTAGTAATATGTGGAAGGGTAGGAGGTATAGAAAGCACCAAATTTTGAAGTGGGGTAGAAATTGGTGGATTGGTTGTGATAAGGGGAATGGTGGAAATAGGGGTAGAAGATACCCCCATGATGGATGAGGTATGGGTAAAAATAGTTGAGGTTGCCCCTATGTTGGAGGTGTTGGTTAGTGTAGGGGGTGTTTGGTTATTGGTTGGGATGTTGGATTGAGTTTGGGTGGTGGTAATGGATGAGATATTGCTGAAAGATGGTGATTGGGTGAATATAGGTTGGGTAGAGGTGGTGTCAATCATAATATGGGGAGGCATACCATAATTTGGATCCATAGGAAGAACTAAAGCAATAAGGGTGCAATGAGATAAGGTGTTGAGGAAATGATAGAGCGAAATGAGGTTGTTATCAAGGAAGGAATCATAATACACATCACCCTTGACAAGTATTCAAGTCATGGTAGGAGGGGAGAAATATGAGGAGAACCCTCAATAACTAAAGTATACTCCATAGAGGAAGAAGAAGAGGAGAGTGGTTTTTGGTTGGTTTGGTTCCTCAACTATTATCTAGTAAAAACCATGTGAGGAATAGAAAAGAAATGATGAAATGCTCAAAAATTAAATACAAAGAAACAAAAATAAAAATATCTCAAGGCAATAAAAACATGAAATTAATAACTTAGGATACTTTTTAGATCACATTTGGCTTATGCCTTAAAAAGTGTGAAGAGGAAATTTGGTTTGTAGATTGTGTACTAAATAGGAAGTCTAAGGTTGGTTTTAGGTATTAAAGGCTCTCAAAAATATGTATTGAAATTTAGTATGTGGCTTGATATTTGGGCCTACACCCTCACTTTACACACTGCAATGATAAGGGTGTCAGGTGCTTAGCTAAGATATACTAAATTTTAGAGTTTAGACTAAACCAAAGAGTTGAGTTTTGGTTTATCATCTTGATAATGACCTCCAAGTAAGATAGCCAAAGGGTAAGGTTTAATTCTAGGTGATGAAATCCTAGTTGGGCCTTATGTCAATTATTTTGATGTGTTGATTGATTATGTGGTTTGGTAAACTATGTGATAACAAGAGTGAAACTATGATTGATAACTTTGCTTTTAAATTAACTAGATGAAATAAAAATAGGAAAAAAATTAATGTATGTAAGGTTTATTTTAAGCCCACAAGAAATTTAATATTTCATTATATGATCATAGAATAAAGGAAAAATGACACATAAATGATGTTATTTCCCACTGGGCATGCTAAAATTTTTCTCTCAATTTTTGAACATTTCTTAATTAAGGAAAACGGTAAGAAACTAGAAATAAGGTTATGGTAGAATAATCTATTTGATGTGTGCACGTGAACGAGATGAGTGTGATGATCTCCTTTTTCTCTTATAAGGATGACCTATAGATTATAAATTATTGACAAAAGGGGTTGTTAGAAAGATAGTAAGATGGATTACCTAGCATGAGTTAGATCTAAGAAGTGTGAGTTTGTTAGGAGGTTGTCAATCATTTTTTTGATAATAGTTAAGTTGAAAGAGATAAAATTAAAATAGTTACATTAAATAAAAGAAAGTAATAAAATAAAATACAAGAATAAAAGGATTCTTATTAGAGGAAATAAATGAAATATAGAAATAAGAGGTTAATACTCATTCTAAAATAGATTAGGTCAGGTTCAAAAACATAGATAGGGGTCTGTGAATAGGCATAGACATAGAAAGTTAGATTTGGTTGGCGGTAAGGGGTTAGAAATAACTTGTTACTCCTTACCATAGTGACCACTGATTATCAGGGTGACCATCGATGGTTAAGCTGACTATTAATGAATGGGTGACCATCGATGATTAGAGGTGATAGTTGATGGTTATGTTGATCATCAGTAATTGCTTTTGGATTTTGAAAGTACTCAAAAAAGAGTTACACAATGGGTTAATAATTAGTTAGGGGTTTATTAAGGGTTTGGTTAAGGGTAGGGAATTTAGAAGATAGATATAGGATGTATGATTTAGGCTTGGAAGTCAAAAATCAAGTAAATAAAGCTAAAATACAAATTGTACTTATTTTTTGCTTAATGGTTGATGGCTAGAGTAATTTTCGTAGAGTAATAGTACTTTACGTCAAGAGTAATTTTGGAAGAGGTTAAGATCTATATTGTAGTTTTTAAATTTATATAAGGAAGACTAGCTGGAAAGCTTAAATACCTGTGTGTTAGATGCTTATGATCATTGATCATTTCTCACTTCCTACTTTCGTCCTTTTATAAGCAAAGAGAGATGAAAGATAGAAGGTTCCATAGGAGGTTAATTGTTGATTTCAATTCTTGGGAGTTAATTAGCATCAAAAAAGGTGGAAATATTAAATTATGCCATGTTAGCTTATTATAGTTGGTGTTATGTTAGAATCAAGAAGACTTGACTATTGATGATCAGCCTAACCATCGATAGTCATGCTAACCATCAGTGGTTGAGTGTCTAGAGGTAAAGGGGTCAAGGTGAGTTAAAAAGGGTTAAGTGGATCATTAGTTAGTAAGTTAGTGAGTTTATTTAGCTAAGTAGCTAACCAGGCCCAAGGTTTGATGAGTTGGTTAGTGGGTTCAGAAGGGTTAGGTGGTCCCTAAAGGGTCTTGAAGCATTTTGACATCTAGAACCACTATGTGTAGTTTTCTAGTGTCTACATTTTACCCATTTTTGTTATGTGGATTTCAATCAACAAGTTAGAAAATAAAAAATGGATTATTGGTTGATGTTTTGGTGGCCTTGAGTATGGGAGGAGGTATTGCCTCTTAAACTAGGAATTGATGAGGTGAAACTAAAATTGAGTCAAGGTTTGACAAGTATTTATGGTGAGTCACAAGGTTGGTGATAAGAGTGGTTTGGAATTTGAAATTAAAACATATAGACAAGATGTGATTATGTATGATAAAAAAGATCATGAAAAGACTAAGGTTACCATAGTTGGTAAAAATAAGGTTGGGCCACAATGTTAGGCATAGTTCATCAAGTTATTTGTAACAAGACTCTTATAATAGGTTAGTGTTTTCATAGGTATCTAAGGTAGGAAGTACTCCTTTAAAAATCACAAATAGTCTAGTGTGTATAAAGTGGTGAAAACGTAAATATTCAACATGGCAATGTTGGTCAGTGAGGTCAAAAAAGACAAAGGTGAGGTCATTGCAAAAATATGTGATAGTTCAGGCCAAAGTGGCCAATATAAAGGTGTACATGGTTGGGTGGTTGGTCTATAAGAGAGGGTATTTTTCAAAGGTTGTTTTTTGTTTGGTGGAGATGATACTCTCCAAAAAGGTGGCATTAAGGTGTTGTTGCCTAAAATTTTCAAAATGTGGGTTTCTTGATTGTCGATGGTCAGGGGTCCCAAAATCGACTATTGATGGTCACCCTGACCATTGATGATTAGTGGGAAACCCTAAAACCATGGAATATAAAAAATGAAAATGAAAATTCATTTTCACTTTTTTATTTGACTTTCATGACTCCTATGATCTTGGAGATTTGGTGTTTTGTGAGCTATAATACTAATGAGGTGGGGTCAAGGTGCTAACTAGGTGATTTTTGGTTAGAGGTGAGATTGACCAAAGAATTGAGAAGGCTTGAATGCTAGATTAATAATGCAGGGTGGATGAGGATGTGGTCAGGCAATGGGATGCAAGATTCTTCCTCAAAAGCTATTGAGGAATGAGGTAGGTCATGTCATAAATTATTAGATTAGTTAATTAGGTCAACTAAATTTAGTTATTTTGTGACTATTATGGTAGGTTTTTAGGTGGTTTACCCTAATTCTAGGTTTAAATTTGATAGGTAAACTTACTGGGTGAAAATTAAAATGGAAGGAGTAGTTGGGTTAGGGGTAAGGTAGAGGGTAGAATTAGGGTGTTTATTTGTTGAATTTGGATATTTATATGTGAATTTAGGAAGGTAAGTTCAGGTATTTTTTCATTGGTGGTCACACACAGTGACCATTAGTGGTCATACCCAACCATTGATGGTCAGACTTGATCATTGATAGTCAACTACCAAAGTTAAATGGTTACATGAATGTCAGTGGTCATTGTGACCATCATCGATCAAGAGAATGATAAAATATTTAATAAATAATAAAGGAAATGGGTGGATTTTTTTTAAAAAAATATAATTTAAAATGTTAATGGTTGGTTAGTATAGGGTAGGTGTCAAGTAGGAGTGTTGTGTTTGAAATGTTTATGGGTTAGGGTAAGTATTTTTTGATAAAAGAGTTAAGGCTAGAGGTAAGTTGAAAATGTATTATCATTATAAGGGTATCATTAGAATAAGTTGATTTAGGTGGGTTTAGGTTTGATAAAGAGGTTTATTAAGGTATAATTAATGAAGTAAAAGAACATGAATAATATTAACGAAAAACTACTTGTGCATGCTAACTTTGAACTTTGTAGGCATGAGATTAGATCTAGATGAAGGATCGGGTTCTTCTAATATTTGTGGAGATCCATGGAGGAATGACTAAGGATGATTGGACACACATGGAGGAGGTTGGTGTCAAAACTATGAGACACTATCAACACATCCCATGAGATATGATGATGGTCATAGCCCTCATCAAGAGATGAGATCTAGCCATGAACACCTTGCTCTTATTGATAGGAGAGATGACCATCCTACTAGAGGATGTTTATAGGATTTCACAATTACCCATTTGGGGGTGTTGATATGTCATATTGAGAGTGAGGAGAGGGATGATCATATAGATATTTTTTATGGTGAGGATTAAAACCTTACCAGTTGGCATGATAGTAGCTTTAGCTATAGGCTATTGTACTAGAGGGCTAAAGATGAGATGAATTTTATGATGATGATGATGATGATGATGATGATCATAGTATCCTATTTTTCATTTCTCAATTCAAGTAGTAGGAAGTTTCCTTATCCACTGCTAGGAGTGTTGGTGGAAATGTTGTTTGGTAGGATAGTGTTTGGGTGGGTACTAGTTTTGTTAGTTTAGATATAGAGGGAGCTATGTGGATTCCAAGCTCACTAGTGATATGGGATTAGTGTGGTGTTTATGATCCATTGTTGGGAATATGACCATATTAAGGTTCTAAGGTTGATGGGGTTACCATGGGCGGGTTAGATAGACTTTAGAGTGGGATTCATATGGTGGAGGGGTGACTTTAAACTCATAGGAGTTGGCAAAGGTTTGAGGCATATTGACTAGATCAGGCATGCATTGGATGGATTGGTTGTGGGGGATGTGGTTTGGGGCCTATATGTCAGCTTTCTTATGTTGGCCCACTACACTTGGTAGACATTTTCATGATAGAGATATAGATGGATATATGAGAGGAGAGAGGGTGAGATTAAGTTCATCTTATTTGATAGAGTTTAGAGGTAGTTTAGCCTAGTTTAAGGGATTCTAAGTCCATTCCCAAGGTACATGAAGGAGGATGCTAAGTTTTTGCTTTTTGAGCCACAATTAGAAGAGGTTGTCCTAGGTCATGAAGAACTAGCCATTAAAGTAGGGGTTAATGATGCCGTAGTGACTAATATTGGGTGGGATGATTTAGGCTAATATGTGATGGATGTGGATCTAACTAGTGGGGGTTTATAGGTGTACGTACAAAGAGGTGGCCTATATGGATAGGTAGGGGTAGTATTAGCTACTACGTAGGCATATATTATAGTATTATAGGGGTAGATGGTCATATTATAGGGATATATTATGACATTATAAGGTCAGGTTGCCATCATGATAGGTGAGAGGGATCACACCAAGTCAATAATAGGCTTGGTGACCTAAGAGAGGGACACCCTAAAATAGAGGGGAGGAGAAATGGTAGCACCAGTAATACCATAGATTCCATCCCTATGACATGGTATTTGGCCATAGTGGAGGATTTGAGGTATTATGAGGCCATAGTTCTAACATAGTGTCTTGATCAACCCCAATGGGGTGAGTACAAAGTCAACTTAGTAGGTGGGTAGTTGTGGTGACTCCAGGTTAGTGGGCTACTTTATTGGGTGGACAAGTAAGCATCCTAAGAAGATCAACACCGAATGGTAGTGGTAATGTAGGTGGGGCTAGTGGTAGTGATGCCCTAGAGGCATGACATATGATAGGTGATGATGTATAGATATAGATGTACATGATTTTTATGTCAGTCTATGTGTTGATGTAATAAGATGTACATGTTTTGAGAGAGATATATATACATTATTACATGTATTATTTATTTTTATGACATGATGTATATGATTTTTGATGCTCATGATGATATAGAGATGGGGTTTATATATAGATGTAATGTATGCTTCACAGTTCATGGTTTTGATGTTTTATGTTATTGCTTTATGAGATGTGGACTTAGTAGCTTAGGCATGTGATTATTATGGATGAAGTTTTGTTGTATTCATGGATATGATGTTTATAATATGTGATTATGATGATGTGGTTAGTTTTAGACATGATTATGATGTTTCTAATTAGACATGATTTGATGTGTATGGTTTATTATCATGGATTATGTGATGTGTTAAATATGGTTATGATGTTAATGAAATCACATAAAGTAAGTTAGATAATAAAATAGATTTGGGAAAAGAGATAAGAATCACGAGACATATGTCTAATGAACCAATGATGAGAGGATAAGAAAAAAGTGTGATGCTTTTTCATTGGTAAGGAAAAAACAAAAACCAAAGTTAGATTGGCTTAGGGAATGTAAGCCTTTTGAATGATTCACATTATCATGATTTATTTAATAAAAAGGTTTCATGATCACATCATGTTATATAAGCTCATAATCCCTTGATTTGTAGAGGGTATAAAGGGGAGGTAGGTGGTAGGTGAAGGGTGAATGGGTGATAGGTAAGGTACCCTTATGTGGGTTAATTTTACCCTTCTATAGGTGACTTAAGAACCATATTATATAAATCCATGTATTTATGTAAGGTATAGACTGATCGATGCAGGAAGTCTACTAATGCTAGATATGAAAGTTGATTACAGCTTCCTTGGGATAATTGGTTTTGATTTTGATATGGGGTCTATTATTGTTATTGTTTTTTATAAGTTTGCGAAGCTAATCGATGTGAGAAGATTTAAATGATTGATTTGAAAAACTTGACTTATCCATCCTTCAAAGGAGTGGTCTATGTTTAGGTTTGTTTATTTGGTAGTTGTCCTTCAAGGGAGTAGTCTATATTTAAAGCAATTAAGTTTTTGGGTAACTATCCTTCAAGCGGTCTATTTTCAATGCTAGAGACATGTGACCCAAGTGATATTTTAGTATCCCAATTTTTTTTGATGCTAGGTTTAGACATGGACATGTCTATATAGGCTTAGAGGTTTACTTTTATGAGGGAAAAAACTTTAGCATAAAAAGGTTAATAATAGGTGAAAGGGGTGATTTTGAGATACAATGACCATGAGATTCCATCTGATTAGAGACAAAACAGATCCATGACAAACATGATATAGGTAGAGCTATGGTACTCATATTTATGATTAGGTTATGACTGTGACGGTTAATCACATGGTTTTATGTTGTAATTGGTTGTCCTTAAAGGGATGGGGATAGGTAAGTGAAGGTGAAAATATTTGAAATCAAGGGATGAGCTTAATTTAGACAATAAGGTGAGTTTGATCCTTGTTTAGCAAAAGAAAGGACACAAATGCAAAGCATTGAGAGGCACATTTTTGGATTTGCCTTTGAGAGAGGAAAAACAATAAGCTCGTGATCCATACTTGTGGGTTATGATTTAGGGTCCAATCCAATTGAAATCAGACTTGCCTCTTTTGCTTTTCTACATATTGGTCAAACTTTTATTTTCCTTTAAGATGAGGTATTTGATATTGAATTATCATTATTTTAGGTGTTTATTATAGGAATGATTAATTTATTCATAGTATAAATAAAGATGGTTAAGCATTACTAGGTGATGCTCATTAAGTAACTCAAGTCATGCTAGATGTTCTTGGTGATAGTTGATCTCAAAAATGATATCTTGTAAGGATATGAAAAGAGATGGAATCTAGAATTTAAGTGGCAAGATTGCCTTTGCCTCAAAGACTAAAGAAAAATGGGTATCACCCTTGGAGGTTTAAATGTTAGTGTGATAGGCCCATAAATCAAAAAGGATGTGCAAGTTCTAATCCCATCCTGAAGCGTTGACTACTTTGGTTAACATCTTATTGAGGGTTTTGTTAGATTATTTTCCCTCTCCATTTGCTTATGGATGGTAAGGCAAGGAAAAGATTAACTTGATGCCAAATTCATCACAAAGACCTTAGACTTACTTATTTTTAGAATATTTACCATTATCAGTGATGATCTTATGGGGAACACCAAAATGATAGATGATATGATAATTTATGAAGTTGACTATCTTGTCAACTTTGGTTGAGATGAGAGGAATAGCCTCCATCCACTTGGTGAAATACATGGTGGTGGTGATGATTGATTGATGATACTATGAATAATGAGGATTGATTTCCATAATGAGATCTAGTTCCCATTATGAAAAGGGCTAAAAGTCTTTGGATACTTGAAGGCCATGGGTTAGCATGTGATGTAAATTGGCATGTTTTTGACATTTACCACACTTTTTTACATAATCATAGTAGTCTTAGTTGAGGGTGGGCCAATAGTGACCAAGGTGAAGGATACATTTAGTGATAGTTAAACCACTAATGTGTCCCCCACAAATTTTATCTTGTGTTTCTTTGATAGCATGGGAAGATTCATGACTATGAAGATAATGGAGAAGGAGTCCATCAAAACCATGTTTATAAAGGATTCCCCCTAATATGTTGTAATGAGAAGTACTCTAAACAAAATCTCTTTGGGAATTCCTAGAGAGTTTAGGAGGATGATGTCAAGGTTGAGGTAGTTGAAGGTTTGCTCGTATTATATGTCTATTAAAGATGCCTCTAGAGTGCATATGGTAGGAAGGTCACAATGGATATAAGAGGGTGTGATAAATAAATAGATGGTAATAAAGAGTTTGGAATTGATAGGTGTGGATGGGATTTGAGATGTGAGTGAAGCTATTATATCCATAAAATTTTTTGGTGGATTATGGAATGGACTAGATAAGGTAATGATCAAATGATGCTAAGATTACATCTACTAGTTGTTTGTACTTTTAAAAAACATCATTCTTACATTGGTAGGATATATTGACCTTATTGAGCACAAGCTAAAAATTTCCAAAGCTATTGTTTGTCTTCACTCCCAAGGCTAGAGAGGTTTGGAGACCTATTACTAGGGATTTATAATCAGCCACATTATTGATGTACTCAAGATCAAGTTTGAAAGAAAGGGGAAGAGGTTCAACATCAAGGGGAGTGAGAATAACTATAGCACCTATACTGCATTGGCATTTAGATTCATCAAATAACATGGTCATTTGGTAGGTGGGGTCCTCTTGAGAAAGAGTCATGATGGACTCATCTAGAAATGTAAGAGGAAGTGGTTGGTTGTTTGGAAAAGGATATTTGGCCAATTTATCAAAAATGACTTTCCATTTAATTAACTTCTACTGGAGAAACTCAAGGTCAAACTAAGCTAAAATCATGAGCCATTTATCCATACACTTGTTATGGTATGGTTTAGAGTGCATGTACTTGAGTGGGTTGGTGTTAGTGATGATAAAGGTTTTGTGATTGAGGAATTAATGATGAATTTTGGAAGCCACAAAGATTAAGGTGAGTTAAAGTTTCTTGTAATGGGTGTACCAAGTCTCATACTCTATAAGTTTTCAACTTTATAGTGTTCATCATGGTGAGCAAGAATTTCCCTAAGGAATGGTCAGTGTTAGATATATAAAGGTAGAAAGGTTGGTCCTCTTTAAGAGGGATAATAAAAGGTTGAGAAAAAGGTATGCTGTAAGTGAATCAAAGGCTTGTTAGAAGTCCTTAGTCTACTTAAAAGATGTATCTTTCTTGAGAATATGGTGAAAAGGTTGACATCTTTCTGATAATTGAGAGATGAGGTGACAAATGGATTGGAGCTTCCCTTACAGGATATGGAGTTGTTTAATATGGGTCAGAGTTAACATCTCCAAAATTGCTCTACATTTGGTAGGGTCTACCTCAATTCCTCAAAGAGAGATGATAAATCCAAGAATATTTCCTGATAAAACCCCAAAAACACATTTTTGGGGGTTGAATCAGATGTTGAAATGGATTAGGCATTTGAAGATGATTGTGAGAATGTCTAGATGATCCTTGTAATATTTAGATTTACCAAGGAGATTATCTACATAGTCTTCTATGATTTTATGGATGAGATCATATAAGATGTAGGTCATCACATATTGGTAACTTACTCAAGTTTTATTTAAACCAAATGGCATAACCCTATGCAAAAAGTTCCCTTAGGGGTGATAAAATAAGTTTTATGTTGATCCTTGGGGATAATTGAGATTTGATTATATCTTGAGAAACCATCCATGAGAGATAACATCTTGTGGATAGCTATAAGATCAAAAAGTTAGTCAATTCTTAAAAAAGAGAAGTCATCCTTTAGATAAGCTAGGTTGAGGTCACAAAATTCAATACAAAGGCAAATTCCCCTTGTATGCTTGGTAATGGGAATGATATTAGAAACCCATTAGGGATAGTCTATGGGTTGGATGAAATAGATAGACAAGAGGCATTGAAGTTCTTCTTTGACTAGAAGGGTGATTTAAGGGTGCATCTTACAAAGATTTTATCAAATAGGCTTAGCATTAGGATGGGTGAAAATGTTGTGGAGGGTAATTATGGACACATCTTGATAGGACCAAGTAAATGAAATGATTTAGTCATGAAGGAATAAAGGGTAATCTGGTTACTCCATAGAATCTAAGGATTGACCAATTTTTATAATGCAAGGGTTATCTTGAGTAACCAAGTTAACATCGATAGTGGATTTGCTCAATATGGTCCAGTTTTTAGGATGAAGAGACTTTTGGATAGAATAATACCCTATACAAATATAGGTGAGAATTAAATCACTATCTTTACATTAGATGGTGTAGATGGTATGATAATCATTTCTTACCATTTTAGGATGAATGAGAGGAAGTGTTTTAGTTTAACCATCTTTTTGATAGGTCATGGGGCCCAAACTACTGGTATTGACTAAAAATAAAGTTATGAGGAATGATTACAAAATCTTTAGACTTTGAAATAAGTTAAGTTTGTGAGAATGGGATGTCTTCCTAAATAGTGGTGATGGGTTTAGGTGAATCGATGGGTTCTTCAGGTGGTATGAACCTAAGGTCAAATAACACATGAAGTTTGTAGGTTTTGATGAAGGGTAACTCATGGGCTCTATGCTCATAATGATTAAGGACAACTCCCTTTTAGGAACACTTATGAAGGTACAATTTGGAAAAAACAAGTTTTTCTAGATAGGAAAATACAAGTTTTTCTATATAGGAAAAGTCAAAGGTAAATGGTCAAGTGGAAGAGGTAGTGGTAGAAGCAAGAAGTGGATGATCAAGTCCTCCATAGATTAAGTTGTTTTGATGTTTTGGAAGCCTAAAAGGAATGATGGTTTCAATATTTTGGTCATAAATAAGATCATAGTAGCGGTTACCATACTCTTGAGGAGTGGGGAAAGCATTCAATGCTAAAATATGATACTCCCTTAGTGAGAGATGTTGGAACATGGGTTCTAAGGTGTCCTCTACAAGGATCTAAGAAGAAGGGATAGAGGAGATAGTTGAAGTTTCATCAATGATAGGGGTGGATTTTTTGTTTATTGGTCATGAGGTGGATGAGGGAGGAAGAACAACATCATTGGGTTGGTATGTCATGTTAAAAGATGTGAAATGACTAGGGTCAACTTTATGGTAATGACCTGACCCTCACATTCAAAATTCACACATCAATGTAAGGTGGATGGGACACAACTCATGGCATGGATCCAAGTTCATCCAAGTAAGACATTATATTATAACTTTTCTTCTATAATGTAAAAGAGATCTAAAACTGTATGAGGTCCTACGTTGATGTGGATGATGATTATCCCCAAGGTAATGGCCATAGTATCATTAAAAGAGTGGAGCACTTCTATAGTTTTGACATGATATTCTTAGGTAATTAGAGTTGGTCATAAACATGAGATGAGATAATGTTAATACTATCTCATTTATCAATCATCACCTTTTTGATGCAAGTTTGATTGAGGTATGTAGTGATGAAGAGGGTAGGATTGAGATCCTCAAAATGAATAGAGGGTATTTTTGAATCACGAAATGTGATAAAGATAGGAATTTGAATGGCTCTAACAAAGGATGCAAGAGGTTGAGGGTCTTTTGGTTGAACCTCTATTGATTATAAAACCTCTATCTATGATTTTTGGTGATGGAGAAAGGTGTTCATTAGTTCATAATGTCTCATCTTCACTAGTGTATGGTGAAGTTGTTTCAACACTACTCATTAGATAAATTCAAAAGGGTTAGAGGGAGAGGCACCCAAAATGGATATTTTGAGTTTTGTTGAAGGTGATGGTAAAGGTTAAGGTGCTTGGGTTTGGTTGGAAGGTTGAGGGGTATAAGGGTATGTCCATGGTATGGACACTTGGATTTTTCCTTATCCTTCTGTTGGGCTTGAGATCAAGTAACCATGTGGATAGTGTGGATGAGGGGAAGTGTTGGGCTAGATGGTTGTTTCAATTCCTTCTTACTCTTGGGTGAGAGTTGGGGTATGGGTAAGTGTTGAGTAAGTGTTTGGGTTGGTAATAGGATCAAAATAAGTTCATTTGATAACAAATCATCCTCATCTCATGAGTTATGGAGTAGTGCTTAGAGAGATTTTCATTTCTCCATGTCATGTATAGATGTCCTTTGGTGTGAGAAAATTAGACTGTCATTGAACCAAGATGTTTTATGACTTTAAGGAATTAAGGGTTTGTTATATGGTGGGCTTAAGGAGGAAGTTTACAATAACCTTTTTAGAATGGTTAAATAAGATTCGAGTAAATGTGTTGAGGGTGTTGGGTTTCTAGTTTTAGGAGTGAGAGCCTTCTTAGGAGTAGGCTTCACTAAAAAATTTGTAGATGGTGGAATGGTTTTAGTTGAGATTTATTGCTTATGGTTGGTTTTGAGGTGGAAGATTTATAGGTGGATGATGAAGATTTGGAGATAGGTGGGAAGGTAGAGGTAGATAGTTTAGTTAAGAATAATGGGGAGTTTAATGATTTAAGGGGGGTAGGTAAAGGTAGAATGAAAGGAAAAGGTTTATTTTGGGTAGTTTTGGGAGGCTTAACCCTCTTGGTAAAAGGATGAGATCCTATCATGGTATAAGGATGGGGTCCTAAGATAGAAGGTAATAGGGAAGGAGGTGGTATGGTTTTAGTTCAAGGTGGGAGTTTGGGTGTCTCCACTTTCTTAGTTGGTTTGGTTGGGGTTTTCTTTGGTAGACTAGATGGGGTTAAGTCCAATTTCAAATATGGGTGGGAAAGGCTAGGAGTATAAAGCATTCCTAAATTCTTGATAGGTGTAGTTAGAGAGGTGTAAGGTGATTTGACAATTTTGGATGGAAGTGGTTTGGATGCTTCCCCTATGGTTTTGGAGGAAGAAGTAATTGATGAAGAGGCTGAGGTGATGATAGGTTTAATTATGGATGAAAGTGAGCTTGAAGGTTCATGTTTTTTTATAGGGAAACCCAAGATGATGCCAAAAGGTGGATCTATCTAGATTAGGCTGAGAAGTGAACTCTAGGATTCCAACCAATCTATAAAAAGTCTTGTAAATGGTTTTGATCCCTTGGTCATTGGTTTAAAATACTAGGCCCATAGGTTGAGATGAGGGAATGGTATCTTTGCCTTTGTCCTTGATTTAAGGTTCCAATATTTGAGAAGATTTTCCCTCCATGTAGGGAGTAGGTAAGGTGATCTCTTATGTTAGAATGGTTTCCAAAATGAGATTGGGTGCTTTTATGATAGGGGAGGAAGATGTGATGGCCCCAATTAAACGAACATAGATAATGGTTTCCTTTGTTTGGGTGTCTGAAGGAATGGTGGGTAATTCTATCACTTCCATAAGTGGAGTGGGGGAAGAAGTAATTGAAGTAATGGTTGACTCTTTTGGTATTTCTATCAAAGGAGATGTGGATAAGTCCATGTTCTCATCAAGTAAAGAAAGAGGGGTGTTTGTTTCCTCTATTTAAGTATCCAAAGAATAGAGGGTGAGTTCACAACTTTAATTAGTGGAATGGAGGAAGAGGTAGTTAAGGTAATGATTTCCTCAATAATAGGTTCACTGATAATGACATTGACCATATGGACCTCATGATCATGAGATGATTCTAGTTTTTTATCATCATAATTGGTAAAAAGGGTATGATTGGGGAAAGGTTTCCCAAAGATGTCTAGGGACTAATTCAGGTGTACATTGGGATTATCAAATAAAATTTTTCCCTTATCAATCATGTTTTGGATAATAGTTTTGAAGGTGTTACACCTACTAACATCATGTCTAATAACATAGTGGAAAGCACATAGATCATTCTCATTGTACTAACCAGGTGTAGGGAAAGAAGCATCAAATTATTGGAGAGGTTTAATGCAGGGAATTTTTATGATGTTGGCTTTGAGAAATTTGTCCAAAACTGAAGCATAAGACTCCCCTATTAGAGTTTATTGTTTTGGGCTAGCTTGGTTTTGATTTTGGTTTTATTGGTTGGAAGAGTTAGAGGAGTCAGTTTGGTTGGGTTTGTTGTTATTTGGTGGTGGATGAATTTCAAGGATAATTGAGTTTTTAGATGCCTTTGGTTTGGCATTGGGTTGGTTAATTGATTGGTGGTTTTGTATGAGGAAGGATCATTGGATTTGAAGCTAGAATTTTTATTTATTAGTTTTAATTTCCCCTCATCAATGTCTCTGATTTCCAGTTTACATGCCATGGATAAATCATCATCAAAGGTTCTAAAAGTTTGAACCTAAAGAATAGGGGAAATTTGTCTGACACAACCTTAAGATAAATTTTGAATCAGCTTAGGTTAGATTGAAGAGAAAGAGAGCTAGTTGATAAGACCTCTCCATCTAGCAATGAAATCAACAATTGATTCATCATCAAATTGTTTGATGGAGTAGAGGTAGGTGATAGAGACATTTTTAGATATATTGACTGAGAAATGATCTATAAAGATTTGTGCAAGTTGGGAAAATAAGAATATGGAGTACTTCATGAGAACACTATACCAATCTAAGGCTGGTCCAGATAAAGACATAGATAAATTATGAAGGAGAAGAGCATTGTCATATGCAATCAAATAACAAGAATGGTGAAATGCTCTTAAGTGTTATTGGGGGTCCTCCTTTCTTTAGAACTTGAAAAACTTAGGTAGTTTACATTGAGGATGATAAGATCAAATAGGGATGGATGGTTGAATAGGTTCATTATATATTTGAACATAAGATAAAAGGTTATGATCCCCACAGATAGATTATTCTAGGTTGGTCACTTTGTTTATTAACATTTTGACCAAATCTATTTGGGGCTGGGTTGCTCCATAATCGTGTTGTAAATTTGGTTGAGGTTCGATGGAATAAATATATGGATAAGTGGCAGAAGTTTGAGAAGATACCACATATTGGTATGTGGTCATTAAATATCAGGATGATGCCACATAAGGTTTAATGGGCACAAAAGGTTGGGTAGAAGGTGTTATGTATCCTTGTAGATTAGGAACATATTGGTAAGATGTCATGGGTATTTGTTGAGGGACTGATATGGGTTGGTTTGGAGGTATGCATGGGTTGGTATTTGGTTAGGGTTGAGTAGTAACTCTAGTAGTAATAGGTGGAAGGGTAGAAGGTATGGAAAGCACCATATTTTGAAGTGGGGTATAAATTGGTGGATTGGTAGTGATAAGGGGAATGGTGGAAATAGGGGTAGAAAATACCCCATGGTGGATGAGGTATGGGTAACAAGAGGTGAGGTTTCACCTATGTTGGAGGTGTTTGTTGGTGTAGAGGGGGTTTGGATATTGTTTAGGATGTTGGATTGAGTTTGGGTAGTGGTAGTGGATTGGATATTGCTAGAAGAAGATGATTAGGTGATCATAGGTTGGGTAGAGGTGGAATCAATCATAAGATGGGTAGGCATATGATAAGGTGGATCTGTAAGAAGAACTAAATCAATAGGGTTGTGGTGAGATAAGGTGTTGAGGTAATATTGGAGGGCTATGCGATTGTTATCAATAAAGGAAGTGAAATCCATATCACCCTCAATAACTATTTGAGGCATGGTAGGAGGGGGATAAAGATGAGGAGAACCCTCAACATCAGAAGTATACTCCATGGAGGAAAAAGAAGAGGAGAGTGGTTCTTGGTTGGTTTGGTGCCTCCACTGTTGTCTAGTAAAGACCATGTGAGGAATAGAAAAGAAATGACAAAAAGATCACAAATCAAACACAAATAAATAAAATTAAAAAGATCTAGAGGAAATCAAAACATACGCTAAAGTAAATATAATAACTTAGGATAATTTTTAGATAACTTTTGGATTATACCTTAGAAAATATGAAGAGGAAATTTGGTTTGTAGTTCTGTTACAAAAAAGGAAGTCTAATATTGGCTTGAAGTGTTAAATCTCTCAAAAATATATATTTAAAGTCAATACATGGATAAATATTGGAGCCTACCCCCTCACTTCACACACCATAGTGATAAGGGTGTCATGTGTTTAGCTAAGATATAAAAAATTTCAAAGTTTAGACTCAAATAGAGTGCTAAGTTTTGGTTTCTCTTCTTGGTAATGACCTCTAAGTAAGATATACAAAGAGTAAGGTGTATCACTAGATGATGAAATCCTAGCCGAGCCTTATGTAAATTATTTTGATGTGTTGATTGGTTATGTGGTTTGGTAAAGTGTGTGATAACAAGAGTGAAACTATGATTGACTACATTGATTTTAAGTTAACTAGATGAACTAAAAACAAGCAAAAAATCAATATATGCAAGGCTTATTTTAAGCCCAAAAAAAAATTAAATTTCATTATATGAGCATAGAATAAAGGAATAAAAGGGAAGCTAGATGATGCTAGGTCCCATTGAGTGTGCTAAAATGTTTCTTTCAATTTCTAGTCATTTCTTAATTAAGGAAGAAGGTAAGAAACTAGTAATAATGGTGTGGTAGAATAACTTGGTTGTTGTGCATGCATGATCCAAAAAAGTGTGAAGATCTCCTTTTTGTCTTGGAAGGATGACCTATAGATAATAAATTAATAACAAAAGGGGTTGTAAGAAAGATAGTAAGGTGGATTGCCTAGCGTGAGCTTGTTAGGAGGCTGTCAATCACTCTTTTATAATAGTTCAGTTGAAAGAGGTAAAAGTAAAGTACTTGAATTAAATAATAGAAAGTACTAAAATTAAATACAAGAATAAATAGATACTTGTTAGAGGAAATAAAATAAATATAGAAATAGTAGGTCAATACTCATGCTAAAATAGATCAAGTCAATTTTATAAAATTAGGCAAGGGTATATAAATAGGTAGGGATACAAAAAGTTAGATTTGGTTGGGGGTTAGGGGTTAGAAATAGCTTGTTGTTATTCCTTACCATAGTGACCATTAGTGGTTAGGATGAATATCAGTGGTTAAGCTTACCATCAGTGGTTGGATAACTGTCAATGGTTGGAGGTAACCATTAGTGGTTATGCTGACCATTGGTGGTGGCTTGTGGATTTTGAAGGTACTAAAAAAAGAGCTACATAATGGGTTAATTATTAGGTAAGGTTTTTATAAGGGTCTAGTTCAGGGAAGGGAAGTTTAAAGATAGGTGCATGAGGTTTGATTTAGGCCTAGAAGTCAAAACCAAGCAAACAAAGCTAAAATATAAACTTTAATACTTGTTAAATGGCCGATGACTAGAGTAATTTTGGTAGAGGTTCAAATTTATATTATAGTTTTTACATTTATAGAAGGAAGAATGAGTAGAAAGCTTAAATAATTATGTGTTATAATTCTTATGATCATCGATCCTTTCTCACCTTCTACTCCCCTCTTTTTATAGGCAAAGAGAGATGGAGGATAGAAGATTCCCTAGGAGGTTGGTTATTGACTTCAATAATTAAGAGTTCATTAGCACTAAGAAAGGTAGACATATGAAATAATGTATTTTTAGCTTATACATATATAGTGTTGTGTTAGAATGAGGAATATCTAACCATCGATGATTATCCTAAATGTTGGTGGTCATGTTGATCGTCGATGATCAAGCATCTAGAGGTAAAGGGGTCAAGGTTAGTTAAAAAGGGTTGGGTGGATGGTTAGTTAGTAATTTAGTGAGTTTAGTTAGCTAAGTATCTAACTATACCTAGGGTCTAATGGGTTAGTTATTGGATTTACAAGGGTTAGGTGGTCCTAAATCATTTTGACATCTAGAACCATTGTGCGTAGTTTTCTAGTGTCTATAGTTTTAATATATTTTTTATTTATCCTTTTTAATGAAATTTTTATTTTTTTAATATATTTTAATATGAAATTCTAAAACTCCATAATTTTATTAAATTAACTTAATATCCAAATATGATATAAAAAATTCAAATAGAAATTTTAGAATTATAAATAACTTGTATTTGAAATTTATTCGCCAAAACTGTTTTTACTGTCATTCATTATGATAAATTTACTTACTCTGGCAAACCATAGAAACCAATACTCTAATCAAGTAATAAATACACCATAATCAATTATTTTAATGCATTTCCACCATGTGTTAACTACTATGGTGTGTGCATGGTTTCACCAACTCTCTATCGACCTCTAACATCTCCATATATATCACCTTCTTTGATGATGCTCTCCCTAGAACACTTGTGAGTTATGAGTTCTCATGCATCCACCTCAAAACATGAAATTAATTAGATCATATCATATAATAAACATATAATAATAAATATAACTAAAATAATACATTATTATGCTTGAAATGTAAATGCATACATTAACTAACTCACAGTAAAAAATCATGCACCATCATGTATCTAAATAATATTATACTATCCCATAATAGAATAAATAGCAAGCTTAGTCAGAAATATAACTAATATCATATGTTTCCACAATAAATAATTATGAATAGTCAAATAATTCAATTATCAAGGAATCGAGATGCAACATCCCTCCCCTTAAATCTAGTCTTTATTCTAGATGACTCTTATTCAAACATATGTTCTAAAATAAAAAAAAATTGGTCAATTTAAAATAACATAGTATAATAGTTTTTAATCAAGCAAATAAATATGGAAATATCTTGAAAAACTCATCATAGTCCTCCTATGTAACACTATCCTCAGTGTATTGGTCCCACTAGACCTTGCACTCTGAAATCTCCCTATTATGAAAATGAATTTTACATGTGTCAATTAACCTAATTGGTTCTAATATGACCACCTTGGGATCTAGAACCTGTAAAAAATTCTAATCCAACACATACATAGGATCATCTATATATTTCTTAAGATATGAAACATGGAAGATATTATGTAAAAGAGCTAGGGATGGTGGAAAAGTAAGCCTATATACTAAAATATTAACCAATTATAACACCTCAAAGGATCTCACATATCTCAATGATAACTTTTTAGACTTCTCAAATTTAATCAAGCTCTTTTGCATCTTAACCTAGAAAAACACTTTATCACCAGCTCTAAAGTAACTTTATATCCTCTTTAGATCTCCATAACTCTTTTATCTATCATTAGCCTTGCCCAATCTCTACCGGATTAGTCTAACTTACCCTTCTATATCAAAGAGCATGTCACATGTGAAGACTACCCTATCCTCTAACTTGTCCCAACTAATGGGTGTCCTGCACCTTCTCTTATAAAGTTCCTCAAATGGTGCCATCTTCAATTTTGATTGGTATGAGTTGTTATATGAAAACCCAACCAATGGAAAATAATCTTCCCACTTATACCATTGGTCCATGCAATTCATTTGGATAATATCCTCAAGCACTTGTTTAACTCTCTTAGTCTATCCATCAATCTCTGGGTAGTAAGTTGTACTAAAATTAAGTTGTGTACCCAAAGCTAAATTTAGTGTCATACAAAAACTCAAAGTCATCTTTGAATCATGATCCAAAATGATCTTCTCTTAAAAACCATATAATTTATAAACCTTATTTACAAATCTCTTTGCAAGGGTAGGTGCATTATTCGTAAAATTGCCTAGTATAAAGTGAGCTACCTTGGTTAGTTTGTCAACAACTACCAAGATCATATCATGCATGTTCTATGACATTGGTAACCCTTGGATAAATTTCATGCTAATCACCTACCATTTCCATTCTAGGATATCATGTGGATATAAAAATATATTCAAATGCACATGCTCAACTTTCACTCACTGACACTCTAAACAACATGACACATAATTAGCTACATATTTCTTAATTCCTTTCTAGAAATACAATGGTTAAGCTCTTCCATGAGCTTGGTTACACTTGAATTTCCCAAATTTGTGGCATTGTATAATTCATTTAGAACTATGATTCATATATTCTCTCAATCTGGCACATATATCCATCTATTGTAATGTAATAAACCATCACTTTCCAAATTTAATCCTTTATACTAAGGATTTTAAGCATTCTCTAATAATGCATTTATAGTTTGATCATAAAATTCATCTCCTATAGAGAACTCAATCACTTGATTGCTAAAGGTACTCTTGATAGTAGCTATAGTAGATATGTACTTATTGTGGTTGAGGGCATCAACTATTCTATTCTCCTTGATTTTTATATAACTAATTTCAAAATCATAATCAAGAAAGAACTAAATCCAAAGTCTCTGACAAAAATTCAAATTAGGTTGGGTGAAAATATATTTGAGTCCCAAGTTATCTGTCTTGAGATCAAAACATTTTCCTAACAATAAATTCCACCATACTTGTAAAGAATGAACAACCACTGCAAACTCCAAATAATGAGGGGAATAATTCACCTCTTATGGATTTAGCTTCTATGACTCATAAGTCACCAATACACCATCTTTCATAAGGACTCCACCTGGTCTATTGCCTAATGCATTTGTGACCACTAAAAATTTACCATTGGGGTCTATAAATATCAATATTGGTGTAGATAAAAGCCTTATTTTAAACTCCTTGAAATATAGTTCACACTTCTCTGACCAAACAAATCTATGGTTCTTTTGTTACAAGGAATTAATTGGATTAGCTATTTTTAAAAAGTCTAGAATGAACTTTCTATAGTAAGCTAGTAACCTCATGAAAATTATAACCTCATGCACATTCTTTGGTGACAACCATTTCATAATGGATCTAATCTTCCCTAGATCTACAGAGATGTTATTTATAGAGATAATGAATCCTAAATACTAGACTCTTTCATATAAAATTGCACATTTGGACAACTTGTCATATAGATTATGCATCCATAATTGTTGTAGAACCAATTTAAAATGTTGAAGGTACTCCTCTTCGTTATTTGAGTAGATAATAATGTCACCTAGAAAAAGTAGAACAAAGTGATCAAGGGAATCTCTAAATACACTATTCATGAGATTCATGAATGTTGTTGGAAAATTAGTTAATACAAATAGTAACACTATAAACTCATAGTGCCTATACTGAGTTTTGAATATTATTTTCAGAATGTCCTCATCCTGAATTCTCAATTTATAGTATCTCAATTGAAGATCAATATTATATAATATTGTTTCTCCTCATATTTGATCAAAAATATCATCTATATGAGGTAGTAGATACATATTTTGGATGGTGGAATTATTCAGCATTTTATAATTAATGCATAGTATAAGGATACCATCCTTCTTAATAAAGACAACTAGTGTACCCCATAGATATAAACTTGGCCTAATCAACCCTTTAGCCAATAATTATTGATGGTGAGACTTTAGTTCAACCAAATTAGTTGTTGTCATCCTGTATGGTGCCTTAGATAGTGGTTGTAAACAAGTTTCAATGTCGATAAAAAAATCAAACTCATATTTAGGAGAAAAACCTAACAACTCTTCTAGAAACACATCATGAAAATATCTAAGAAATGGATAATATTCAAGATATGGTCCCTTAAGTTCCTCCATCTCATGTATCTTGATGATAAACACTTAGCACCCTTTTCCTTGAGCATTTTGTAAGTTGCATAGTTGAAATCTATCTCAACTTTAACTCTCTCTTCTCACCTTGAATATGTGCCTGATTCTGAAAATCATCAAGATACCCAACCTTCTTCAAGTAACAATTAAACCTAGATTTATTTATTTTTAAGACAGTTGACTCTTAGGATCACATCATATGATCTTATAGGTTCTACATACAAATCCACTACTATTGTGAATTTGGGAAACCTAATCTCCACTTCGACTAAATAGCTATCAACCATGACTTTAAAGTCATTCTTATATTATAGTGACCATGCATTTGCCATTAAACAATCTCTTCTAATTAATATACTTAGCATCCTAGGATATATAAATCATTATGTGGATCATGTATTTATCAAAAAGGAAATTATATGGTTAAACAAATAACCTAATAGGTCAATAGGTAATGCCTGATATTTGGCCTATTGGTTATTAACTATTGCATGAATCCACTATTGAAAACCACCCTACTGAGGATCTAGACCCTTTCCTTTCGACTTGTCATGTGGACAATCATGATCATAATGGTCCTATCTAAAAATGAAACATCCTCCTGGTGGTCTTTTCCTATCATTCTGTTAGTTTCCCTTGAAACAATCATTAGATCTATTGCCATATTTATTATTTCTTAAACCTTTGTTGAACTTGGCATTATAAATTTTAATTCATTTTATGGATTTTTGACTCCTCTATTTCCAATTTTTCTTCTTGAAGGTTGACTTAGAGTTTTCAAACCTTTTATTGAACTTATCCTTGGCCTATAAAAGAGACTTCAACTTCTTCTCCTATTTAACATCCTTCTCAAAGACTTATTATATGGTGGAAGGTCCATAAAAATATACCTCTCCACAAATCTAGGGCCTTAAACCCATGATAAACTTACTAATCCTAAATTTATCATCCCCTTGATACTAAGGTATGTACTTTAATAGTTTAGTGAAATGATTCTAGTAATCATTAACTAACATATCACCATACTTTAGATTCTAAAAATATATGAGTTTATGATCAAAGTAAATTTATGGCATCTATCACGATCTAAATAAATCCAGAAATTTATCTTAAGTGGTGGTGGTCAAATTTAGATTCATTTCTAACCTTTTGTTAGCCCACCACATAGTTGCCTTGCCAACTAATTGGTATGATCCCTAAACTACCTTGGTGATCTCAGAGTAGTTTAAAATTTAAAAATAATTCTCCATCTCTATCATCTATGCCTCATCTCAATCACCTAGAATAGTCCCATCAAATTTTAATTCCTTTTTGAAAAAAATTCTCTCAATTTCTACTCATTTCTTAATTAAGGAAGAAGGTAAGAAACTAGTTATAAGGGTGTGGTAGAAGAACCTGGTTCTTTTGAGTGTGTGATCTAGATGAGGGTGAAGAGATCAATTTTATCTTGAAAGGATGACCTATAGATAAAAAAATACAAATAAAAGGAGTTGTTAGAAAGATAGTAAGGTGGATTGCCTAGTGTGAGCTAGATCCAAGAAGCATGAGCTTACTAGGAGGATATCAATCCACTCTTTGATAATAGTTAAGTTAAATGAGATAAAATTAAAATACTTGATTATATAATAGAAACTACTTAAATGAAATACAAGAAGAAATTGATGTTTATTAGAGAAACAAAATAAATATAGTAATAATAGGTCAATCCTCATGCTAAAATAGATTGGGTTAGGTTCAAAAAATCAGGTAGGGGTCTATGAATAGGTAAGGACACAAAAAGTTATATTTGGTTGGGGGTAAGGTGTTAGAAATAAATTGTTTTTATTACTTACCATAGTGATCATCAGTGGTTAGGGTGACCATTGGTGGTTAAGTTGACCATCGGTGGTTAGGTAACCAATGATGGTTAGAGGTGACCATCGATAGTTATGCTAACCATCAATAATTGCCTATAGATTTTGAAGGTAGTTAAAAAAGAATTGAAAATTGGGTTAATGATTAGGTAAGAGTTTTTTAAGGGTTTTGTTAAGCGTAGGTAAGTCAAAAGATAGGTGTAGGAGGTTTGTTTGGGCCTAGAAGTCAGAAACCTAGAAAACAAAGCTAAAATACAAATTATACCTATTACTTGCTAAATGGCTGATGATTGATGGCTAAAGTAATTTTGATACAGTAATAGTACTTTACCTCAAGAGAAATTTTGGTATAGGTTTGAATCTCTATTATAGTTATTGAATTTTTTGAAGGAAGATTGGTTGGAAAGCTTGTATACCTATGTGCTAAAATTCTTGTGATCATCGATCCTTTCTCACCTCCTACTCCCCTCCTTTTATAGGAAAAGATAGATGGAGGATATAAGGTTACCTAGGAAGTTAGCTTACTAATTTTGATGCTTAGGATTTTATTAGCATAGGGTAAGGTGGATATATTAAATTATGCCATGCTAGCTTATACATAGTTGGTGTTGTGTTAGAATGAGGAAGACCTGACCATCGATGGTTAGCCTAACCATCAAGGATCAAGCTAACCATTGATGGTTGAGTATCTAGAGGTAAAGGGGTCAAGGTGTGTTGAAAAAGGTTGGGTGGAGGGTTAGTAAGTTAGTGAGTTTATTTATCTAAGTAGCTAACTAGACCTAGGGTTTGATGGGTTGGTTAGTGGGTTCAGAAGGGTTATGTGGTCCTTAGGGGGTCTTGAAGAATTTTAATATATAGAACCATTGTGTGTGATTTTCTAATGTCTATATTTTACCCCTTTTTATTATATGGCTTTGAATCAACAAGCTTTCAAACAAAAAATATATTTTTGGTGGAAGGTCTAGTTATTTTGAGTATGGGAGGATGTATTCCCCCTTAAATTGAAAGTTGATGAGGTAAAACCTAAATCGAGTCAAGGTTTGACAAGCTGTTTATGGTGAGTTAAGAGGTTGGTGACAAGGGTGGTTGGGCATTTGAAATGTAAACATGTGCATAAGATGTGACTAAATGTGATAGATAATATTTCAAAAAGACTAACATTTATGTAGTTAGTAAAAATAAGGTTAGCTCTAGAAGGATTGGTGATGGGGTAACCAAGCCACAACATTAGGCATAGTTGATTATGTCATTCTAGCAAGTATCATAGACATAATTGGTGTTTTCATAGGTATCTGAGGTAGGAATTTCTTCTTTAAAAAAAACAAATATTCAAGTGTGCATGATGTGGTGCCAATTAAAATGTTCAACATAGAAAGGTTGGTTGGTATGGTCAAAAATGACCAAGGCAAGGTCATCATAAAAAATGTGATAGTTTGAGGTAAAATGCCCAACATCGAGGTGGATGTGGTTGGGTAGTTGGTTGGTCAGAGAGGGTATTCTCTAAAGGTTGGTTTTGGTTTAGTGGAGATGGTTATCTAGAAAAAGGTGGCACTAAAGTGTTGGTGCCTAAAATATTCAAAATGTGGGTTTCTTTACTGTCAAAGGTCAGGGGTCCCAAACTCAACCATTGACTATCACCCTCACCATCAATAGTCAAGGGGAAACCCTAAAACCATGGAACTTAAAAAGTGAAAATGAAAATTCATTTTCACTTTTTTCTATTTGAATTTCATGACTTTTATGCTCTTGGTGATTTGGCATTTTGTGAGTGATAGTACTAATAAGTTGGGGTTGAAGTGCTAACTAGGTGATTATTGGTTAGAGATGAGATTGACTAGATAGTTGAGTGAACTTGATTATTGGATTGATGATGCAGAGTGCATGAAGATGTGGCCAGGTAGTGGGATGTGGGATTTCTCCTAAAAAATAATTGAGGAATGAGGTAGATGGTCTCATAAATTTTAGATTAGTTTATTAGGTCAGCTAAATTTGGTTATTTTGTGTTTTTTTGGGTAGGATCTTGGGGGATTTGCCTTAATTATAGGTTTTGGTTTGATTGGTAAATTTTATATGTGAAAATCAAAATGGAAAGAGTAGTTGGGTTGGGGGTAGGGTAGAGGGTAGAATTAGGGTGTTTATTTATTGAATTCAAATATTTTTAGGTGGATTTAAGAAGGTAAGTTTAGGTATTTTTCCACTAATGTTCACCCGTAGTGATCATCAATGGTCATACCTGACCATCAAAAGTCAAACTTGACCATTGATGATCAACTACTGAAGCCAAATGGTCACTTGACCATTTGTAGTCTTAGTGATCATCGATAGTTGAGAGAATGATCAAGTGTTTAATAAAGAATAAATGAAATGTGTGGGTTTTAAAAATGTTTTTAGAATTTTAAAATGTTAAGGTTTTGTTGGTATAGGGTAGTTATCAATTAGGAGTGGTGTGTTTGAAATGATTATGGGTTAGGGTATGTATTTTTCGATAAACACATTAAGCCTAGAGGTAAATTGAAAATGTTATAACATTATAACGGTAGCATTGGATTAGGTAGATTTAGGTGGGTTTAGGTTTTGTAAAGAGGTTTAATGAGGTAGAATGAATGAAGTGAAAGAACATGAGCAATGGTAATAGAAAACTAAGTGTGCATGCTAACGTTGAATTTTGTAGGCATGAGATCAGATCCAGATGAGGGATTGGGTTCCTTAATTATTTATGGAGATCTAAGAAGGGATATCTAAGGATGATTAGACACACATGGAAGAGGTTGACCTTGGAGTTATAAGACACTATCAGTTTGTGTCATGAGATGTGGTGATGATCTTATCCCTCATCAAGAGGTGGGATGTTGCCATAAACACCTTCCTCTTGCTGATATGAGAGATGACCATCCTACTAGAGAATGTTCATAGGATTACATAGTTTCCCATTTAGGGGAATCCAATATATCATATTGAGATCAAGGAGAGGGATGATGATATAGAGCTTATATATCATGAGGATCATGCCCTTGTCAGTTAGCATGCTAGTGGCTTTAGCTATAGGCCATTATATCAGAGGGATCAAGATGAGAGGCATTTGATGATGATGATGTTAGTCTCTTATTTTACATTTCTAGATTTGAGTAGTGGGAAGTTTCCTTATCTACTACTAGGAGTGTTAGTGGAGATATTTCTTCGTAGGATAGTGTTTAGTTTGGCACTAGTTTTGTTAGTCAAAATAGATAAGGAGCTATGGCGATTCTAATCTTATTGATGATATGAGATCAACATTGGGTTTATGCTCCATTGTTACACATATGAGCATGTTAGGGTTATTAGGCATATGGGGCTACCATGGGAGGACTATGCCTAAATGGACTTTAAAGTTGGCTTCATATGGTGGAGGGATGAATATGTACTCATAAGAGCTAAAGGAGGTCCAAGGGATATTTACTAATTTAGGGATGTATTAGATGGATTTATTGTGGGGGATGTGGTTTGGAGGCCATATCTCAACTTCTTGAGGTGGGCCCTCTACACTCAACATACATTGTCATTATAAACCTAGAGATGGATCTATAAGAGGAGAGAGGGTGAGACTAAGCTCATCCCATTTGATGGATTTTAGAGGTAGTTCAGCCTAGTGTAGGGGATTCTAGGTTTATTCCCAAGGTATAGGATGGAGGATGCTAAGTTTTAATTTCCCAAACCATAGCCAAAGGAGGTCGTCGTAGATCATGAGGAGCTACCCATTAAAGTAGGGGTTAATGATGCCAATTTTTTTATGATTATAGGGCATGGTACCAAGCCCTTTATATAGTAGTCAATTTTGGTTTAGATGATGGGGGCTGGTAGGCCATGGATGTGGATCCAACTGGTGGGGGTCCATAGGTGTAAGTATAGGGAGGTAGCTTACATGGATAGGTAGGGGAAGCACTAGGTATTATGTAGGCATAGATTAAATCATTATAAGGGGAGGTGTCCATATTATAGGGACAGAGTCTGACATTATAGGGTCATGTTGCCATTATGATAGGTGAGAGGGATCAGGACTAGACCTCATTAGGCTTAGTGACCCAGGAGAGGGACACCTTAATATAGAGGGAAGGAGTAGTGAAAACACTAGTAAGACCACTAGGTACCATCCTTATGACATGGTATTTGGCCATAGTTGAGTGGTTGAGGTATTATGAGGCCATAGTTATGACATAGTGTCTAAATTAGCCTCGATGGAGTGAGTATTGTGCCAACTCAGTAGGTGGGGTAGTTGTGAATCCATATTAGTGGGCTACTTCAGTGGGTGTATACGTAGGCATGCTAATATGATCAACAACAGATGGTAGTGGTAGTGTAGGTTTGGTTAGTGGTAGTAGTGCCCCATGGAAATGATATAATATGATTGGATGTATAGATATATATGTACATGATTTTGATACTGGCCAACATTCTGATGTAGTGAGATGTATATGTTTTGAGAGAGAGATATATATTATTACATGTATTATTTATTTTGATGACATGATGTATATGATGTTTGATACTCATGATGATATAGAGATGTGATTTATATATAGATGTGATGTATGTTTCACGGTTCATGGTTTTGATATTTTATGATTATGCTTTATGAGATGTGGACTTAGTAGACTAGGCATGTGATGATGTTTTATTTTGTGCATTAATTTGATGTTTATGATATGTGATTATGATTATGTGGTTATTTTTACACATAATTATGATGTTTATGATTATACATGATTTGATGTGTATGTTTTATGTTCATGGATTATGTGATGTGTTAAATATGGTTATGATGTTAATGAAAACACATAAAGTATGTTAGATAACAAAGTAGATGTGGGAAAAGAGATAAGAATAATGAGACATATGTCTACGTTAACTAATGGTGAGAGGATAAGAAAAACTAGGTTGCTTTTTCATTGGTAAGGATAAAATAAAAATGAAAGTTTGATTGACTTAGGGAATGTAAGCCTTTTGAATGCTTTGTATTAGCATGCTTTAGTTGATAAAAATGTATCTCGATCACATTATTTAATGTAAGCTCATAATCCCTTAATTTATAGAGGGTATAAAGGGGAGGTAGGTGGTAGGTGAATGGGTGATAGGTAAGGTAACCTTATGTGGATTACTTTTTCCCTTTTATAGGTGACCTAAGAACCATATTAGATAAGTCCATGCCTTCATGCAAGGTGTAAAATGATCAATGCAGGAAGTCTACTAATGCTAGATATGAAAGATGATTGCAACTTCCTTAGGATAGCCAGTTCTAATTTTGATATGGGGTCTATTATTATTATTATTATTATTATTATTATTATTATTATTATTATTATTATTATTATTATTATTATTATTATTATTATTATTATTATTGTTTTGATAATTTTATGAAGCTAATCGATGTGAGAAGCTTCAAATGATTGCTTTGACAAACTTAACTTAGCCATCTTTCAAGGGAGTGGTCTTAGTTTGGGTTTGTTTATTTGGTATCTATCCTTCAGGGGAATAGTCTATCCTTTAATAAATTTATATTTTTGGCAACTCTCCTTTAAGGAAATATCCTAAAATGCTAGAGACATGTGACCCAAGTCATATTTTGGTATCCCAAATTATTTTGATGCTAGGTTTAGACATGGACAAGTCTATATAGGCTTAGAGTTTTACCTTTAAGTGGGGAAAACATTTAGCATATAAAGGTTAATAATAGGTGAAAGGGGTGGTTTTGAGAGACAATTACTTTACTATTCCATTTGATTAGAGATGAAAAGTATCCATGAGAACCATGATATGGGCAGAGCCCTTGTACCCATATTTATGATTAGGCTATGACGATGATATTTAATCACATGGTTCTATATTGTAATTAATTGTCCTCAAAGGGATAGGGATAGGTAAGTGAAGGTGAAAATATCATAAATCAAGGGATGATATTAAGTTAGAGAAAAGAAAGGATGCAAATATGAAACATTGAGAGGCTCGGGTTTTGGTTTGCCTTTGAGAGAGGACAAATGATAAGCTCCTAATACACACTTATGGGTTATTATATAGGGTCCAAGCTTATTGAAATAAAACATTCCTCTTTTGATTTTATTCATATTGGTAACATATTGATTTTCCTTTATGATGAGATCTCTAATATTGAATTCTCATTCTTTAAAGTCTATGTATTATGCACACTTGATTCATTTTTGGTAGACACAAAGATGGTTATGTGATACTTGGTGATGCTCATTAAGTAGCTCAAGTCTTCCAAGATGTTCTTAGAAATAGTTACTCTTATAAAGGTTGGATTCTAGTGGTATACGCCCATAAATCAAAAGGGATGTACAAGTGAAAATTCTAACCTAAAATACTGACTACTTTGGTTAACATCTCATTGAGGGTTTACTAGAGGCTTCTGCCTGTCCATTTACTTGTAGATGGTAAGGAAAGGAAAATCTTAACTTGATGCCAACTATGTTGAAAAGACCTTAGACTTGATTGTTTTTAAAATATTTATCATTATCAATGATGATCTTATGGGTAACATCAAAATGATAGATGATATGATGATTTATGAAGTAGAATATCTTTTTATCTTTGGTCGAGATGAGAGGAATAGCCTCCACCCACTTGGTGAAATATTAGGTGGTGTTGATGATTGATTGATACCACTGTGAGGAATGAGGATTGAATTCCATAATGAGATCTAGTTCCCACTATGAGAAACTCAAACATTCCTTAGATACTTAAAGGCCACGGGCTAGCACATGAGTTTGGCATGTTATTGACATTTACCACACTTTTTTACATAATCATAGCAGTCTAAGTTAAGGGTGGGCCAATAGTAGCTAAGATGAAGGATACGTTTAGTGATAGCTAAACCATTAAAGTATCCCCCACAAATTCCATCATGAATTTATTTAATAGTATGTTAAGTTTCATGACTATGTAGACAATGAAGAAGGAGGTAATAAAAACCACTTTTGTGAAGGAATCTCCCTAGTATGGTATAAGGAGAGGTACTCTGAACAAGATCTCTTTAGGTATTTTTAAAGAGGATTAGAGGAATGATGCCAAAGTTGAGGTAGTTGAAGGTCTACTCGTACCATATGTCTAATGGAGATGCCTCCACACTAAAAATGGTAGGAAGGTCAGAATGGATATAAAAGGGTGTAATAAAGTGATTGATGGTGAAAAAGAGTTTAGAAAATTTAGGTGCATATGGGATTTGGGAAGTGAGGGAAGCCATTATATCCACAAACTTGTTTGTGGATCATGGAACAAACTAGATAAGGTAATGATCAAATGATTGTAAGAGTACATCTACTAGCTATTTGTACTTTTTCAAGACATTATTCTTACATTGGTAGGATCTATTGACCTAGTTGACCACAAGCCATGAATCACCAAAGATATTGATTATATTAACTCCCAAGGCTAGATCAATTTGGAGTTATATTATTAGGGCTTTATACTCCACCAAAATGTTGGTGCACTCAAAATCAGGTTTGAAAGAAAGGGGAAGATTTTCAACATCAAGGGAAATGAGAATAACTATGTCACCCCCACTATGTTGGCATTTTGAGCCATCAAATAACATGGTCATTTGGTAGGTGGGGTCCTCTTGAGAATGTGTCACAATGGACTCATCTAGAAATGCAAGAGGAAGTGGTTGGTTATATAGAAAAGGAGATTCTTCAAATTTATTGGCAATGAATTTCCCTTTAATTGACTTATGTTAGAGGAACTCAAAGTCAAACTTAGGTAAAAGCTTGAGGCACTTATCCATACAATAGTTTTGGTATGGTTTCGAGTACATTTAATTGAGTTGGTCAATGTTAGTGATGAAAAAGGTTTTGTGATTTAGGTGGTAATGATGAATTTTAGAAGTCTTGAAGACTAAGGTGAGGCAAAGTTTCTCAAAATGGGTGTACCAAGTCTCATACTCCATAAGTATTTGAATTATGTAGTAGACAACTTGTTAGTTATTTTATTCATCACAGTTAGTGAGCATTACCCCTAAGGAATGGTCAGAGGTGGATATATAAAGGTAGAAGGGTTGGTCCTCTTTAGGAGGGATAATAACAAGTGGAGAAAGAAGGTATTCTTTGAGTGAATCAAAGGCTTTTTGCTAGTCCTTATTCCAATTTGAAAATGTATCTTTCTTGAGAAGATGGTTAAAGGGTTGACATATATGAGATAATTGAGAGATGAAATGACAAATGGATTGGAGCTTGTCATACACATTATGGAGTTGCTTAAGGTGGATCAGAGGTGGAATCTCCAAAATTGCTCTGACTTTGGAATGGTCTACCTTGACTCCTCAAAGAGAGATGATAAAGCCAAGAAGATTAATTGATAAAAACCCAAAAATAGGTTTCTTGGGGTTGAATCAAATGTTTAAATGGATTAGGCATTTGAAGATGATTGTGAGAACATATAGATGACCTTTTTGATATTTAGATTTCCCAAGGAGATCATCTACATACTCCTCTATAATTTTATGGATGATATCATGGAATATGTAGGTCATCTCACATTGTTAAGTTACATCAACATTCTTCAAACCAAATGGCATGACCCTATAGCAAAAAGTTACCCAAGGGGTGATGAAATAAGTTTTATGTTGATCCTTGGGGACAGTCAAGATTTGATTATATCCTAAGAAACCATCCATGAGAGATAACATCTTGTGGATAACTATAAGATCAAAAACATGGTTAATGCTTGGCAAAGGGAAGTCATCCTTTGAAGAAGAAAGGTTAAGGTCATGAAAGCCAATACATAGGCTAATTACCCCTATATACTTAGTAATGGGAATGATATTAGAAACCCATTGGGGATAGTATATGGGTTGGATGAAATCGATAAACAAGAGATGTTAAAACTCTTATTTGACTAGAAAAGTGATTCAAGGGTGCATCCTATGAAGCTTTTGTCAAACAAGCTTAGCATCAAGATGGGTGATGATGTTGTGAAAGACTATGGAAGGGTCGGTTATAGGAATATTTTGATAAGACCAAGCAAATTTTATGTTTTAGTCATAAAGGAAAGAAGGTTAATCTTTTTGCTCTGTGATATCTAAAGGTTGACCAATAATTATATTGAGAGCGTTATCTTGAGTACCCAAGTTGACATCGATAGTGGATTTACTAAACATGGTTTGGTTTGCAAGAAGAAGGGATTTGTGGATAGAATAATCCCCCATACCAAAATAGATGAGAATGGACTCATCGTCTTGATGTTTGATGGTGTTGATGGTAGAAGAATCATTTTCTACCATTTTAGGATGAATGAGAGGAAGGATATTAGTTTGACCATCCTTTTGATAGGTCAGGTAGCCCAAACTAATGGTATTAACTAAAAAACATTAAGAGGAATGATTTTAAAATCCTCCAACTTTAAAATAGGTTAGATTGGTGAGGATGGCATGTCCTCCTTGATGGTGGAGATAGGTTTAGGTGAATTGATGGGTTATCTAGGTGGTATACAGCCAAGGCCAAATAACACATGAGGTTTCTAGGTTTTGATAAAGGGTAACTCATGTGGTCCATGTTCATAATAGTCGAGGTTAAATCCATTTTAGGCATACTTTTTAAGGTAAAATTTGGCAAATGCAAGTTTTCATAGATAGGAAAAGTTAGAGGTAAACTGATGGGTGGAAGAGATAGTGATAGAAGCAAGTAAATGATCATGTCCCCCATAGATTAAGCTAGTTCAATGGTTGGGAGGCTTGAAAGGAATGATGGTTCCAATATTAGGGTCATAACTAGGATCATAGTTGAGATTCACATACTCTTGAGGAGTAGGAAAAGAATCTAATGCTAAAATATGATAGTCCCATAGTGAGAGATGTTGGATTATGGGTTCTAAGGGGTCCTCTACAAGGATATGATAAGAAAGGATAGAGTAACTAGTTAAAGCTTCATGAAGTGGATGAGGGAGGAAAAAGAACATTGTTGGGTTGATATGTCATGCTAAAAGATATGAAAGGACTAGGGTCAGCTTTTATGGTAGTGACTTGACCCTCATATTCAAACTTGACACATTGATTCAAGGTGGATGGGACACAACTCATGGCACAGATCCAAGGGTGTATAAGTAAGACATTGTATTATAACTTGTCTTTTACAACATAAAAGATATCTAGAATTGTGTGAGGTCCCAAATGGATGTGGATGACAAATATACCCAAGGTAGTGGCTATAATATCCTTAAAGGAGCAGAGGACTACTAGAGTTTCTTACATGATATTCTTAAGCAATTAGAGTTGGTCATAAGCATGAGAAGAGATAATGTTAATACTAGTTATTACATTAATCATCACCCTTTTTATGTGATTTTGATTGATGTATGTAGTGATGAAGAGGGGAGGATTGGGATCCTTAGAATGAATAGAGGGTATCTATGAATCTTAAAATGTGAAAAAGGTAGAAAGTTGAAGGTCTCCAACAAAGGATACAAGAGGTTGAGGGTATTCTAGTTTAACCTATATTGATTATATATCCTCTATTAATTCTTATTGGTGATGGGGAAAGGTGTTGGTTAGTTCATAAAGGATCATCTTCCTGGTGTTTGGTGAAGTTGTTGTAACACTACTCTCCAGATAGATTCAAAAGGGTTAGAGGGAGAGGCACTAAGAATGGATATTTTAGGTTTTGGTGAAGGTGAAGGTAAAGTTGAAGGTTTTTGCATTCAATTAGAAGGTTGAGGGGTGAAAGGGTATGTCCATGGTATAGACACTTTAGATTTTCCCTTATTCTTTTTCTTGGGCTCAAGATCGGGTAACCATGTGGATAATCTAGATGAGGCGAAGTGTTGGGTTAGATGGCTACTTTAATTCCACCTTATTCTTGGGTGAGAGTGGAGGTGTACATAAGTGCTGAGTAAATGGTTAATTTGATAATGGGGTCAAAATAAGTTCATCTAATAATAGATCATCCTCATCCCATAAGTTATGGACAAGTGCTTAGAGAGATTTGTAATTCTCCATGTCATGTCCAGGCATCCTATGGTATGAGGAGAATGGACTGTCATTGAACCAATATAGTTTAGTAATTTAAGGGATGAAGGGTTTGATAGGATTTAGGATTAAGGATGAAGTTTTCAAAAACCTTTGTATAATGGCTGAATATGATTTTATCAAAAGTATTAGGGGCATTGTGTTTTGGTTTTAGTAGTGAGATCCTTCTTAGGAGTAGGCTTCAATGTGAAATTTATAAATTGTGGAATGGTTTTGTAAGGTGGTTTTGGTTGCGATTACTTGGTTATGGTTGGTTTTGAGGTGTAATATTTAGAGGTAGATGATGAAAGTTTGGAGATATGTGGGAAGGTAGAGGTAGATAGGTTAGTTAAGAATGATGGGGAGTTTGATGAATTAGTGGGGGTACATAAAATTATAATGAAATGAAAATGTTTAGTTTTGGTAGTTTTGGGAGGGTTCACCCTCTTGGTATAAGGATGATCTCCTAGGATGGTATAATGATGGGGTCCTAGATAAAAGGTAAGAGGGAAGGAGATGGTATGGTTCTAGTTTGAGGTGGGAGTTTGGGTGGCTCCACCTTCTTAGTTGGTTTCATTGGGGTTTTATTTGGAGGAATATATAGGGTTAAGTAGAATTTCAAAGATGGGTGGGCAAGGCTAGGAGTAGGAAGTATTCCTATATTAGTGATAGGTTTATTTAGAGAGGTGTAAGGTGATTTGACAATTTTGGATGGAAGTGGTTGTGATGGTTCCCCTATGGTTTTGGAGAAGGAAGTATTTGATGGATGGGTTGAGGTGATGCTAGGTTTAATGGTGGATGAAATTGAGGCTTAAGGCTCATGTTTTCTTTGATAGGGAAGCCCAAGATGGTGCCAAAAGGTGAATCTATAAAAATTGGGTTGAGAAGTGAACTCTAGGCTTTGGAACAATCTAGAAAAAGTCTTGTAAATGGTTTTTATCCTTTGGTCATTGATTTCAAATGCTATGCCCATAGGTTGAGCTGATGGAATGCTCTCTTTGCCTTTGTCCTTGATGGAAGGTTATAATATTTGAGAAGTTGGTCCCTCCTTGGAGGGAGTAGGTAAGGTGATATCGTCTTTAGGAATGGTTTTCAAAATGAGATTAGGTGGTTATATGATAGGGGAGGAAGGTATGATGGCCCCAAGTGAAGGAATAGGGATGGTTATTTGCTTTGTTTGGGTGTTTGAAGGAATGGTGGGTAATTCTACCACTTTCATAAGTGGAATGTGGGAAGAGGTAATTAAAGAAATGGTTACCTCCTTTGGTATTTATATCAAAAGAGATATGGATAAGTCCATGGTATCATCAAGTAAAGAAAGAAGGGTGGTTGATTTCTCTGTTTAGGTATCTAAAGGAATAGAGGGTGATTTCACCACTTCAATGAGTGGAATGGAAGGAGAGGTAGTAAAGATAATGGTTTCCTCCATGATAGGTTCACTGATAATGACATTGACCATATGGACCTCACGAGCGTGAGATGATTGCAATTTGTTATTATCATTATTTGTAAAAGGGGCATGATTGGGGAAAGGTTTCCCAAAAATGTCTAGGGACTAGTTTTGGGGGTGAATTGAAATTATCAAATATAAGTTTTACCTTATCAATCATGTTTTAGATAATAGTTTTGAAGGTTTTACACCAACTAACATCATGTCCAATGATAGGGTAGAAAGCATATAGATCATTCTCATTATACCAACCCCTATAGGGATAGAAACATAAAATTATTAGGGAGGTTTGATGAGGGGAAGTTCTATGATGATGACTTTGAGAAATTTGTCCAAAACTGAAGCGTAAGACTGCCTTATTAGATTGTATTATTTTGTGGTAGCTCAGTTTTGATTTATGTTTTGTTGGTTGGAAGAGTTAGAGGAGTTAGTTTGGTTGACAATTAGTGGTGGAATGATTTTAAGGAAAATGGATTTTGTGGATGCCTTTGGTTTATTGTTGGGATGGTTATATTTACTGGTATATTTAGATGAGGAATGATCATCAGAATTGAAGATTGAATTTTTATTTCTCAGTTTCAATGTCCCCTCATCGATGGATCTGATTTCTAATTTTTTTGCCATGGTGAAAGCCTCATCAAAGGTTTTGAATGTTTAAACCTAAAGAGTAGGGTCAATGTTCTTGGTATAACCTCAAGATAAAATTTCAATCAACTTATTTTGGGGTAAAAAGAAAGAGCACTGGTTGATAAGACCTCTTTGTCTAACTATGAAATAAGCATTTGATTCATCATCAAATTCCCTGATGGAGTAGAGGTTGGTAATAGAAATATTTTTAGATATATTTATTGTGATATTATCTAAAAATATTTGGGTAACCTTGGAAAATGAGAAGATGGAGTGATTTGTGAGAGAAATATACCAATCTAAGGCTAGTCTAAATAAAGACATGGGAAAATTATGAAGGAAAAGAGCATCATCATATGCATTCAAGTAACAAGAATAGTGAAATGATCTTAAGTGTTATTGGGGTTCTTCATTGTTTTAAAACTTGGAAAACTTAGGTAGTTCCCATTAAGGAGGATAAGATTAGATAGGGATGGATTGGTGAATAGTTTCATTAAATATTTGATCATAAGATAAAATTTTATGAGCCCTAGAGATAGATGATTCTAGGTTGGTCATTTTCTCCATTAACATTTTGACCAAATTTATTTGGGGTTGGGAATATCCATAATTGTGTGGTAAGTTTGGCCTAGTTTGGGATGACAAAAATATATGTATAAGTGGTAGAAGGTTGATAATATAACACATATTGGTATGTGGTCATTAAAGGTTGGGATGATGCCACATAACAGTTAATGGACCCAAAAATTTGGGTAAAAGGTGTTATGTATCCTTGTAGAATAGGAACATATTGGTAAGATGTCATGGGTATTTGTTGAGATATTGATATGGGTTTCTTTGTAGGTATGAATGGGTTGGTAGTTGGTTGGGTTTTAGTAGTAACTCTTGTAGTAGTAGGTGGAACGGTAGAAGGTATAGAAAGCACCAAATTTTGAAGTGGGGTAGAAATTGGTGGATTGGTTGTGATAAGGGGAATGGTGGAAATAGGGGTAGAAGATACCCCCATGATGGATGAGGTATGGGTAACAATAGGTGAGTTTTCCCCTATGTTGGAGGTGTTGGTTAGTGTAGGGGGTGTTTGGTTATTGGTTGGAATGTTGGATTGAGTTTGGGTGGTGGTAATGGATGAGATATTTCTGAAAGAAGATGATTGGGTGATTATAGGTTGGGTAGAGGTGGTGCCAATCATAATATGGGGAGGCATACCATAATGTGGATCCATAGGAAGAACTGAAGCAATAAGGGTGCAATGAGATAAGGTGTTAAGGAAATGATAGAGGGAAATGAGGTTGTTATCAAGGAAGGTATCAAAATACACATCACCCTTGACAAGTATTCAAGTCATGGTAGGAGGGGAGAAAGATGAGTTGAACCATGAATAACTAAATTATACTCCATAGAGGAAGAAGAGGAGGAGAGTGGTTTTTGGTTGGTTAGGTTCCTCAACTATTATCTAGTAAAAACCATGCGAGGAATAGAAAAGAAATGATGAAATTCTCAAAAATTAAATACAAAGAAATAAAAATAAAAATATATCAAGGAAATAAAAAAAAATGCATTTAAAAACATAGGATACCTTTTAGATCACATTTGGCTTATGCCTTAGAAAGTGTGAAGAGGAAATTTGGTTTGTGGATTGGGTACTGAATAGGAAGTCTAAGGTTGGTTTTAGGTATTATAGGCTCTCAAAAATATGTATTGAAATTTAGTATGTGGCTTGATATTTGGGCCTACACCCTCACTTTACACACTATAATGATAAGGGTATCAGGTGCTTAGCTAAGATATACTAAATTTTAGAGTTTAGACTAAACCAGAGAGTTGAGTTTTGGTTTTTCTTCTTGATAATGACCTCCAAGTAATATAGCCAAAGGGTAAGGTTTAATTCTAGGTGAAAAAATCCTAGTTGGGCCATATGTCAATTATTTTGATGTGTTGATTGATTATGTGGTTTGGTAAATTATGTGATAACAAGAGTGAAACTATGATTGATTACTTTGCTTTTAAATTAACTAGATGAAATAAAAATAGGAAAAAAATTAATGTATGTAAGGTTTATTTTAAGCCCACAAGAAATTTAAGATTTCATTATATGATCATAGAATAAAGGAAAAAATGACATCTAAATGATTTTATTTCCCACTGGGCATGTTAAAATGTTTCTCTCAATTTTTGAACATTTCTTAATTGAGGAAAATGGTAAGAAACTACAAATAAGGGTGTGGTAGAATAACCTAGTTGATGTGTGGACATGATTGAGATGAGTGTGATGATCTCCTTTTTGTCTTATAAGGATGACCTATAGATTATAAATGATTGACAAAAGGGGTTGTTAGAAAGATAGTAAGATGGATTACCTAGCATGAGTTAGATTTAAGAAGCGTGAGCTTACTAGGAGGTTGTCAATCCATTCTTTGATAATAGTTAAGTTGAAAGAGATAAAATTAAAATACTTACATTAAATAAAAGAAAGTAATAAAATAAAATACAAGAATAGGATTCTTATTAGAGAAAATAAACTAAATATAGAAATAACGGGTCAATACTCATTTTAAAATAGATTAGGTGAGGTTCAAAAACTCAGATAGGGGTCTATGAATAGGCATAGACATAGAAAGTTAGATTTGGTTAGGGGTAAGAGGTTAGAAATAACTTGTTACTCCTTACCATAGTGACCACTGATTGTCAGGGTGACCATTGATGGCTAAGTTGACTATTAATGAATCGGTGACCATCGATGATTAGAGGTGATAGTTGATGGTTATGTTGATCATCAATAATTAATTATGGATTTTTAAAGTACTCAAAAATGAGTTACAAAATGGGTTAATAATTATTTAGGGGTTTATTAAGGGTTTGGTTAAGGGTAGGGAATTTAGAAGATAGATATAGGATGTCTGATTTAGGATTGGAAGTCAAAAATCAAGTAAACAAAGCTAAAATACAAATTGTACTTATTTTTTGCTTAATGGTTGATGGTTGATGGCTAGAGTAATTTTGGTAGAGTAATATTACTTTACATCAAGACTAATTTTGGAAGAGGTTAAGATCTCTATTGTAGTTTTTAAATTTATATAAGGAAGATTAGCTGGAAAGCTTGAATACCTGTGTGTTAAATGCTTATGATCATTGATCATTTCTCACTTCCTACTTCCTTCCTTTTATAAGCAAAGAGAGATGAAAGATAGAAGGTTCCATAGGAGGTTAGTTGTTGATTTCAATTATTGGGAGTTAATTAGAAACAAGAAAGGTGGACATATTAAATTATGCCATGTTAGCTTATTATAGTTGGTGTTATGTTAGAATCAAGAAGACTTGACTATTGATGATCAGCCTAACCATCGATAGTCATGCTAACCATCAGTGGTTGAGTGTCTAGAGGTAAAGGGGTCAAGGTGAGTTAAAAAGGGTTAAGTGGATCATTAGTTAGTAAGTTAGTGAGTTTAGTTAGCTAAGTAGCTAACCAGGCCCAAGGTTTGATGACTTGGTTAGTGGGTTCAAAAGGGTTAGGTGGTCCCTAAAGAGTCCTGAAGCATTTCAACATCTAGAACCACTATGTGTAGTTTTCTAGTGTGTACTTTTACAAATTTCTGTTATGTGGATTTCAAACAAAAATTTAGAAAATAAGAAATGGATTGTTGATTAAAGGTTTGATGGCTTGAGTATGGGAGGAAGTATTCCCTCTTAGACTAGGAATTGATGAGGTGAAACTAAAATTGAGTCAGGGATTGACAAGTATTTATGGTGAGTCACGAGGTTGGTGAAAAGAGTGGTTGGGAATTTGAAGTTAAAACATATGGACAAGATGTGATTATGTATGATAACAAAGATAATGAAAATATTAAGGTTACCATAGTTGGTAAAAATAAGGTTGATTTAAGAAGGACTAGTGATGGGGTAATTGGGCCACAATGTTAGGCATACTTCATCAAGTTATTTGTAACAAGTCTCTTATAATAGGTTAGTGTTTTCATAGGTATCTAAGGTAGGAAGTACTCCTTTAAAAATCACAAATAGTTTGGTGTGTATAAAGTGGTGAAAACTTAAATGTTCAACATGGCAAGGTTGGTCAGTGAGGTCAAAAAAGACCAAGGTGAGGTCATTCCAAAAATATGTGATAGTTCAGGCCAAAATGGCCAACATAAAGGTGGACATGGTTGGGTGGTTGGTCTATAAGTGAGGGTATTCTTTAAATTTTGATTTCTATTTGGTGGAGATGGTACTCTCCAAAAAGGTGGCATTAAGGTTTTGTTGCGTAAAATTTTCAAAATGTGGGTTTCTTGATTGTCAATGGTCAGGGGTCCTAAAATCAACTATCGATGGTCACCCTGGCTATTGATGATTAGTGGGAAAACCTAAAACCATGGAATATAACAAGTGAAAATGAAAATTCATTTTCACTTTTTTTATTTGACTTTCATGACTCCTATGACCTTGGAGATTTGGTGTTTTGTGAGTGATAATACTAATGAGGTGGGGTCAAGGTGCTAACTAGGTGATTTATAGTTAGAGGTGAGATTAACCAAAGAGTTGAGTAGGCTTGAATTTTAGATTAATAATGCAGGGTGGATGAGGATGTGGTCAGGCAATGGGATGCAAGATTCTTCCTCAACAACTATTGAGGAATGAGGTAGGTGATGTCATAAATTGTTAGATTAGTTGATTAGGTCAACTAAATTTGGTTATTTTGTGATTGTTATGGTAGGTTTTTAGGTGGTTTACCCTAATTCTAGGTTCTAATTTGATTGGTAAACATAGTGGGTGAAAATCAAAATGGAAGGAGTAGTTGGGTTGGGGGTAGGGTAAAAGGTAGAATTAGGGTGTTTATTTGTTGAATTTGGATATTTATATGTGAATTTAAGAAGGTAAGTTCAGGTATTTTTACATTGGTAGTCACACACAGTGACCATTAGTGGTCATACCCAACCATCGATGGTCAGACTTGATCATTGATTGTCAACTACCAAAGATAAATGGTTACATGAATATCAGTGGTCATTGTGACCATCATCGATCAAGAGAATGATCAAGTATTTAATAAATAATAAAGGAAATTGGTGGATTTTTAAAAAAATAGAATTTTAAATGTTAATGGTTGGTTAGTATATGGTAGGTGTCAATTAGGAGTGTTGTGTTTGAAATGTTTATGGGTTAGGGTAAGTATTTTTTGATAAAGGAGTTAAGGCTAGAGGTAAGTTGTTCATGTAGTAGAATTATAAGGGTATCAGTAGAATAAGTTAATTTAGGTGGATTTAGGTTTCATAAAGAGGTTTATTGAGGTATAATTAATGAAGTAAAAGAACATGAATAATAGTAATGGAAAACTACTTGTGCATGCTAACTTTGAATTTTTCAGGCATGAGATTAGATCTAGATGAAGGATCAAGTTCTTCTAATATTTGTGTATATCCATGGAGGGATGACTAAGGATGATTGGACACACATGGAGGAGGTTGGTCTCAAAACTATGAGACACTATCAACACATGCCATGAGATATTATGATGGTCATGGCCCTCATCAAGAGATGAGATCTAGCCATGAACACCTTGCTCTTATTGATAGGAGAGATGACCATCCTACTAGAGGATGTTTATAGGATTTCACAACTACCCATTTGGGGGTGTTGATATATCATATTGAGAGTAAGGAGAGGGATGATCATATAGATATTTTATATGATGAGGATTAGGCCCTTGCCAATTGGAATCCTAGTAGCTTCAGATATAAGCTATTGTACTAGAGGGCTCAAGATGAGATGAATTTGATGATGATGATGATGGTATCCTATTTTTAATTTCTTAATTCAAGCAGTGGGAAGTTTCCTTATCCAGTGCTAGGAGTGTTGGTGGAAATGTTGTTTGGTAATATAGTGTTTGGGTGGGTACTAGTTTTGTTAGTTTAGATATAGAGGGAGCTGTGTGGATTCCAAGCTCACTAGTGATATGGGATTAGTGTGGTGTTTATGATCCATTGTTGGGCATATGAGCATATTAAGGTTCTAAGGTTGATGGGGTTACCATGGGAGGGTTATGACTAGATAGACTTTAGAGTGGGATTCATATGGTGGAGGGGTGAATTTACACTCATAGGAGTTGGCAAAGGTTTGAGGCATATTGACTAGATCAAGCATGCATTGGATGGATTGGTTGTGGGGGATGTGGTTTGGGGGCTATATGTCAGCTTTCTTATGTTGGCCCACTACACTTGGTAGACATTTTCATGATAGAGATATAGATGGATATATGAGAGGAGAGAGGGTGAGATTAAGTTCATCTTATTTGATAGAGTTTAGAGGTAGTTTAGCCTAGTTGAAGGGATTCTAAGTCCATTCCCAAGGTACATGAAGGAGGATGCTAAGTTTTTGCTTTTTGAGCCACAATTAGAAGAGGTTGTCCTAGGTCATGAAGAACTAGCCATTAAAGTAGGGGTTAATGATGCCATTTTTTTAATGATTATGGGGCATGGTACCAGTCTTTTTATGTAGTGACTAATATTGGGTGGGATGATTTAGGCTAATATGTGATGGATGTGGATCTAACTAGTGGGGGTTTATAGGTGTACGTACAAAGAGGTGGCCTGTATGGATAGGTAGGGGTAGTATTAGCTAATACGTAGGCATATATTATAGTATTATAGGGGTAGATGGTCATATTATAGGGATATATTATGACATTATAAGGTCATGTTGGCATCATGATAGGTGAGAGGGATCACACCAAGACCATAATAGGCTTGGTGACCTAAGAGAGGGACACCCTAAAATAGAGGGGAGGAGAAATGGTAGCACTAGTAATACCATAGATACCATCCCTATGACATGGTATTTGGCCATGGTGGAGGATTTGAGGTATTATGAGGCCATAGTTCTAACATAGTGTCTTGATCAACCCCAATGGGGTGAGTACAAAGTCAACTTAGTAGGTGGGGTAGTTGTGGTGACTCTAGGTTAGTGGGCTACTTTATTGGGTGGATAAGTAAGTACTTAAATGAAATACAAGAAGAAATAGATGTTTATTAGAGGAAATAAACTAAATATAGTAATAACAAGTCAATATTCATGCTAAAATAGATTGGGTTAGGTTCAAAAAATTAGGTAGGGGTCTATGAATAGGTAAGGACACAAAAAGTTAGATTTGGTTGGGGGTAAGGTGTTAGAAATAAATTATTTCTATTACTTACCATAGTGATCATCAGTGGTTAGGGTGACCATTAGTGGTTAAGTTGACCATCGGTGGTTAGGTAACCATCGATGGTTAGAGGTGACCATCGATAGTTATTCTAACCATCAATAATTGCCTATAGATTTTGAAGGTACTTAAAAAAGAATTGAAAACTAGGTTAATGATTAGGTAAGAGTTTTTTAAGGGTTTTGTTAAGGGTAGGGAAGTCAAAAGATAAGTGTATGAGGTTTGTTTAGGCCTAGAAGTCAGAAACCTAGAAAAAAAAGCTAAAATACAAATTATACCTATTAATTGCTAAATGGTTGATGATTGATGGCTAGAGTAATTTTGATAGAGCAACATTAATTTACCTCAAGAGAAATTTTGGGATAGGTTTGAATCTCTATTATAGTTATTGAATTTTTTAAAGGAAGATTGGTTGGAAAGCTTGTATACCTATGTGTTAAAATTCTTGTGATCATCGATCCTTTCTCACCTCCTACTCCCCTCCTTTTATAGGAAAAGATAGATGGAGGATATAAGGTTACCTAGGAAGTTAGCTTACTAATTTTGATGCTTAGGATTTTATTAGCATAGGGTAAGATGGATATATTAAATTATGCCAAGCTAGCTTGTATATAGTTAGTGTTGTGTTAGAATGAGGAAGACCTGACCATCGATAGATAGTTTAACCATCAAGGTCAAGCTAACCATTGATGGTTGAGTATCTAGAGGTAAAGGGGTCAAGCTGTGATAAAAAAGGTTGGGTGGAGGGTTAGTATGTTAGTGAGTTTATTTATCTAAGTAGCTAACTATACCTAGGGTTTGATGGGTTGGTTAGTGGGTTTAGAAGGGATAGGTGGTCCCTAGGGGGTCTTGAAGAATTTTAATATATAGAACCATTATGTGTTATTTTCTAGTGTCTACATTTTACCCCTTTTTATTATATGGCTTTGAATCAACAAGCTATCAAACAAAAAATAGATTTTTGGTCAAAGGTCTAGTTGTTTTGAGTATGGGAGGATGAATTCCTCCTTAAAATTGAGAGTTGATGAGGTAAAACTGAAATCGAGTCAAGGTTTGAAAAGCTATTTATGGTGAGCTAAGAGGTTGGTGACAAGGGTGGTTGGGCATTTGAAATGTAAACATGTGCATAAGATGTGACTAAATGTGATAGATAATATTTTAGAAAGACTAACATTTCCATAGTTAGTAAAATAAGGTTAGCTCTAGAAGGATTGGTGATGGGGTAACCAAGCCACAACATTAGGCATAGTTGATTATGTCATTCTAGCAAGTATCATAGACATAATTGGTGTTTTCATAGGTATCTGAGGTAGGAAGTTCTTTAAAAAAAACAAATAGTTAAGTCTGCATAATGTGGTGCCAATTAAAATGTTCAACATAGAAAGGTTGGTTGGTATGGTCAAAAATGACTAAGGCAAGGTCATCACAAAAAATGTGATAGTTTGAGCTAAAATGGACAACATCGAGGTTGATGTGGTTGGGTAGTTGGTTGGTCAGAGAGGGTATTCTCTAAAGGTTGGTTTTGGTTTAGTGGAGATGGTTATCTAGAAAAAGGTGGCACTAAGGTGTTGCTGCTTAAAATATTCAAAATGTGGGGTTTTTGACTATCAAAGGTCAGGGGTCCCAAAATCAACCATCTATCACCCTAACCATTAATATTCAAGTGGAAACCCTAAAACCATGGAACATAAAAAGTGAAAATGAAAATTCATTTTCACTTTTTTCTATTTAAATTTCATGAATTTTACGCTCTTGGTGATTTGGCCTTTTGTGAGTGATAGTACTAATAAGGTGGGGTTGAGGTGCTAACTAGGTGATTATTGGTTAGAGATGAGATTGACTAGATAGTTGAGTGAGCTTGATTGCTGGATTGATGATGCAGAGTGCATGAAGATGTGGCTAGGTAGTGGGATGTGGGATTTCTCCTAAAAAATAATTGAGGAATGAGGTAGATGGTCTCATAAATTTTAGATTAGTTTATTAGGTCAGCTAAATTTGGTTATTTTGTGTTTTTTTGGGTAGGATCTTGGGGGATTTGCCTTAATTATAGGTTTTGGTTTGATTGGTAAATTTAGTATGTGAAAATCAAAATGGAAAGAGTAGTTGGGTTGGGGGTAGGGTAGAGGGTAAAATTAAGGTGTTTATTTATTGAATTCAAATATTTTTAGATGGATTTAAGAAGGTAAGTTTATGTATTTTTTCACTAATGTTCACCCATAGTGATCATTAATGGTCATACCTGACCATCGATAGTCAAACTTGATCGTTGATGATCAACTACTGAAGCCAAATGGTCACTTGACCATTGGCAGTCTTAGTGATCATCAATAGTTGAGAGAATGATCAAGTGTTTAATAAAGAATAAATGAAATGGGTGGGTTTTTAAAATGTTTTTTAAAATTTTCAAATGTTAAGGTTTGGTTGGTATAGGGTAGCTATCAATTAGGAGTGGTGTGTTTGAAATGTTTATGGGTTAGGGTATGTATTTTTTGATAAACGTGTTAAGGCTAGAGGTAAATTGAAAATGTTATAGCATTATAAGGGTAGAATTGGAATAGGTAGATTTAGTTGGGTTTAGGTTTTATAAATATATTTAATAAGGTAGAATGAATTAAGTGAAAGAACATGAGCAATGATAATAGAAAACTAAGTGTGCATGCTAACGTTGAATTTTGTAGGCATGAGATTAGATCTAGATGAGGGATTGGGTTCCTTAATTCTTTATGGAGATCCAAGGAGGGATGTCTAAGGATGATTAGACACACATGGAAGAGGTTGACCTTGGAGTTATAAGACACTATTAGTGTGTGTCATGAGATGTGGTGATGATCTTATCCTTCATCGAGAGATGGGATGCTGCCATAAACACCTTCCTCTTGCCGATATGAGAGATGACCATCCTACTAGAGAATTTTCATAGGATTACATAGTTTCCCATTTAGGGGAAGCCAATATATCATATTGAGATCAAGGAGAGGGATGATGATATAGAGCTTATATATGGTGAGGATCATGCCCTTGTCAGTTAGCATGCTAGTGGCTTTAGCTATAGGCCATTATATTAGAGGGATCAACATGAGAGGTATTTGATGATGATGATGTTAGTCACCTATTTTACATTTCTAGATTTGAGTAGTGGGAAGTTTCCTTATCTACTACTAGGAGTGTTAGTGGAGATATTTCTTTGTAGGATAGTGTTTGGTTTGGCACTAGTTTTGTTAGTCAAAATAGATAAGGAGCTATGGGGATTCTAATCTTATCAATGATATGACATCAACATTGTGTTTATGATCCATTGTTACACATATGAGAATATTAGGGTACTTAGGCATATAGGGCTACCATGGGAGGACTATGCCTAAATGGACTCTAAAGTGGGCTTCATATGGTGGAGGGATGAATATGTACTCATAAGAGCTAAAGGAGGTGCAACGGATATTTACTAATTTAGGGATGTACTATATGGATTTGTTGTGGGGGATGTGGTTTGGAGGCCATATCTCAGATTCCTGAGGTGTGCCCACTACACTCAACATACATTGTCATTATAGAGCTAGAAATGGATCTATAAGAGGAGAGAGGGTGAGACTAAGCTCATCCCATTTGATGGATTTTAGAGGTAGTTTAGCCTAGTGTAAGGGATTCTAGGTCTATTCCCAAGGTAAAGGAGGGAGGATGCTAAGTTTTTATTTCCCTAAACATAGCCAGAGGAGGTGGTCGTAGATCATGAGGAGCTACCCATTAGAGCAGGGGTTAATAATGCTAATTTTTTTTTGATTATGGGGCATGGTACCAGGCCCTTTATATAGTAGTCAATTTTGGTTTGGATGATGGGGGTTAGTAGGCCATGGATGTGGATCCAACTGGTGGGGGTCCATAGGTGCAAGTATAAGGAGGTAGCCTAGATGGATATGTAGGGGAAGCACTAGGTATTATGCAAGCATAGATTAAATCATTATAAGGGGAGGTGTCCATATTATAGGGATAGATTTTGACATTATAGGGTCAAGTTGCCATTATGATAGGTGAGAGGGATCAGGATATGACCTCATTAGGCTTAGTGACCCAGTAGAGGGACACCTTAATATAGAGGGAAGGAGTAGTGAAAACACTAGTAAGACCACTAGGTACCATCCCTATGACATGGTATTTGGCCATAGTAGAGTGGTTGATGTATTATGAGGCCATAGTTATGACATAGTGTCTAAATTAGCCTCGATGGAGTGAGTATAGTGCCAACTCAGTAGGTGGGGTAGTTGTGAATCCATATTAGTGGGCTACTTCAGTGGGTGTATAGGTAGGCATCCTAATAGGATCAAAAATAGATGGTAGTGGTAGTGTAGGTGGGGCTAGTGGTAGTTGCGCCCTACGGAAATGATATGATATGATTGGATGTATAGATATAGATGTACATGATTTTGATACTGGCCAACATTCTGATGTAGTGAGATGTATATTTTTTGAGAGAGATATATATTATTACATGTATTATTTATTTTGATGACATGATGTATATGATGTTTGATGCTCATGATGATATAGAGATGTGGTTTATATATAGATGTGATGTATGTTTCATGGTTCATGGTTTTGATATTTTATGATTATGCTTTATGAGATGTCGACTTAGTAGACTAGGCATGTGATGATGTTTCATTTTCTGTATAAATTTGATGTTTATGATATGTGATTATGATGATGTGGTTGTTTTTACACATAATTATGATGTTTATGATTTGATGTGATTTAATGTGTATGTTTTATGATCATGGATTATGTGATTTGTTAAATATGGTTATGATGTTAATGAAAACAAATAAAGTATGTTAGATAACAAACTAGATGTGGGAAAAGAGATAAGAATCATAGACGTGTGTCTACATGAACTAATGGTGAGAGGATAAGAAAAAATAGGTTGCTTTTTCATTGGTAAGAATAAAATAAAAATGAAAGTTTGATTGACTTAGGGAATCTAATTCTTTTCAATTCTTTGTATTAGCATGCTTTAGTTGATAAAAAGGTATCTTGATCACATCATTTTAAGTGAGCTCATAATCCCTTGATTTATAGAGGGTATAAAGGGGAGGTAGGTGGTAGGTGAAAGGTGAATGGGTGATAGGTAAGGCAACCTTATGTGGGTTAATTTTTCCCTTATATAGGTTACCTAAGAACCATATTAGATAAGTCCATGTCTTCGTGCAAGGTGTAAACTGATCAATGCAGGAAGTCTACTAATGCTAGATATGAAAAATGATTTCAACTTCCTTAGGACAGCCAGTTCTAATTTTTATATGGGGTCTATTATTATTATTATTATTATTATTATTATTATTATTATTATTATTATTATTATTATTTTGATAATTTTATGAAGCTAATTGATGTGAGAAGCTTCAAATGATTGCTTTGACAAACTTAACTTAGCCATGTTTCAAGGGAGTGGTCTAAGTTTGGGTTTGTTTATTGGGTATCTATCCTTCAAGGGAACAATCTATCTTTTAATAAATTTAGATTTTTGGAAACTATCCTTTAAGGAAATAGCCTTAAATGCTAGAGACATGTGAGCCAAGTCATATTTTGGTATCTCAAATTATTTTGATGCTAGGTTTAGACATGGACAAGTATATATATGCTTAGAGTTTTACCTTTAAGAGGGGAAGACATTTAGCATATAAAGGTTAATAATAGGTGAAAGGGGTCATTTTGAGAGACAATTACTATACCATTCCATCTGATTAGAGATGAAAAGTATCCATGAGAACCATGCTATGGTTAGAGCCCTGGTACCCATATTTATGTTTAGGCTATGACTATGATATTTAATCACATGGTTCTATGTTGTAATTAATTATCCTCAAAGGGATAGGGATAGGTAAGTGAAGGTTAAAATATCATAAATCAAGGGATGAGATTAAGTTAGACAAGAAGGTGATTTTGATCCTTGTTTAACAAAAGAAAGGATGCAAGTATGAAACATTGAGAGGCTCGGGTTTTGGTTTGCCTTTGAGAGAGGACAAATGATAAGCTCCTAATACACACTTATGGGTTATTATATAGGGTCCAAGCTCATTGAAATAAAACATTCCTCTTTTGATTTTCTTCATATTGGTCACATATTGATTTTCCTTTACAATGAGATCTCTGATATTGAATTCTCATTCTTTCAAGTGTTTGTATTGTGCACACTTGATTCATTTTTGGTTTTCTGATTTAGGTGGTAATGATGAATTTTAGAAGTCATGAAGACTAAGTTGAGGCAAAGTTCCTCAAAATGGGTGTACCAAGTCTCATACTCTATAAGTATTTGAATTACGTAGTAGACAACTTGTTAGCTATTTTATTCATTAGAGTTAGTGAGCATTACCCCTAAGGAATGGTCAGTGGTGGATATATAAAGGTAGAAGGGTTGGTCCTCTTTAGGAGGGATAATAACAAGTGGAGAAAGAAGGCATTCTTTGAGTTAATCAAAGGCTTATTGCTAGTCCTTATTCCAATTTGAAAATGTATCTTTCTTGAGAAGATGTTTAAAGGGTTGACATATATGAGATAATTGAGAGATGAAATGACAAATGGAATGGAGCTTGTCGTACACATTATGGAGTTGCTTAAGGTGGATCAGAGGTGGGATCTCCAAAACTACTTTGACTTTGGCATGGTCTACCTTGATTCCTCAAAGAGAGATGATAAAGCCAACAAGATTTCTTGATAAAAACCCAAAAATAGGTTTCTTAGGGTTGAATCAAATGTTGAAGTGGATTAGGCATTTTAAGATGATTGTGAAAACGTATAGATGATCTTTTTGATACTTAGATTTCCCAAGGAGATCACCTACATAGTACTCTATAATTTTATGGATGATATCATGGAATATGTAGGTCATCTCACATTGGTAAGTTACTTCAACATTCTTTAAACCAAATGGCATGACCCTATAGAAAAAAGTTACCCAAGGGGTGATGAAATAAGTTATATGTTGATTGTTGGGGACAATCCAGAATATTTTATATCTCGAGAAACCATCCATGAGAGATAACATCTTGTGGACAACTATAAGATCAAAAACTTGGTTAATGCTTGGCAAAGGGAAGTCATCCTTTGAACAAGCAAGGTTAAGGTCATGAAAGACAATACATAGGCTAATTACCCCTATATACTTAGTAATGGGAATGATATTAGAAACCCATTGGGGATAGTATATGGGTTGGATGAAATCAATAAACAAGAGATGTTGAAGCTCTTATTTGACTAGAAAGGTGATTCAAGGGTGCATCTTATGATGTTTTTGTCAAACAAGCTTAGCATCAAGATGGGTGATGATGTTGTGGAAGACTATGGAAGGGTCAATTATAGGAATATCTTGATAAGACCAAGCAAATTTTATGTTTTAGTCATAAAGGAAAGAAGGTTAATCTTTTTCTAAATGATATCTAAAGATTGACCAATATTTATATCGAGAGGGTTATCTTGAGTACCCAAGTTCACATCTATAGTGGATTTACTAAACATGGTTTGGTTCTTAAGAAGAAGGGATTTGTGGATAGAATAATCACCCATACCAAAATAGATGAGAATGGAATCATCATCCTGATGTTGGATGGTGTTTATGGTAGGAGAATCATTGTCTACCATTTTAGGATGAAAGAGAGGATGGATATTAGTTCAACCATCCTTTTGATAGGTTAGGTAGCCTTAACTAATGGCATTAACTAAAAAACATTAGGAGGATTGATTTCAAAGTCCTCCAACTTTAAAATAAGTTAGTTTGGTGAGGATGGGATGTCTTGCTTGATGGTGGAGATACGTTTAGGTGAATTGATGGGTTATTTAGGTGGTATAAAACCAAGGACAAATAACACATGACGTTTTTAGGTTTTGATAAAGGGTAGCTCATGTGGTTCATGTTCATAACAGTAGACATCAAATCCATTTTAGGCATACTTTTTAAGGTACAATTTGGCAAATGCAAGTTTTCATAGATAGGAAAAGTTAGAGGTAAACTGATGGGTGGAAGAGGTAATGATAGAAGCAAGAAGTAAATGATCATGTCCCCCATAGATTAAGCTAGTTTAATGATTGGGAGGCTTGAAAGGAATGATGGTTCCAATATTAGGGTCATAACTAGGATCATAGTTGAGATTAACATACTCTTGAGGAGTAGGAAAAGAATCTAATGCTAAAATATGATACTCCCCTACTGAGAGATGTTGGATTATGGGTTCCAAGTGGTCCTCTACAAGGATATGTTAAGAAGGGATAGAGGAACTAGTTAAAGCTTCATGAAGTGGATGAGGGAGGAAGAAGAACATTCTTGGGTTGATATATCATGTTAAAAGGTATGAAAGGACTAGGGTCAGCTTTTATGGTAGTGACTTGACCCTCATGTTCAAACATGACACATCGATGCAAGGTGGATGGGACACAACTCATGGCACAGATCCAAGGGTGTATAAGTAAGACATTGTATTGGAACTTGCCTTTTACAACATAAAATATCTCTAGAATTGTGTGAGGTCCCAAATGGATGTGGATGACAAATATCCCCAAGGTAGTGGCCATAATATCATTAAAGGAGTAGAGGACTACTAAAGTTTCTTACATGATATTCTCAAGCAATTAGAGTTGGTCATAAGCATGAGAAGAGATAATGTTAATACTAGTTCTTACATTAATCATCACCCTTTTGATGTGATTTTGATTGATGTATTCAGTGATGAAGAGGGGAGGATTGGGATCCTTAGAATGAATAGAAGGTATCTATGAATCTTAGAATGTGATAAAGGTAGAAAGTTGAAGGGATCCAACAAAGGATACAAGAGGTTGAGGTTCTTCTAGTTAAACCTCTATTGATTGTAAATCCTCTATTAATTATTATTGGTGATGGGGAAAGGTGTTGATTAGTTCATAAAGGTTCATCTTCACTGGTGTTTGGTGAAGTTGTAACACTACTCTCTAGATAGATTCAAAACTGTTAGAGGGAGAGGCACTCAAAATGGATATTTTAGGTTTTGGTGAAGGTGAAGGTAAATTTGAAGGTGTTTGGGTTCAGTTGGAAGGTTGAGGGGTGAAAGGGTATTTCCATGGTATGGACATTTTGGATTTTCCCTTATTCTTTTTCTTGGGCTCAAGATTGGGTAACCATGTGGATAGTCTAGATGAGGGGAAGTGTTAGGTTAGATGGCTAGTTTAATTCCTCCTTATTCTTGGGTGAGAGTGGAGGTGTAGGTAAGTTTTGAGTAAATGGTTATTTTGATAATGGGGTCAAAATAAGTTCATCTAATAATTGATCATCCTCATCCCATACGTTATGGACAAGTGCTTAGAGAGATTTCCATGTTATGTCTAGGCATCCTATGGTATGAGTAGAATGGACTGTCATTGAACCAATATAGTTTAGTTATTTAAGGGATGAAGGGTTTGATAGGTTTTAGGATTAAGGATGAAGTTTTCAAAAACCATTGTATAATGGTTGAATATGATTTTATCAAAGGTATTAGGGGCATTGGGTTTTGGTTTTAGTAGTGAGATCCTTCTTAGGAGTAGGCTTCAATGTGAAAGTTATAAATTGTGGAATGGTTTTTGTAGGTGGTTTTGGTTATGATTTCTTGGTTATGGTTGGTTTTGAGGTGTAATATTTAGAGGTGATTGATGAAAGTTTGGAGATAGGTGGGATGGTAGAGGTAGATAGGTTAGTTAAGAATGATGGGGAGTTTGATGAATTAGTGGGGGTACATAAAATTATAATGAAATGAAAAGGTTTAGTTTGGGTAGTTTTGGGAGGGTTCACCCTCTTGGTATAAGGATGATCTCCTAGGATGGTATAATGATGGGGTCCTAGATAAAAGGTAAGAGGGAAGGAGATGGTATGGTTCTAGTTTGAGGTGGGAGTTTGGGTGGCTCCACCTTCTTAGTTGGTTTCATTTGGGTTTTCTTTGGAGGAATAGATAGGGTTAAGTAGAATTTCAAAGATGGGTGGGCAAGGCTAGGAGTAGGCAGTATTCCTATATTAGTGATAGTTTTATTTAGAGAGGTGTAAGGTGATTTGACAATTTTGGATGGAAGTGGTTTGGATGGTTCCCCTATGGTTTTGTAGAAAGAAGTATTTGATGAAGGGGTTGAGGTCATGATAGGTTTAATGGTGGATGAAATTGTGGTTTAAGGCTCATGCTTGCTTTGATAAGGGAGGCCAAGATGGTGCCAAAAGGTGAATCTATCCAAATTTGGTTGAGAAGTGAACTCTAGGCTTTGGAACAATCTAAAAAAAAGTCTTGTAAATGGTTTTGATCCTTTGGTCACTGATTTCAAATACTATGCCCATAGGTTGAGGTGGTGGAATGCTCTCTTTGCCTTTGTCCTTGATGGAAGGTTATAATATTTGAGAAGATGGTCCCTCCTTGGAGGGAGTAGGTAAGGTGATATCTTCTTTTGGAATGGTTTCAAAAATAAGATTAGGTGGTTATATGATAAGGGAGGAAGGTGTGATGGTCCCAAGTGAAGGATCAGGGATGGTTATTTCCTTTATTTGGGTGTTTGAAGGAATGGTGTGTAATTCTACCACTTTCATAAGTGGAATGTGGGAAGAGGTAATTGAAGCAATGGTTACCTCCTTTGGTATTTATATCAAAGGAGATATGGATAAGTCCATGGTATCATCAAGTAAAGAAAGAAGGGTGGTTGATTTCTCTGTTTAGGTATCTAAAGGAATAGAGGGTGAGTTCACCACTTCAATGAGTGGAATGGAAGGAGAGGTAGTCAAGATAATGGTTTCCTCCATGAAAGGTTCACTGATAATGACATTGACCATATGGACCTCATGAGCGTGAGATGATTCCAATTTGTTCTTATCATAATTGGTAAAATTGGCATGATTGGGAAAAGGTTTCCCAAAAATGTCTAGGGAGTAGTTTGTGGGTGAATTGAGATTATCAAATATAAGTTTTACCTTATAAATCATGTTTTAGACAATAGTTTTGAAGGTTTTACACCAACTAACATCATGTCCAATGACACGGTAGAGAGCATATAGATCATTCTCATTATACCAACCCGTATAGGGACATAAACATCAAATTGTTAGGGAGGTTTGATGAGGGGAAGTTGTATGATGTTAACTTTGAGAAACTTGTCCAAAACTAAAGCATAAGAATCCCTTAATAGATTGCATTATTTTGGGGCAGCTCAGTTTTGATTTATGTTTTGTTGGTTGGAAGAGTTAGAGGAGTTGGTTTGGTTGACAGTTAGTGGTGGAATGATTTTAAGGACAATGGATTTTGTGGATGCCTTTGGTTTAGTTTTGGGATGGTTATATTTACTAGTATATTTAGATGAGGAATGATCATATGATTTGAAGATAGAATTTTTATTTCTCAATTTCAATTTCCCCTCATCAATGGATCTGATTTCTAATTGTTTTGCCATGGTAAAAGCCTCAACAAAGGTTTTGAATGTTTAAACCTAAAGACTAGGGTCAATGTTCTTGGTATAACCTCAAGATAAAATTTTAATCAACTTATTTTAGGGTAAAAAGAAAGAGCACGGGTTGATAAGACCTCTTTGTCTAACTATGAAATAAACATTTGATTCATCATCAAATTCCCTGATGGAGTAGAGGTTGGTAATAGAGATCTTTTTAGATATATTTATTGAGATATGATCTAGAAATATTTGGGTAACCTTGGAAAGGAGAAGATGGAGTGATTTGTGAGAGAAATATACCAATCTAAGGCTAGTCCAAATAAAGACATGGGAAAATTAGGAAGGAAAAGAGCATCATCATATGCATTTAAGTAGCAAGAATGTTGAAATGATCTTAAGTGTTCTTGGGGATCCTCATTGTTTTAGAACTTGGAAAACTTAGGTAGTTCCCATTAAGGAGGATAAGATTAGATAGGGATGGATTGGTGAATAGTTTCATTAAATATTTGATCATAAGATAAAATTTTATGAGCCCTAGAGATAGATGATTCTAGTTTGGTCATTTTCTCCATTAACATTTTGACCAAATTTATTTGGGGTTGGGAATCTCCATGATTGTGTGGTAAGTTTGGTCTAGTTTGGTTGACAAAAATATATGTATAAGTGGTAGAAGGTTGACAAGATAACACATATTGGTATATGGTCATTGAAGGTTGGGATGATGTGACATATTAGTTAATGGAGCAAAAAAATTGGGTAAAAGGTGTTATGTATCCTTGTAAAATAGGAACATATTGGTAAGATGTCATGGGTATTTATTGAGAGATTGATATGGGTTTCTTTGGAGGTATGAATGGGTTTGTAGTTGGATGGGTTTGAGTAGTAACTCTTGTAGTAATAGGTGGAAAGCACCAAATTTTGAAGTGGGGTAGAAATTGGTGGATTGGTTGTGATAAGGGGAATGGTGGAAATAGGGGTAGAAGATACCCCCATGATGGATGAGGTATGGGTAACAATAGGTGAGGTTTCCCCTATGTTGGAGGTGTTGGTTAGTGTAGGAGGTGTTTGGTTATTGGTTGGGATGTTGGATTGAGTTTGGGTGGTGGTAATGGATGATATATTGCTGAAAGAAGATGATTGGGTGATTATAGGTTGGGTCTAGGTGGTGCCAATCATAATATGGGGAGGCATATCATAATGTGGATCCATAGGAAAAACTAAAGCAATAAGGGTGCAATGAAGTAAGGTGTTGAGGAAATGATAGAGGGAAAAGAGGTTGTTATCAAGGAAGGTATCAAAATAGACATCACTCTTGACAATTATTCAAGTCATGGTAGGAGGGGAGAAAGATGAGGAGAACCCTCAATAACTAAAGAAATGATGAAAACCATTATCTAGTAAAAACCATGCAAGGAATAGAAAAGAAATGATGAAATGCTCAAAAATTAAATACAAAGAAATAAAAATAAAATTATCTCAAGGTAATATAAACATGCATTTAACAACTTAGGATACCTTTTAGATCACATTTGGCTTATGCCTTAGAAAGTGTGAAGAGTAAATTTGGTTTGTAGATTGGGTACTAAATAGGAAGTCTAAGGTTGGTTTTAAGTATTAAAGGCTCTCAAAAATATGTATTGAAATTTAGTATGTGGCTTGATATTTGGGCCTACACCCTCACTTTACACACTGCAATGATAATGGTGTCAAGTGCTTAGCTAAGATATACTAAATTTTAGAGTTTAGACTCAACCAGAGAGTTGAGTTTTGGTTTTTCTTCTTGATAATGACCTCTAACTAAGATAGCCAAAGGGTAAGGTTTGATTCTAGGTGATGAAATCCATGTTGGCCCTTATGTCAATTATTTTGATGTGTTGATTGATTATGTGGTTTGGTAAATTATGTGATAACAAGAGTGAAACTATGATTGATTACTTTGCTTTTAGGTTAACTAGATGAAATAAAAATAGGAATAAAATTAATGTATGTAAGGTTTATTTTAAGCCCACAAGAAATTAAGATTTCATTATATGATCATAGAATAAAGGAAAAAATGACACCTAAATGATGTTATTTCCCACTGGGCGTGCCAAAATGTTTCTCTCAAATTTTGAACATTTCTTAATTAAGGAAAATGGTAAGAAATTAGAAATAAGGGTGTGGTAGAATAACCTAGTTGATGTGTGCATATGATTGAGATGAGTGTGATGATATCCTTTTTGTCTTATAAGGATGACCTATAGATTATAAATTATTGACAAAAGGGGTTGTTAGAAAGATAGTAAGATGGATTACCTAGCATGAGTTAGATCTAAGACAGCGTGAGCTTGCTAGGAGGTTGTCAATCCATTCTTTGATAATAGTTAAGTTGAAAGAGATAAAATTAAAATACTTAAATTAAAAAATAGAAAGTAATAAAATAAAATACAAGAATAAATGGATTCTTATTAGAGGAAATAACGGGTCAATACTCATTCTAAAATAGATTAGGTCAGGTTTAAAAACTCAAATAGGGGTCTGTGAATAGGCATAGACATAGAAAGTTAGATTTGGTTGGGGGAAAGGGGTTAAAAATAACTTGTTACTCCTTACCATAGTGACCACTGATTCTCAGGGTGACCATCAATGGTTAAGCTGACTATTAATGAATGGTTGACCATCGATGATTAGAGGTGATAGTTGATGGTTATGTTGATCATCAGTAATTGCTTATGGATTTTGAAAGTACTCAAAAAAAAGTTACACAATGGGTTAATAATTAGTTAAAGGCTTATTAAGGGTTTGGTTAAGGGTAGGGAATTTAGAAGATAGATATAAGATGTCTGATTCAAGCTTGGAAGTCAAAAATCAAGTAATGAAAGATAAAATACAAATTGTACTTATTTTTTGCTTAATGGTTGAGTAATTTTGTTAGAGTAATAGTACTTTACGTCAAGAGTAATTTTGGAAGAGGTTAAGATCTCTATTGTAGTTTTTAAATTTCTATAAGGAAGACTACCTGGAAAGCTTGAATACCTGTGTGTTAAATGCTTATGATCATTGATCATTTCTCACTTCCTACTTCCCTCCTTTTATAAGCAAAGAGAGATGAAAGATAGAAGGTTCCATAGGAGGTTAGTTGTTGATTTCAATTCTTGGAAGTTAATTAGCATCGAGAAAGGTGGACATATTAAATTATGCCATGTTAGCTTATTATAGTTGGTGTTATGTTAAAATCAAGAAGACTTGACTATTGATGATTAACCTAACCATTGATAGTCATGCTAACCATCAGTGGTTGAGTGTCTAGAGGTAAAGGGGTCAAGGTGAGTTAACAAGGGTTAGGTGGATAATTATTTAGTAAGTTAGTGAGTTTATTTAGCTAAGTAGCTAACTAGGCCCAAGGTTTGATGAGTTGGTTAGTGGGTTTAGAGGTGTTAGGTGGTCCTTAAAGGGTCTTGAAGCATTTCGACATCTAGAACCACTATGTGTAGTTTTCTAGTGTCTACTTTTTACCCATTTTTGTTTTGTGGATTTCAATTAACAAGTTACAAAATGAAAAATGGATTGTTGGTTTAAGGTTTTGTGGCCTTGAGTATGGGAGGAGGTATTCCTCTTAAACTAGGAATTGATGAGGTGAAACTAAAATTGAGTCAGGGATTGACAAGTATTTATGGTGAGTCATGATGTTGGTGAAAAGAGTGGTTGGGCATTTGAAGTTAAAACATATAGAAAATATGTGATTATGTATGATAACAAAGATCATGAAAAGACTAAGGTTACCATAGTTGGTAAAAATAAGGTTGATTTAAGAAGGACTAGTGATGGGGTAATTGGGCCACAATGTTAGGCATAGTTCATCAAGTTATTTGTAACAAGTCTCTTATAATAGGTTAGTGTTTTCATAGGTATCTAAGGTAGGAAGTACTCCTTTAAAAATAACAAATAGTCTGGTGTGTATAAAGTGGTGAAAACTTAAATGTTCAACATGGCAAGGTTGGTCAGTGAGGTTAAGAAAGACCAAGGTGAGGTCATTGCAAAAATATGTGATAGTTCAGGCCAAAATGGCCAACATAAAGGTGGACATGGTTGGGTGGTTGGTTTATAAGAGAGGGTATTCTTCAAAGGTTGATTTTTGTTTGGTAGAGATGGTACTCTTCAAAAAGGTGGCATTAAGGTGTTGTTGCCTAAAATTTTCAAAATGTGGGTTTCTTGATTTTCGATGGTCAGGGGTACAAAAATCGACTATCAATGGTCACCTTGACCATTGATGATTAGTGGGAAACCCCGAAACCATGGAATATAAAAAGTGAAAATGAAAATTCATTTTCACTTTTTTTATTTGACTTTCATGACTCCTATGATCTTGGAAATTTGGTGTTTTGTGAGTGATAATACTAATGAGGTGGGGTCAAGGTGCAAACTAGGTGATTTTTTTTAGAGGTGAGATTGACCAAAGAGTTGAGTAGGCTTGAATGCTAGATTAATAATGCAGGGTGGATGAGAATGTGGTCAAGCAATGGGATGCAAGATTCTTCCTCAATAACTATTGAGGAATGAGGTAGGTGATGTCATAAATTATTAGATTAGTTGATTAGGTCAACTAAATTTGGTTATTTTGTGATTTTTATGGTATTTTTTTAGGTGGTTTACCCTAATTCTAGGTTCTAATTTGATTGGTAGACTTAGTGGGTGAAAATCAAAATGGAAGGAGTAGTTGGGTTTGGGGTAGGGTAGAGGGTAGAATTAGGGTATTTATTTGTTGAATTTGGATATTTATATGTGAATTTAGGAAGGTAAGTTTAGGTATTTTTACATTGGTGGTCACACACAATGACCATTAGTGGTCATACACAACCATCAATGGTCAGACTTGATCATTGATAGTCAACTACCAAAGATAAATGGTTACATGAATATCAGTGGTCATTGTGACCATCATCGATCAAGAGAATGATCAAGTATTTAATAAATAATAAAGGAAATGGGTGGATTTTTAAAAAATATATCATCTAAAATGTTAAGGGTTGGTTATTATAGGGTAGGTGTCAAGTAGGAGTGTTGTGTTTGAAATGTTTATGGGTTAAGGTAAGTATTTTTTTATAAAAGAGTTAAGGCTAGAGGTAAGTTGTTCATGTAGTAGCATTATAAAGGTATCATTAGAATAAGTTGATTTAGGTGGGTTTAGGTTTGATAAAGAGGTTTATTGAGGTATAATTAATGAAGTAAAAGGACATGAATAATAGTAATGGAAATCTACTTGTGCATGCCAACTTTTAATTTTGTAAGCATTAGATTAGATCCAAATGAAGGATCAAGTTCTTCTAATATTTGTGGAGATCCATGGAGGGATGACTAAGGATGATTGGACACACATGGAGGAGGTTGGTGTCAAAACTATGAGACACTATCAACACATGCCATGAGATATGATGATGGTCATGGCCCTCATCAAGAGATGAGATCTAGCCATGAACACATTGCTCTTATTGATAGGAGAGATGACCATCCTACTAGAGGATGTTTATAGGATTTCACAACTACCCATTTGGGGGTGTTGATATATCATATTGAGAGTGAGGAGAGGGATGATAAAATAGATATTTTATATGGTGAGGATTAGGCCCTTGCCAGTTGGCATGCTGGTAGCTTCAGCTATAGGCTATTGTACTAGAGGGCTCAAGATGAGATGAATTTGATGATGATGATGATGATGATGATGATGATGACGATGATGACGATGATGACGATGACGACGACGACGACGACGATGATGATGATGATGATGATGATGATGATGATGATGATGATGATGATATTATCCTATTTTTCATTTCTCAATTCAAGTAGTGGGAAGTTTCCTTATCCACTACTAGGAGTGTTGGTGGAAATGTTGTTTAGTAGGATAGTGTTTGGGTGGGTACTAGTTTTGTTAGTTTAGATATAGAGGGAGATATGTGGATTCCAAGCTCACTAGTTATATGAGATTATTGTGGTATTTATGATCCATTGAGGGGCATATGAGCATATTAAGGTTCTAAGGTTAATGGCATTACCATGGGAGGGTTATGACAAGATAGACTTTAGAGTGGGCTTCATATGGTGGAGGGGTGAATATACACTCATAGGAGTTGGTGAAGGTTTGAGGCATATTGACTAGATTAGGGATGCATTGGATGGATTGGTTGTAGGGGATGTGGTTTGGAGGCTATATGCCGACTTTCGTATGTTGGCCCACTACACTTTGTAGACATTTTCATGATAGAGATATGGATGGATATATGAGAGGAGAGAGGGTAATATTATGTTCATCCTATTTGATAGAGTTTAGAGGTAGTTCAACATAGTTTAAGGGATTCTAAGTCCATTCCCAAGGTACACGAAGGAGGATGCTAAGTTTTTTTTTTGAGCCACAACTAGAGGAGCTTGTCCTAGGTCATGAAGAACTAGCCATTAAAGTAGGGGTTAATGATTTCATTTTTTAATGATTATGGGGCATGGTACCAATCCTTTTATGTAGTGACTAACTTTGGGTGGGATGATTCAGGCTGATATGTGATGGATGTGGATCTAACTAGTGGGGGTTTATAGGTCTACATACAAAGAGGTGGCCTATATGGATAGGTAGGGGTAGTATTAGCTACTACGTAGGCATATATTATAGTATTATAGGGGTATGTGGCCATAGTATAGGGATGGATTATGACATTATAAGGTCAGGTTGCTATCATGATAGGTGAGAGGGATCACACCAAGACCATAATAGGCTTGGTGACCTAGGAGAGGGACACCCTAAAATAGAGGGGAGGAGAAATGGTAGCACAAGTAATACCATAGATACCATCCCTATGACATGGTATTTGGCCATAGTGGAGGATTTGAGGTATTATGAGGCCATAGTTCTAACGTAGTGTCTTGATCAACCCCAATGCGGTGAGTACAAAGTAAACTTAGTAGGTGGGGTAGTTGTGGTGACTCCAAGTTAGTGGGCTACTTTATTGGGTGGACAAGTAAGCATCCTAAGAAGATCAAACCAAATGGTAGTGTTAGTGTAGGTGGGGCTAGTGGTAGTGATACCCTAGAGGCATGACATATGATAGGTGATGATGTATAGATATAGATGTACATGATTTTTATGTCAGTCTATGTGTTGATGCAATAAGATGTACATGTTTTGAAAGAGATATATATACATTACTACATGTATTATTTATTTTTATGACATGATGTATATGACTTTTGATGCTCATGATGATATAGAGATGGGGTTTATATATAGATGTAATGTATGGTTCACAGTTCATGGTTTTGATGTTTTATGCTATTGCTTTATGAGATGTGGACTTAGTAGCTTAGGCATGTGATGATTATGGATGAAGTTTTGTTTTATTGATGGATATAATGTTTATAATATGTGATTATCATGATGTGGTTAGTTTTAGACATGATTATGATGTTTCTAATTAGACATGATTTGATGTGTATGGTTTATTATCATGGATTATGTGATGTATTAAATATGGTTATGATGTTAATGAAATAACATAGAGTAAGTTAGATAATAAACTAGATTTGGGAAAACAGATAAGAATCATGAGACATATGTCTAATGAACTAATGATGAGAGGATAAGAAAAAAGTGTGATGCTTTTTCATTGGTAAGGAAAAAACAAAAACCAAAGTTAGATTGGTTTAGGGAATGTAAGCCTTTTGAATGATTCACATTATCATGATTTATTTAATAAAAAGGTATCATGATCACATCATGTTAAGTAAGCTCATAATCCCTTGATTTGTAGAGGGTATAAATGGGAGGTAGGTGGTAGGTGAAGGGTGAATGGGTGATAGGTAAGGTAACCTTATCTGGATTAATTTTACCCTTCTATAGGTGACTTAAGAACCATAATATATAATTCCATGTATTTATGTAAGGTATAGACTGATCGATGGAGGAAGCCTACTAATGCTAGATATGAAAGTTGGTTGCAGCTTCCTTGGGATAATTGGTTTTGATTTTGATATGGGGTCTATTATTATTATTATTATTATTATTATTGTTTTTTAATAAGTTTGTGAAACTAATCGATGTGAGAAGATTCAAATGATTGATTTGAAAAACTTGACTTATCCATCCTTCAAAGGAGAGGTCTAAGTTTAGGTTTGTTTATTTGGTAGCTATCCTTCAAGTGTGTAGTCTATATTTAAAGAAATTTAGTTTTTGGGCAGCTATATTTCAAGCGATCTATTTTCAATGCTAGAGACATGTGACCCAAGTGATATTTTAGTATCCCAAATTTTTTTGATGCTAGGTTTAGACATGGATAAGTCTATATAGACTTAGAGGTTTACCTTTATGAGGAAAAAAACTTTAGCATAAAAAGGTTAATAATAGGGGAAATGGGTGATTTTGAGAGACAATGACCATGAGATTCCATCTGATTAGAGACAAAACATATCCATGAGAAACATGATATAGGTAAAGCTATGGTACCCATATTTATGATTAGGTTATGACTCTGATGGTTAATCACATGGTTGTATGTTGTAAGTGGTTATCCTTAAAGGGATGGGCATAGGTAAGTGAAGGTGAAAATCTTTGAAATCAAGGGATGAGCTTAATTTAGACAATAAGGTGAGTTTTATCCTTGTTTAACAAAAGAAAGAACACAAATGCAAAGCATTGAGAGGCTCATTTTTGGATTTGCCTATGAGAGAGGAAAAACAATAAGCTCGTGATCCATACTTGTGGGTTATGATGTAGGGTCCAATCCAATTGAGAGCAGACTTGCCTCTCTTGCTTTTCTACATATTGGTCAAACTTTTATTTTCATTTAGGATGAAGTCTTTGATATCGAATTATCATTATTTCAGGTGTTTATTATAGGAATGATTGATTTATTCATAGTATGAATAAAGATGGTTAAGCATTACTAGGTGATGCTCATTAAGTAACTCAAGTCATGCTAGATGTTCTTAGTGATAGTTGCTCTCAAAAATGATATCTTGTAAGGATATGTGAAGAAATGGAATCTAGAATTTAAGTGCCAAGCTTGCCTTTGCCTCAAAGAATAAAGAGAAAGGGGTATCAGCCTTAGAGGTTTAGATGTTAGTGTGATAGGCCCATAAATCAAAAAGGATGTGCAAGTTCTAATCCCATCCTGAAGTGTTGACTACTTTTGTTAACATCTTATTGAGGCTTTTGTTAGATTATTTTCCCTCTCCATTTGCTTATGGATGGTAAGGTGAGGAAAAGATTAACTTTATGCCAAATTCATCAAAAATACCTTGGACTTAATTATTTTAAGAAGATTTACCATTATCGGTGATGATCTTATGGGGAACACCAAAATGATAGATGATATGATTATTGATGAAGTCGACTATCTTGTCAACTTTGGTCAAGATGAGAGGAATAGCCTCCATCCACTTGGTGAAATACTTGGTGGTGGTGATGATTGATTGATGCTACTATGAATAATGATGATTGATTTCCATAATGAGATCTAGTTCCCATGTGAAAAGGGCTAAAAGTCTTTGGATACTTGAAGGCCATGGGTTAGCATGTGATGTAAATTGGCATGTTTTTGACATTTACCACACTTTTTTATATAGTCATAGTATTCTTAGTTGAGGGTGGGCCAATAGTGACCAAGGTGAAGGATACATTTAGTGATAGTTAATCCATTAAAGTGTCCCACACAAATTTTATCATGTGTTTCTTTGATAGCATGGGAAGATTCATGACTATGCAGATAATGGAGAAGGAGTCCATCAAAACCATGTTTATAAAGGATTCCTCCTAATATGGTATAATGAGAGGTACTCTAAACAAAAATCTTTGGGAATTCCTAGAGATTTTAGGAGGATGATGTCAAGGTTGAGGTAGTTGAAGGTTTGCACGTATTATATGTCTATTAGAGATGCCTCTAGACTGCATATGGTAGGAAGGTCATAATGGATATAAGAGGGCGTGATAAATAAATAGATGGTGTTAAAGAGTTTAAAATTGATAGGTGTGGATGGGATTTGAGATGTGAGTGAAGCTATTATATCCATAAATTTGTTATTGGATTATGGAATGGACTGGATAAGGTAATGGTCAAATGATGCTAATATTACATGTACTAGTTGTTTGTACTTTTAAAAGACATCACTCTTAAATTGGTAGGATCTATTGACCTTATTGAGCACAAGCTAAAAATTTCCAAAGATATTGATTGTCTTCACTCCCAAGGCTAGAGAGGTTTGGAGACCTATTACTAGGGATTTATAATCAACCACATTATTGATGTACTCAAGATCAAGTTTGAAAGAAAGGGGAAGAGATTCAACATCAAGGGGAGTGAGAATAACTACAACACCCATACTGCATTGGCATTTAGATCCATCAAATAACATGGTCATTTGGTAGGTGGGGTCCTGTTGAGAAAGAGTCATGATGGACTCATCTAGAAATGTAAGAGGAAGTGGTTGGCTATTTGGAAAAGGATATTTGGCCAATTTATCAACAATGACTTACCATTTAATTGAATTGTACTGGAGAAACTCAATGTCAATCTAAGCTAAAATCATGAGCCATTTATCCATACATTTGTTTTGGTATGGTTTAGAGTGCATGTACTTGAGTGGGTTGGTGTTAGTGATGATAAAGGTTTTGTGATTAAGGAATTAATGATGAATTTTAGAAGCCACAAAGATTAAGGTGAATCAAAGTTTCTTGTAATGGGTGTATCAAGTCTCATACTCTATAAGTGTTCAACTTATATTGTATTTAGCTTGTTCTTTATATTGTTCATCATGGTGAGAAAGAATTTCCCTAAGGAATGGTCAGTCTTAGATATATAAACGTAGAAAGGTTGGTCCTCTTTAAAAGGGATAATAAAAGGTGGAGAAAAAGGTATTCTTTAAGTGAATCAAAGGCTTTTTAGCAGTCCTTAGTCTCCTTAAAAGATGTATCTTTCTTGAGAATATGGTGAAAAGGTTGACATCTTTCTAATAATTGAGAGATGAGGTGACAAATGGATTGGAGCTTCCCTTATAGGATATGGAGTTGCTTAATATGGGTCAGAGTTAGCATCTCCAAAATTGCTCTAAATTTGGTAGGGTTTACCTCAATTCCTCAAAGAGAGATGATAAATCCAAGAATATTTACTAATAAAACCCTAAAAACACATTTTTGGGGGTTGAATCAGATGTTGAAATGGATTAGGCATTTGAAGATGATTATTAGAATGTCTAGATGATCCTTGCAATATTTAGATTTACCAAGGAGATTATCTACATAGTCTTCTATGATTTTATGGATGAGATCATATAAGATGTAGGTCATCACATATTGGTAAATACTCCAGTGTTCTTTAGACCAAATGACATGACCCTATGCAAAAAGTTCCCCAAGGCTTGATGAAATAAGTTTTATGTTGATCCTTGGGGATAATTGAGATTTGATTATATCTTGAGAAACCATCCATGAGAAATAACATCTTGTGGATAGCTATCAATCAAAAAGTTATTCAATTCTTGGAAAAGAGAAGTCATCCTTTAGACAAGCCAGGTTGAGGTCACAAAATTCAATACAAAGGCAAATTCCTCTTGTATGCTTGGTAATGGGACTGATATTAGAAACCCATTAGGGATAGTCTATGGGTTGGATGAAATATATATACAAGAGACATTGAAGTTCTTCTTTGACTAGAAGGGTGATTCAAGGGTGCATCTTACAAAGATTTTATCAAATAGGCTTAGCATCAAGATGGGTGAAAATGTTGTGGAGGGTAATTACGGGCACATCCTAATAGGACCAAGTAAATGATATGCTTTAGTCAAGAAGGAATAAAGGGTAATCTTGTTACTCCATACAATCTAAGGATTGACCAATTTTTATAATGCAAGGGTTATCTTGAGTAACCAAGTTAACATCGATAGTGAATTTTCTCAACATGGTCTAGTTTTCAGGATAAATGGAGTTTTGGATAGAAGAATCCCCCATACAAAGATAGGTGAGAATGAAATCATTATCTTGACGTTAGATGGTGTTGATGGTATGATAATCATTTTCTACCATTTTTGGATGAATAAGAGGAAGTGTTTTAGTTTAACCATCATTTTGATAGGTCATGGGGCCCAAAATATTGGGATTGACTAAAATTAAAGTTATGAGGAATGATTACAAAATATTTAGACTTTGAAATAAGTTAAGTTTGTGAGGATCAGATGTATTCATAAATAGTGGTGATGGGTTTAGGTGAATCAATGGGTTTTTTAGGTGGTATGAACCTAAGGCCAAATAACACATGAAGTTTCTAGGTTTTGATGAAGGGTAACTCATGGGCTCTATGTTCATAATGATTGAGGAAAAATCCATTTTAGGCACACTTATGAAGGTACAATCTAGAAAACACAAGTTTTTATAGAGAGGAAAATACAAGTTTTTCTAGATAGGAAAAGTCAATGGTAAATGGTTAGGTGGAAGAGGTAGTTGTAAAAGCAAGAAGTGGATGATCAAGTCCCCCATAGATTAAGTTGGTTTGATGTTTGGGAAGCATAAAAGGAATGATGGTTTCAATATTTTGGTCATAAATAAGATCATGGTAGAGGTTACCATACTCTTGAGGAGTAGGGAAAGGATCTGATGCTAAAATATGATACTCCCCTAGTGAGAGATGTTGGATCATGGGTTCTAAGGTGTCCTCTAAAAGGATATAAGAAGAAGGGATAGAGGAGATAGTTCAAGTTTCATAAATGATAGGGGTGGATTTTTTTTTATTGGTCATGAGGTGGATGAGGGAGGAAGAAGAACATCATTTGGTTGATATGTCATGTTAAAAGATGTGAAATGATTAGGGTCAGCTTTATGGTAATGACCTGACCCTCAAATTCAAAATTCACACATCAATGTAAGGTGGATGGGACATAACTCATGGCATGGATCCAAGTTCATCCAAGTAAGACATTATATTATAACGTTTCTTCTATAATGTAAAAGAGATCTAAAATTGTATGACGTCCTAAGTTGATGTGGATGATGATTATCCCCAAAGTAATGGCCATAGTGTCATTAAAGGAGTGGAGCACTTCTATAATTTTTGACATGATATTCTTAGGCAATTGGAATTGGTCATAAACATGAGATGAGATAATGTTAATACTATCTCATCCATCAATCATCACCTTTTTGATGCAAGTTTGATTGAGGTATGCAGTGATGAAGAGGGTAGGATCTATATCCTCAAAATGAATAGAGGGTATTTTTGAATCACAAAATGTGATAAAGATAGAAATTTGAAGGGCTCTAACAAAGGATGCAAGAGGTTGAGGGTCTTTTGGTTGAACCTCTATTGATTATAAAACATCTATCTATGATTTTTGGTGATGGGGCAAGGTGTTGATTAGTTCATAATGGCTCATCTTCAATAGTGTATGGTGAAGTTGTTTTAACACTATACATTAGATAGATTTAGAAGGGTTAGAGGGAGAGGCACCCAAAATGGATATTTCGAGTTTTGGTGAAGGTGATGGTAAAGGTGAAGGTGCTTGGGTTTGGTTGGAAGGCTGAGGGGTAGAAGGGTATGTTGATGGTATGGACACTTTGGATTTTTCCTTATCCTTTTGTTGGGCTTGAGATCAAGTAACCATGTGGATAGTGTGGATGAGGGGAAGTGTTGGGCTAGATGGTTGCTTCAATTCCTTCTTACTCTTGGGTGAGAGTTGGGGTGTGGGTAAGTGTTGAGTAAGTGGTTGGGTTGGTAATAGGGTCAAAATAAGTTCATTTGATAACAAATCATCCTCATCTCATAAGTTATGGAGTAGTGATTAGAGAGCTTTGCATTTCTCCATGTCATGTATAGATGTCCTTTAGTATGAGAAAATTAGACTGTCATTGAACCAAGATGTTTGAGGACTTTAAGGAATTAAGGGTTTGTTATATGGTAGGCTTAAGGAGGAAGTTTACAATAACCTTTTTAGAATGGTTAAATAAGATTCAAGTAAATGTGTTGGGGGTGTTGGGTTTCTAGTTTTAGGAGTGAGAGCCTTCTTAGGAGTAGGCTTCACTAATAAAATTTGTAGATGGTGGAATGGTTTTAGTTGAGATTTAATGTTTATGGTTGGTTTTGAGGTGGAAGATTTATAGGTGGATGATGAAGGTTTGGAGATAGGTGGGAAGGTAGAGGTAGATAGTTTAGTTAAGAATAATGGGGAGTTTGATGATTTAGCGGGGGTAGGTAAAGGTAGAATGAAAGGAAAAGGTTTATTTTGGGTAGTTTTGGGAGGCTTCACCCTCTTGGTAAAAGGATGAGATCCTATCATGGTATAAGGATGGGGTCCTAAGATAGAAGGCAATAGGGAAGGAGGTGGTATGGTTCTAGTTCAAGGTGGGAGTTTGTGTGGCTCTACCTTCTTAGTTGGTTTGGCTGGGGTTTTCTTTGGTGGACTAGATGGGGTTAAGTTCAATTTCAAATATGGGTGGGAAAGGCTAAGAGTATGAAGTATTCCTAAATTCTTGATAGGTTTAGTTATAGAGGTGTACAGTGATTTGACAATTTTGGATGGAAGTGGTTTGGATGCTTCCCCTATGGTTTTGGATGAAGAAGTAATTGATGAAGAGGCTAAGGTGATGATACGTTTAATTATGGATGAAAGTAAGATTGAAGGTTCATGTTTTTTTATAGGGAAACCCAAGATGATGCCAAAAGGTGGATCTATGTAGATCAGGCTAAAAAGTGAACTCTAGGCTTTCAACCAATCTATAAAAAGACTTGTAAATGGTTATTATCCCTTGGTCATTGGTTTTAAATACTAGGCCCATAGGTTGAGATGTGGGAATGGTCTCTTTGCCTTTGTCCTTGATTTGAGGTCTAATATTTGAGAAGATTTTCCCTCCATTTAGGGAGTAGGTAAGGTGATATATTATTTTATAATGGTTTCCAAAATCAGATTGGGTGGTTTTATGATAGGAGAGGAAGATGTGATGGCCCCAATTGAAGGAACATAAATCATTGTTTCCTTTGTTTGGGTATCTAAAGGAATGGTGTGTAATTCTATCACTTCCATAAGTGGAGTGGGGGAAGAAGTAATTGAAGTAATGGTTGACTCCTTTGGTATTTCTATCAAAGGAGATGTGGATAAGTCCATGGTCTCATCAAGTAAAGAAAGAGGGGTGTTTGTTTCCTCTATTTAAGTATCCAAAGAATAGAGGGTGAGTTCACAACTTTAATGAGTTGAATGGAGGAAGAGGTAGCTGAGGTAATGGTTTCCTCAATGATAGGTTCACTGATAATGACATTGATGATATGGACCTCATGATCATGAGAGGATTCTAGTTTTTTATCATCATAATTGTAAAAAGGGTATGATTGGGGAAAGGTTTCCCAAAGATGTCTAGGGACTAATTCAGGTGTACATTGGGATTATCAAATAAAATTTCTCCCTTATCAATCATGTTTTGGATAATAGTTTTGAAGGCGTTACACCTACTAACATCATGTCCAATTACATAGTGGAAAGCACATACATCATTCTCATTATACCAACCAGGTGTAGGGAAAGAAGCATCAAATTATTGGAGAGGTTCAATGGGGGGAATTTTTATGATGTTGGCTTTGAGATATTTGTCCAAAACTGAAGCATAAGACTCACCTATTAGAGTTTATTGTTTTGGTCTAGCTCGGTTTTGATTCTAGTTTTATTGGTTGGAAGAGTTAGAGGAGTTAGTTTGGTTGGGTTTGTTGTTATTTGGTGGTGGATCAATTTCAATGATAACTAAATTTTTAGATGCCTTTGGTTTGGCATTGGGTTGTTTAATTGATTGGTGGTTTTGTATGAAGAAGGATCATTGGATTTGAATCTATAATTTTTATTTATTAGTTTTAATTTCTCCTCTTCAATGGCTTTGATTTTCAAATTACATGCCATGGTTAAAGCATCATCAAAGGTTCTAAAAGTTTGAACCTAAAGAATAGGGGAAATTTGTTTGACACAACCTTAAGATAAATTTTCAATCAACTCAGGTTGGGTTAAAGAGAAAGAGAGCTAGTTGATAGGACCTCTCCATCTAGATATGAAATCAATGATTGATTCATCATCAAATTGTCTGACGGAGTAGAGGTAGGTGATAGAGACATTTTTAGATATATTGACTGAAAAATGATCTAAAAAGATTTGTGTAAGTTGGGAAAAGAAGAAGATTTAGTGCTTGGTTAGAACACTATACCAATATAAGGCTAGTCCAGATAAAGACATAAAAATTATGAAGGAGAAGAGCATTGTCATATGTAATCAAATAACAAGAATGGTGAAATGCTCTTAAGTGTTATTGGGGGTCCTCCTTTCTTTAGAACTTGGAAAACTTAGGTATTTTAAATTGAGGATGATAAGATCGGATAGGGATGGATGGTTGAATAGGTTCATTATATATTTGAACATAAGATAAAAGGTTATGATCCCCATAGATAGATTATTCTAGGTTGGTCATTTTGTTTATTAACATTTTGACCAAATTTTTTGGGGTTGGGTTGCTCCATAATTGTGTTGTAAATTTGGTTGAGGTTCGATGAAATAAATATATGGATAAGTGGCAGAAGTTTGAGAAGATACCACATATTGGTATGTGGTCATTAAATATTAGGATGATTCCACATAAGGTTTAATGGGCACAAAAGGTTGGGTAGAAGATGTTATGTATCCTTGTAGATTAGGAACATATTGGTAAGATGTCATGGGTATTTGTTGAGGGACTAATATGGGTTGGTTTGGAGGTATGGGTAACAAGAGGTGAGGTTTCACCTATGTTGGAGGTGTTTGTTGGTGTAGAGGGTGATTGGCTATTGTTTAGGATGTTGGATTGAGTTTGGGTAGTGGCAGTGGATTGGATATTGCTGGAAGAAGATGATTAGGTGATCATAGGTTGGGTAGAGGTGGAACCAATCATAAGATGGGTAGGCATATGATAAGGCGGATCTGTAAGAAGACCTAAAGCAATAGGGGTGTGGTGAGATAAGGTGTTGAGGTAATATTGGAGGGCTATGCGATTATTATCAATAAAGCTAGTGAAATCCATATCACCCTCAATAACTATTTGAGGCACATTAGGAGGGGGATAAAGATGAGGAGAACCCTCAACATCAAAAGTATACTCCATGGAGGAAAAAGAAGAGGAGAGTGGTTCTTGGTTGGTTTGGTACCTCCACTGTTGTCTAGTAAAGACCATGTGAGGAATAGAAAATAAATGACAAAAAGATCACAACTCAAACACAAATCAATTAAAATAAAAATATCTAGAGGAAATCAAAACATACACTAAAGTAAATATAACAACTTAGGATAATTTTTAGATAACTTTTGGGTTATACCTTAGAAAATATGAAGAGGAAATTTGGTTTGTAGTTCTGTTACAAAAAAGGAAGTCTAATATTGGCTTGAAGTGTTAAATATCTCAAAAATATGTATTTAAAGTCAATACATGGATAAATATTGGGGCCTACCCCCTCACTTCACACACCATAGTGATAAGGGTGTCATGTGTTTAGCTAAGATATAAAAATTTTCATAGTTTAGACTCAACTAGAGTGCTAAGTTTTGGTTTCTCTTCTTAGCAATGACCTCTAAGTAAGATATCCAAAGAGTAAGGTGCATCACTAGATGATGAAATCCTAGCCGAGCCTTATGTAAATTATTTTGATGTGTTGATTGATTATGTGGTTTAGTAAAGTTTTTGATAACAAGAGTGAAACTATGATTGACTACATTGATTTTAAGTTAACTAGATGAACTAAAAACAAGCAAAAAATCAATATATGCAAGGCTTATTTTAAGACCAAAAAAATATTTGATTTCATTATAGGAATATAGAATAAAGGAATAAAATGGAACCTAGATGATGCTAGGTCCCACTGAGTGTGCTAAAATGTTTCTTTCAATTCTTGGTCATTTCTTAATTAAGGAAGAAGGTAAGAAACTAGTAATAATGGTGCGGTAGAATAACTTGGTTGTTGTGCATGCATGATCCAAACAAGTGTGAATATCTCCTTTTTGTCTTGGAAGGATGACCTATAAATAATAAATTAATAACAAAATGGGTTGTAAGAAAGATAGTAAGGTTGATTGCCTAGCGTGAGCTTGTTAGGAGGCTGCCAATCACTCTTTGATAATAGTTAAGTTGAAAGAGATAAAAGTAAAGTGCTTGCATTAAATAATAGAAAGTACTAAAATTAAATACAAGAATAAATAGATGTTTGTTAGAGGAAATAAAATAAATATAGAAATAGTAGGTCAATACTCATGCTAAAATAGATTAGGTCAATTTTATAAAATTAGGCAAGGGTCTATAAATAGGTAGGGATACAAAAAGTTAGATTTGGTTGGGGGGTTAGGGGTTAGAAATAGCTTGTTTTTATTACTTACCATAGTGACCCTTCGTGGTTAGGATGAATATTGGTGGTTAAGCTTACCGTCAGTGGTTGGATAACTGTCAATGGTTGGAGGTAACCATTAGTGGTTATGCTAACCATTGGTGGTGGCTTATGGATTTTGAAGGTACTCAAAAGAGAGATACATAATGGGTTAATTATTAGGTAAGGGTTTTATAAGGGTCTAGTTCCAGGAAGGGAAGTATAAAGATAGGTGCATGAGGTTTGATTTAGGCCTAGAAGTCAAAACCAAGCAAACAAAACTAAAATATAAACTTTATTACTTGCTGAATGGCCGATGGCTAGAGTAATTTTGGCAGAGGTTCAAATTTATATTATAGTTTTTGAATTTATTGAAGGAAGAATGACTGGAAAGCTTAAATAATTATGTTTTATAATTCTTATGATCATCAATCCTTTCTCACCTTCGACTCTCTCCTTTTATAGGGAAAGAGAGATGGAGGATAGAAGATTCCCTAGGAGGTTGGTTATTGATTTCAATGCTTAAGAGTTCATTAGCACTAAGAAAGGTATAAATATTAAATAATTTCATCTTAGATTGTACATATATTTATTTGTGTTAGAATGAGGAAGATCTAACCATCGATGATTATCCTAAATGTTGGTAGTCATGTTGATCATCAATGATCAAGCATCTAGAGGTAAAGGGGTCAAGCTGAGTTAAAAAGGGTTGGATGGATGGTTAGTTAGTAATTTAGTGAATTTTAGTTAGCTAATTATATAACTACACCTAATTTATAATGGGTTAGTTAGTGGATTTACAAGGGTTAGGTGGTCCTAAATCATTTTGACATCTAGAACCATTGTTCGCAGTTTTCTAGTGTCTATAGTTTTAATATATTTTTTATTTATCCTTTTCAATGAAATTTTTACTTTTTTAATATATTTTAATAAGAAATACTAAAAATCCATGATTTTATTAAATTAACTTAATATCCAAATATGATATAACAAATTCAAATGGAAATTTTAGAATTACAAATAACTCGTACTTGAAATTTATTTGCCAAAAATGTTTCTACCATCATTCATTATGATATTTTTACTTACTATAGAAAACCATAAAAACCGATACTCTAATCAAGTAATAAATACAAAATAATAAATTATTTTTAATGCATTTCTACCATGTGTTAACTGCTATGGTGTGTGCATGGTTTCACCAACTCTCTATCGACCTCTAACATCTCCATATACATCACCTTCTTTGATGATGCTCTCCCTCCAACACTTGTGAGGGATGAGTTCTCATGCATCCACCTCAAAACATGTAGTTAATTAGATCATGTCACATAATAAACATATAATAATAAATATAACTAAAATAATATACTATTATGCTTGAAATGTAAATGCATACATTAACTAACTCACAGTAAATAATCATGCACCATCATGTATCTAAATAATATTATACTATCCCATAATAGAATAAATATCAATCTTATTCAAAAATATAACCAATATCATATATTTCCACTATAAATATCTATGAATAGTCAAATAATTCAATTATCAAGGAATAGAGATGCAACATCCCTCCCCTTAAAGCTAGTCTTTATTTTAGATGACTCTTATTCAAACATATGTTCTAAAATAAAAAAATATTGGTAAATTTAAAATAACATAGTATAATAGTTTTTAATCAAGCAAATAAATATGGAAATATCTTGAAAAACTCATCATAGTCCTCCTATGTAGCACTATCCTCAGTGTATTGGTCCCACTAGACCTTGCACTATGAAATCTCTCTATTATGAAAATGAAGTTTACATGTGTCAATTACCCTAATTGGTTCTAATATGACCACCTTGGGATCTAGAACCTGTAAAAAAATCTAATCCAACACATACATAGGATCATCTATATATTTCTTAAGATATGAAACATGGAAGATATTATGTAAAAGAGCTAGGGATGGTGGAAAAGTAACCCTATATACTAAAATATAAACCAATTATAACACCTCAAAGGATCTCACATATCTCAATGATAACTTTTTAGACTTCTCAAATTTAATCAAGCTCTTTTACATCTTAACCTAGGAAAACACTTTATCACCAGCTCTAAAGTGACTTTATATCCTCTTCAGATCTCCATAACTCTTTTATATATCATTAGCCTTGTGAAATCTCTACCTGATTAGTCTAACTTTTCCTTTTATATCAAAGAGCATGTCACATCTGAAGACTACCCTATTCTCTAACTTGTCCCAACTAATGGGTATCGTACACCTTCTCCTATAAAGTTTCTCAAATGGTGCCATCCTCAATGTTGATTGGTATGAGTTGTTATATCAAAACTCAACCAATGGAAAATAATCTTCCATCTTATACCACTGGTCCATGCAATTCATTTGGAGAATATCCTCAAGCACTTGTTTAACTCTCTTAGTCTATCCATCAGTCTCTGGGTAGTAAGTTGTACTAAAATTAAGTTGTGTACACAAAACTGAATTTAGTGTCATAAAAAACCTCAAAGTCATCTTTGAATCATGATCCAAAATGATCTTCTCTTAAAAACCATACAATCTATAAACCTTATTTACAAGACTCTTTGCAAGGGTAGTTGCATTATTCATCAAATTGCCTTGTATAAAGTGAGCTACCTTGGTTAGTTTGTCAAAAACTACTAAGATCATATCATGCATGTTCTATGAAATTCGTAACCCTTGGATAAATTCCATGCTTATCACGTACCATTTCCATTATAGGATATCATGTGGATATAAAAATCTATCCAAATGCACATGCTCAACTTTCACTCACTGACACTCCAAACAACATGACACATAATTAGCTACATATTTCTTAATTCCTTTCTAGAAATACAATGGTTAAGCTCTTCGATGAGCTTGGTTACACTTGGATGTCCCAAATATGTGGCATTGTATAATTCATTTAGCACCATGATTCATATATTCTCTCAATCTGGCACATATATCCATCTATTGTAATGTAATAGACCATCACTCTCCAAACTGAATCCTTTATACTAAGGATTTTAAGCATTCTCTAATAATGCTTTTCTATCTTGATCATAAAATTGATATCCTATAGAGAACTCAATCACTTGATCGCTAAAGGTACTCTTGATAGTAGCTATAGTAGCTATGTACTTATTGTGGTTGAGGGCATCAACTATTCTATTCTCCTTGATTTTGATATAACTAATTTCAAAATCATTATCAAGCAAGAACTAAATCCAAAGTCTCTGACAAAAATTCAAATTAGGTTGGGTGAAAATATACTTGAGTCCCAAGTTATCTATCTTGAGATCAAAAGGTTTTCCTAATAAGAAATTCCACCATACTTGTAATGAATGAACAACCACTGCAAACTCTAAATAATAAGGGGAATAATTCACCTCTTATGGCTTTAGCTTCTATGACTCATAAGTCACCAATACACCATCTTGCATAAGGACTCCACCTGGTCTATTGCCTAATGCATCTGTGACCACTAAAAATTTACCATTGGGGTCTATAAATATCAATATTGGTGTAGATAAAAGCTTTATTTTCAACTCCTTGAAATCTAGTTCACACTTCTCTGACCAAACAAATCTATGGTTATTTTGTTACAAGGAAGTAATTGGATTAGATATTTTGGAAAAGTTTAGAATGAACTTTCTATACTAAGCTACTAACCCCATGAAAATTATAACCTCATGCACATTCTTTGGTGACAACCATTTCATAATGGGTCTAATCTTCCCTAGATCTATAGAAATGTTGTTTATAGAGATAATGCATCCTAAATACTAGACTCTTTCATAGAAAATTGTACATTTGGACAACTTTTCATATAGATTATGCTTCCATAATTGTTGTAGAACTAATTTAAAATGTTGAAGGTACTCCTCTTCATTATTTGAGTAGATAATAATGTCACCTAGAAAAAATAGAACAAAGTGATCAAGGGAATCTCTAAATACACTATTCATGAGATTCATGAATTTTGTTGGAAAATTAGTTAATACAAATAGTAACACTATAAACTCATACTGCTCGTACTGAGTTTTGAATATTATTTTTAGAATGTCCTCATCCTAAATTCTCAATTTATGGTATCTCAATTGAAGATAAATATTATATAATATTGTTTCTCCTCATATTTGATCAAAAATATCATCTATATGAGGTAGTAGATACCTATTTTGGATGGTCTAAATTGTTCAACATTTTATAATTAATGCATAATATAAGGATACCATCCTTCTTCTTAATAAAGACAACTAGTGTACCCCATAAATACAAACTTGGCCTAATCAAACCTTTAGCCAATAATTATTGATGGTGAGACTTTAGTTCAACCAACTTAGTTGTTTTCATCCTATATGGTGCCTTAGACAGTGGTTCTAAACAAGTTTCAATGTCAATAAAAATATCAAACTCATATTTAGGAGGCAAACCTAACAACTCTTCTAGAAACACATCATGAAAATCTCTAAGAAATGGATAATATTCAAGAGATGGTCTCTTAAGTTCCTCCATCTCATTTATCTTTATGGTAAACACTTATCACCCTTTTCCCTGAGCCTTCTTAAGCTGCATAGTTGAAATCTATCTCAACTTTAACTCTCTCTTCTCACCTTGAATATGTGCCTGATTCTCAAAATCATCAAGATACTCAACCTTCTTTAAGTAACAATTAAACTTGAATTTATGTATTTTTAAGATAGTTGACCCTTAGGATCACATCATATGATCTTATAGGTTCTACATACAAATCCACTACTATTGTGAATTTGGGAAACCTAATCTCCACTTCGACTAAACACCTATCAACCATGACTTTTGAGTCATTCTTACACTATAGTGACCATGCATTTGCCATTAAACCATCTCTTCTAATTAATATACTCAGCATCCTAGGATACATAAACCATTATGTGGATCATGTATCTATCAAAAAGGAAATTAGATGGTTAAACAAAGTACCTAATAGCTCAATAGGTAATGCCTAATATTTAGCCTACTGGTTATTAACTATTGCATGAATCCACTATTGAAAACCACCCTACTGAGGATCAGGACCCTTTCCTTTTGACTTGTCATGTGGACAATCATGATCATAACGGTCCTATCTACAAATGAAACATCTTCTTGGTGGTCTTTTCCTATCATTCTGTTAGTTTCCCTTGAAACAATCATTAGATCTATTACCATATTTATTATTTATTAAACCTTTGTTGAACTTGGAATTATAAATTTTAATTTACTTTATGGATTTTCCACTCCTCTATTTCTAATTTTTCTTCTTGAAGGTTGACTTAGAGTTTTCAAACCTTTTATTTAACTTATCCTTGGCCTGTAAAAGAGATTTCAACTTCTTCTCCTATTTAACATCCTTCTCAAATACCTATTATATGGTGGAAGGTCCATAAACATATACTAATCCATAAATCTAGGGCCTTAAACCCATGATAAACTTACTAATCCTAAATTGATCATCCCCCTGATACTAAGGTATGTACTTTAATAGTTTAGTGAAATGATCCCAGTACTCATTAACTAACATATCACCATACTTTAGATTCTAAAAATAGATGAGTTTATTATAAAAGTAAATTTATGGCATCTATCATGATCTAAATAAATCAATAAACTGATCTTAAGTGGTGGTGGTCAAATTTAGATTCATTTCCAACCTTTTGTTAGCCCACCACGTAGTTGCCTTGCCAACCAATTGGTATGATCCCTAAACTACCTTGGTGACCTGAGAGTAGTTTCAAATTTAAAATAATTCTCCATCTCTATCATCTATGCCTCATCTCAATCACCTAAAATAGTCCCATCAAATTTTAATTCCTTTTTGAAAAAAATTCTCTCAATTTCTACTCATTTCTTAATTAAGGAAGAAGGTAAGAAACTAGTTATAAGGGTGTGGTAGAAGAACCTAGTTCTTCTGAGTGTGTGATCTAGATAAGTGTGAAGAGATAAATTTTATCTTGATAGGATGACCTATACATAAAAAATTACTAATAAAAGGAGTTGTTAGAAAGATAGTAAGGTGGATTGCCTAGTGTGAGCTAGATCCAAGAAGCAAGAGCTTACTAGGAGTATATCAATCCACTCTTTGATAATAGTTAAGTTAAATGAGATAAAATTAAAATACTTGAATTAAATAATAAAAATTATGTAAATGAAATACAAGAAGAAATAAATGTTTATTAGAGGAAATAAACTAAATATAGTAATAACAGGTCAATACTCATGCTAAAATAGATTGGGTTAGGTTTAAAAAATTAGGTACGGGTCTATGAATAGGTAAGGACATAAAAAGATAGATTTGGTTGGGGGTAAGGTGTTAGAAATAAATTATTTTTATTACTTACCATAGTGATCATCAATGGTTAGGGTGACCATTGGTGGTTAAGTTGACCATAAGTGAAAAGGTAACCATCGATGGTTAGAGGTAACCATCGATGGTTAGAGGTGACCATCGATAGTTATGCTAACCATCAATAATTGCCTATAGATTTTGAAGGTACTTAAAAAAGAATTGAAAACTTAGTTAGTGATTAGGTAAGATTTTTTAAAGGGTTTTGTTAAGGGTAGGGAAGTCGAAAGATAGGTGTAGGAGTTTTGTTTAGGCTTAGAAGTCAGAAACCTAGAAAACAAAGCTAAAATACAAATTATACCTATTACTTGTTAAATGGCTGATGATTGATGGCTAGAGTAATTTTGACAGAGTAATAGTGCTTTACCTCAAGAGAAATTTTGGTATAGCTTTGAATCTCTATTATATTTATTTTATTTTTTGAAGGAAGATTGGTTGGAAAGCTTGTATACTTATGTACTAAAATTCTTGTGGTTGGGCATTTGAAATGTAAACATGTGCATAAGATGTGACTAAATGTGATAGATAATATTCTAGAAAGACTAACATTTCCATAGTAAAAATAAGGTTAGCTCTAGAAGGATTGGTGATGGGTTAACCAAGCCACAATATTAGGCATAGTTGATTATGTCATTCTAGCAAGTATCATAGACATAATTATTGTTTTCATAGGTATCTGAGGTAGGAAGTTCTTTAAAAAAAACAAATAGTCAAGTGTGCATGATGTGGTGCCAATTAAAATGTTCAACATAGAAAGGTTGGTTGGTATGGTCAAAAATGACCAAGGCAAGGTCATCACAAAAAATGTGATAGTTTGAGCTAAAATGGCCAATGTCAAGGTGGATGTGGTTGGGTAGTTGGTTGGTCAGAGAGGGTATTCTCTAAAGGTTGGTTTTGGTTTTTTGGAGATGGTTATCTAGAAAAAGGTGGCACTAAGGTGTTGGTGCCTAAAATATTCAAAATGTGGGTTTTTTTACCGTCAAAGGTCAGGGGTCCCAAACTCAACCATTGACTATCACCCTCACCATCAATAGTCAAGGGGAAACCCTAAAACCATGGAACATAAAAAGTGAAAATGAAAATTCATTTTAACTTTTTTCTATTTGAATTTTATGACTTGTATGCTCTTGGTGATTTGGCATTTTATGAGTGATAGTACTAATAAGGTGGGTTTGAAGTGCTAACTAGGTGATTATTGGTTAGAGATGAGATTGACTAGATATTTGAGTGAGCCTGATTGTTGGATTGATGATGCAAAGTGCATGGAGATGTGGCCAAGTAGTGGGATGTGGGATTTATCCTAAAAAATAATTAAAGAATGAGGTAGGTGGTGTTATAAATTGTTAGATTAGTTTATTAGATTAGCTAAATCTGGTTATTTTGTGTTTTTTGGGTAGAATTTTGGGGGGTTTGCCTTAATTATAGGTTTTGGTTTGATTGGTAAATTTAGTAGGTGAAAATCAAAATGGAAAGAGTAGTTGGGTTGGGGGTAGGGTAGAGGGTAGAATTAGGGTGTTTATTTATTGTATTCAGATATTTTTAGGTGGATTTAAGAAGGTAAGTTTAGGTATTTTAACACTAATGTTCACCCATAGTGATCATCAATGGTCATACCTGACCATCAAAAGTCAAACTTGATCGTTGATGATCAACTACTGAAGCCAAATGGTTACTTGACCATTGGTAGTCTTAGTGATCATCGATAATTAAGAGAATGATCAAGTGTTTAATAAAGAATAAATGAAATGGGTGGGTTTTTAAAATGTTTTTAGCATTTTAAAATGTTAAGGTTTGGTTGGTATAGGGTAGTTATCAATTAGGAGTGGTGTGTTTGAAATGTTTATGGGTTAGGGTATGTATTTTTTGATAAACACGTTAAGGCTAAAGGTAAATTGAAAATGTTATAGCATTATAAGGGTAGCATTAGAATAGGTAGATTTAGGTGGGTTTAGGTTTTATAAATAGGTTTAATGAGGTAGAATGAATGAAGTGAAAGAACATGAGCAACGGTAATAGAAAACTAAGTGTGCATGCTAACTTTGAAATTTGTAAGCATGAGATCAGATCTAGATGAGGGATTGGGTTCCTTAATTATTTATGGAGATCTAAGGAGGGATGTCTAAGGATGATTAAACACACATGGAAGAGGTTGACCTTGTAGTTATAAGACACTATCAGTGTGTGTCATGAGATGTGGTGATGATCTTAGCCCTCATCGAGAGATGGGATGCTGCCATAAACACCTTCCTCTTGCCGATATGAGAGATGACCATTCTACTAGAGAATGTTCATAGGATTACATAGTTTCCCATTTAGGGGAAGCCAATATATCATATTGAGATCAAGGAGAGGGATGATGATATAGAGCTTATATATCGTGAGGATCGTGCCCTTGTCAGTTAGCATGCTAGTGGCTTTAGCTATAGGCCATTATATTAGAGGGATCAAGATGAGAGGCATTTGATGATGATGATGTTAGTCTCTTATTTTACATTTCTAGATTTGAGTAGTGGGAAGTTTCCTTATCTACTACTAGGAGTGTTAGTGGAGATGTTTCTTCATAGAATAGTGTTTGGTTTGGCACTAGTTTTGTTAGTCAAAATAGATAAGGAGCTATGGGGATTCTAATCTTATTGATGATATGAGATAAACATTGGGTTTATGCTCCATTATTACACATATGAGCATATTAGGGTTATTAGGCATATGGGGCTACCATGGGAGGACTATGCCTAGATGGACTTCAAAGTTGGCTTCATATGGTGGAGGGATGAATATGTACTCACAAGAGCTAAAGGAGGTGCAAGTGATATTTACTAATTTAGGGATGTATTAGATGGATTTGTTGTGGGGGATGTGGTTTGGAGGCCATATCTCAACTTCTTGAGGTGTGCCCACTACACTCAACATACATTGTCATTATAGACCTAGAGATGGATCTATAAGAAGGGAGAGGGTGAGACTAAGCTCATCCCATTTGATGGATTTTAGAGGTAGTTCAGCCTAGTGTAGGGGATTCTAGGTTTATTCCCAAGGTATAGGAAGGAGGATGCTAAGTTTTTATTTCCCAAACCATAGCCAAAGGAGGTGGTCGTAGAACATGAGGAGCTACCCATTAGAGCAGGGGTTAATGATGCCAATTTTTTTATGATTATGGGGCATGGTACTAGGCCCTTTATATAGTAGTCAATTTTGGATTGGATGATGGGGGCTCGTAGGCCATGGATGTGGATCCAACTAGTGTGGGTCCATAGGTGTAAGTATAGGGAGGTAGCCTAGATGGATAGGAAGGGGAAGCACTAGGTATTATGTAGGCATAGATTAAATCATTATAAGGGGAGGTGTCCATATTATAGGGATAGATTCTGACATTATAGGGTCATGTTGCCATTATGATAGGTGAGAGGGATTAGGACAAGACCTCATTAGGCTTAGTGACCTAGGAGAGGGATACCTTAATATAGAGGCAAGGAGTAGTGAAAACACTAATAAGACCACTAGGTACCATCCCTATGACATGGTATTTGGTGATAGTAGAGTGGTTGAGGTATTATGAGGCCATAGTTATCACATAGTGTCTAAATTAGCCTTGATCGGGTGAGTATGGTGCCAACTCAGTAGGTGGGGTAGGTGTGAATCCATATTAGTGGGCTACTTCAGTGGTTTTATAGGTAGGCATCCTAATAGGATCAACACCAGATGGTAGTGGTAGTGTAGGTGGGGCTAGTGGTAGTAGTGCCCCAGGGAAATGATATGATATGATTGGATGTATAGATATAGATGTACATGATTTTGATACTGGCCAACATTCTGATGTAGTGAGACGTATATGTTTTGAGAGAGAGATATATATATTATTGCATGTATTATTTATTTTGATGACATGATGTATATGATGTTTGATGCTCATGATGATATAGAGATGTGGTTTATATATATATGTGATGTATGTTTCATGATTCATGGTTTTGTTATTTTATAATTATGCTTTATGAGATGTGGACTTAGTAGACTAGTCATGTGATGATGTTTTATTTTGTGCATGGATTTGATGTTTATGATATGTGATTATGATGATGTGGTTCTTTTTACACATAATCATGATGTTTATGATTAGACATGATTTGGTGTATATGTTTTATGATCATGGATTATGTCATGTGTTAAATATGGTTATGATGTTAATGACAACACATAAAGTATGTTAGATATCAAACTAGATGTGGGAAAAGAGATAAGAATCATGAGACATATGTCTACATGAACTAATGGTGAGAGGATAAGAAAAAAACGGTTGCTTTTTCATTGGTAAGGATAAAATAAAAATGAAATTTTGATTGAATTAGGGAATCTAAGCCTTTTGAATGCTTTGTATTAGCATGCTTTAGTTGATAAAAAGGTATCTTGATCACATCATTTTAAGTAAGCTCATAATCCCTTGATTTGTAGAGGGTATAAAGGGGAGGTAGGTGGTAGGTGAAAGGTGAATGGGTGATAGGTAAGGTAACCTTATGTGGGTTACTTTTTTCCTTGTATAGGTGACATAAGAACCATATTAGATAAGTCCATGTCTTCATGCAAGGTGTAAACTCATCAATGTAGGAAGTTTACTAATGCTAGATATGAAAGATGATTGCAACTTCCTTAGGATAGCCAATTCTAATTTTTATATGGGGTCTATTATTATTATTATTATTATTATTATTGTTGTTGTTGTTATTATTATTATTATTATTATTATTATTAATATTATTATTATTATTATTATTACTATTATTTTGATAATTTTATGAAGCTAATCAATGTGAGAAGCTTCAAATGATTGCTTTGACAAACTTAACTTGGCCATCTTTCAAGGGAGTGGTCTAAGTTTGGGTTTGTTTATTTGGTATCTATCCTTCAAGGGAACATTCTATCTTTTAATAAATTTAGATTTTGGGCAACTATCCTTTAAGTAAATAGCCTAAAATGCTAGAGACATGTGACCCAAGTCATATTTTGGTATCCCAAATTATTTTGATGCTAGGTTTAGACATGGACAAGTCTATATAGGCTTAGAGTTTTACCTTTAAGAGGGGAAAAAATTTAGCATATAAGGGTTAATAATAGGTGAAAGGGGTGGTTTTGAGAGACAATTACTATACTATTCCATCTGATTAGAGATGAAAAGTATCCATGAGAACCATGCTATGGGTAGATCCCTGGTACCCATATTTATGATTAGGCTATGACTATGATATTTAATCACATGGTTATATGTTGTAATTAATTGTCCTCAAAGGGATAGGGATAGGTAAGTGAAGGTGAAAATATTATAAATCAAGGGATGAGATTAAGTTAGACAAGAAGGTGAGTTTGATCCTTGTTTAACAAAAGAAAGGATGCAAATATGAAATAGTGAGAGGCTCGAGTTTTGGTTTGCCTTTGAGAGAGGACAAATGATAAGCTCCTAATACACACTGGTGGGTTATTATATAGGGTGCAAGCTTATTAAAATAAAACATTCATCTTTTTCTTTTCTTCATATTGGTCACATATTGATTTTCCTTTATGATGAGATCTCTGATATTGAATTCTCATTCTTTCAAGTGTTTGTATTGTGCACACTTGATTCATTTTTGGTAGACACAAAGATGGTTACATGATACTTGGTGATGCTCATTAAGTAGCTCAAGTATTGCAAGATGTTCTTAGCAATAGTCACTCTTAGAAAGGTTGGATTCTAGTATTATAGGCCCATAAATCAAAAGGGATGTGTAAGTGACAATTCCAACCTAAAATACTGACTACTTTGGTTAACATCTTATTGAGGGTTTTACCAGAGGTTTCTGCCTGTCCATTTACTTATAGATGGTAAGGAAAGGAAAATATTAAATTGATGCCAACTATGTTGAAAAGACCTTAGACTTGATTATTTTAAAAATATTTATCATTATCAGTGATGATCTTATGGGGCACATCAAAATGATAGATGATATGATGATTGATGAAGTTGACTATCTTTTTATCTTTGGTCGAGATGAGAGGAATAGCCTCCACCCACTTGGTGAAATATTAGGTGGTGTTGATGATTGATTGATACCACTATGATGAATGAGGATTGAATTCCCTAATTAGATCTAGTTCCCACTGTGAGAAAGGCAAACATTCCTTAGATAGTTAAAGGCCATGGGCTAGCACATGATGTAAATTGGCATGTTATTGACATTTACCACACTTTTTTTACATAATCATAGGAGTCTAAGTTGAGGGTGGGCCAATAGTAGCTAAGATGAAGGATAAGTTTAGTGATAGCTAAACCACTAAAGAATCCCCCACAAGTTCCATCATGAATTTATTTAATAGTATGTTAAGCTTCATGACTATGTAGACAATGAAGAAGGAGGTAATAAAAACCACTTTTGTGAGGGAATCTCCATAGTATGGTGTAAGGAGAGGTACTCTTAACAAGATCTCTTTAGGTATTTTTAAAGAGGATTAGAGGAATGATGCCAAAGTTGAGGTAGTTGAAGGTATACTCGTACCATATGTCTAATGGAGATGCCTCCACACTAAAAATGGTAGGAAGATCAGAATGGATATAAAAGGGTGTAATAAAGTGATGGATGGTGATAAAGATTTTAAAATAAATAGGTGCATATGGAATTTGGGAAGTGAGGGAAGCCATTATATCCACAAACTTGTTAGTGGATCATGGAACAAACTAGATAAGGTAATGATCAAATGATTGTAAGAGTACATCTACTAGTTATTTGTACTTTTTCAAGACATTATTCTTACATTGGTAGGATCTATTGACCTAGTTGACCACAAGCCAGGAATCACCAAAGATATTGATTATATTGACTCCCAATGCTAGATCAATTTGGAGATATATTATTAGGGATTTATACTCAACCCCAATGTTGGTGCACTCAAAATTAGGTTTGGAAGAAAGGGGAAGAGTTTCACCATCAAGTGGAATGAGAATAACTATGTCACCCCCACTGTGTTGGCATTTTGAGCCATCAAATAACATGGTCATTTGGTAGGTGGGGTCCTCTTGAGAGAGAGTCATGATGGACTCATCTAGAAATGCAAGAGGAAGTGGTTGGTTATATAGAAAAGGAGATTCATCAAATTTATTGGCAATGAATTTCCCTTTAATTCACTTATGTTAGAGGAACTCAAAGTCAAAATCAGCTAAAAGCTTGAGCCACTTATCCATATAATAGTTTTGGTATGGTTTATAGTACATTTAATTGAGTGGTTCAATTTTAGTTTTGAAAAAGGTTTTGTGATTTAGGTGGTAATGATGAGTTTTAGAAGTCGTGAAGACTAAGGTGAGGCAAAGTTTCTCAAAATGGGTGTATCAAGTCTCATACTCCATAAGTATTTGAATTATGTAGTAGACAACTTGTTTTATTTTATTCATCACAGTTAGTGAGAATTACCCCTAAGGAATGGTCAGTGGTGGATATACAAAGGTAAAAGGGTTGGTCCTCTTTAAAAGGGATAATAACAAGTGGAGAAAGAAGGCATTCTTTGAGTGAATCGAAGGCTTGTTGCTAGTCCTTATTCCAATTTGAAAATGTATCTTTCTTGAGAAGATGGTTAAAGGGCTGACATATATGAGATAATTGAGAGATGAAATGACAAATGGATTGGATCTCATCATACACATTATGGAGTTGCTTAAGGTGGATCAGAGGTGGAATCTTCAAAATTGCTTTGACTTTGGCATGGTCTACCTTGATTCCTCAAAGAGAGATGATAAAGTCAAAAAGATTTCTTGATAAAAACCTAAAAATAGGTTTCTTCGTGTTGAATCAAATGTTAAAATGGATTAGGCATTTGAAGATGATTGTGAGAACATATAGATGATCTTTTTGATATTTAGATTTCCCAAGGATATCGTTTGCATAGTCCTCTATAATTTTATGGATGATATCATGGAATATGTAGGTCATATCACATTGGTAAGTTACTTCAACATTCTTCAAACTAAATGGCATGACCCTATAGCAAAAAGTTACCCAAGGGGTGATGAAAAAAGTTTTATGTTGATCCTTGGGGACCGTCGAGATTTGATTATATCTTGACAAACCATCCATGAGAGATAACATCTTGTGGACAACTATAAGATCAAAAACTTGGTTAATGCTTGGCAAAGGGAAGTCATCCTTTGAACAAGCAAGGTTAAGGTCATGAAAGCCAATACATAGGCTAATTACCCCTATATACTTAGTAATGGGAATGATATTAGAAACCCATTAGGGATAGTATATGGGTTAAATGAAATCGATAAACAAGAGATGTTGAAGCTCTTATTTGACTAGAAAGGTGATTCAAGGGTGCATCTTATGAAGCTTTTGTCAAACAAGCTTAACATCAAGATGGGTGAAGATGTTGTGGAAGACTATGGAAGGGTCAATTATAGGAATATCTTGATAAGACCAAGCAAATTCTATGCTTTAGTCATAAAGGAAAAAAGGTTAATCTTTTTACTCCATGATATCTAAAGACTGACCAATATTTATATTGAGAGGGTTATCTTGAGTACCCAAGTTGACATCGATAGTGGATTTACTAAACATGGTTTGGTTCTCAAGAAGAAGGTATTTGTGGATAAAATAATCCCCCATACCAAAATAAAGGAAAATGGAATCATTATCTTGATGTTGGTTGGTGTTGATGGTAGGAGAATCATTTTTTACCATTTTAGGATGAATGAGAGGAAGGATATTAGTTTGACCATCCTTTTGATAGGTCAAGTAGCCCAAACTAATGGTATTAACTAAAAAACATTGGGAGGAATGATTTCAATATCCTCAAACTTTAAAATAAGTTAGTTTGGTGAGGATGGGATGTCTTCTTTGATGGTGGAGATAGGTTTAGGTGAATTCATGGGTTATTTAGGTGGTATAAAACCAAGGCCAAATAACACATGAAGTTTCTAGGTTTTGATAAAGGGTAACTCATGTGGTCCATGTTTATAACAGTCGAGGTCAAATCCATTTTAGGCATACTTTTTAAGGTACAATTTGGCAAATGCGGGTTTTCATAGATAGGAAAAGTTAGAGGTAAACTAATGGGTGGAAGAGGTAGTGATAAAAGCAAGAAGTAAATGATCAAGTCCCCCATAGATTAAGCTAGTTTAATGGTTGGGAGGCTTGAAAGGAATGATGGTTCCAATATTAGGGTCATAACTAGGATCATAGTTGAGATTCACATACTCTTGAGGAGTAGGAAAACAATCTAATGCTAAAATATGATACTCCCCTAGTGAGAGATGTTGGATTATGCGTTCCAAGGGGTTCTCTATAAGGATATGATAAGAAGGGATAAAGGAAATAGTTAAAGCTTCATGAAGTGGATGAGGGAGGAAGAAGAACATTGTTGGGTTGATATGTCATGTTAAAAGCTATGAAAGGACTGGGGCCAGCTTTTATGGTAGTGACTTGACCCTCATGTTCAATCTTGACACATCGATGCAAGGTGGATGAGACACAACTCATGGCACAGATCCAAGGGTGTATAAGTAAGACATTGTATTGGAACTTACTTTTAACAACACAAAAGATCTCTAGAATTATGTGAGGTCCCAAATGGATGTGGATGAAAAATATCCCCAAGGTAGTGGCCATAATATCATTAAAGGAGTAGAGGACTACTAAAGTTTCTTACATGATATTCTTAAGCAATTAGAGTTGGTCATAATCATGAGAAGAGATAATGTTAATACTAGTTCTTACATTAATCATCACCCTTTTGATGTGATTTTGATTGATGTATGTAGTGATGAAGAGGGGAGGATTGGGATCCTCAGAATGAATAGAGGGTATCTATGAATCTTAAAATGTGACAAAGGTAGAAAGTTGAAGGGCTCCAACAAAGGATTTTAAAGACTCTATTAGTGTTTATTGGTGATGGGGAGAGGTAGAGATCAACTCTTATGTATCTATATATATGCCCCTCAGTGTAGTGGGCATGAGTCCTATATCAATTTGAAAGCCCTCTATTAATTCTTATTGGTGATGGGGAAAGGTGTTGGTTAGTTCATATAGGTTCATCTTCACTGGTGTTTGATGAAGTTGTTGTAACACTACTCTCTAGATAGATTCAAAAGGGTTAGAGGGAGAGGCACTCAGAATGGATATTTTTGGTTTTGGTGAAGGTGAAGGTAAAGTTGAAGGTGTTTGGGTTTAGTTGGAAGGTTGAGGGGTGAAAGGGTATGTCCATGGTATGGACACTTTGGATTTTCCCTTATTCTTTTTCTTGGGCTCAAGATCGGGTAACCATGTGGATAGTCTAGATGAGGGGAAGTGTTGGGTTAGATGGCTACTTTAATTCCTCCTTATTCTTGGGTGAGAATGGAGGTGTGGATAAGTGTTGATTAAATTGTTAATTTGATAATGGGGTCAAAATAAGTTCTTCTAACAATAGATCATCCTCATCCCATAAGTTATGGACAAGTACTTAGAGAGATTTTAAATTCTCCATGTCATGTCCAGGCATCCTATGGTATGAGCATAATGGACTGTCATTGAACCAATATAGTTTTGTAATTTAAGGGATGAAGGGTTTGATAGGTTTTAGGATTAAGGATGAAGTTTTCAAAAACCTTTGTATAATGGTTGAATACGATTTTATCAAAGGTATTAGGGGCATTAGGTTCTAGTTTTAGTAGTGAGATCCTTTTTAGGAGTAGGCTTCAATGTGAAAGTTATAAATTGTGGAATGGTTTTGGTAGGTGGTTTTGGTTAGGATTTCTGTGTTATGGTTGGTTTTTAGGTGTAATATTTAGAGGTGGATGATGAAAGTTTGGAGATAAGTGGGAAGGTAGAGGTAGATAGGTTAGTTAAGAATGATGGGGAGTTTGATTAATTAGTGGGGGTACATAAAATTATAATGAAATGAAAAGGTTTAGTTTGGGTAGTTTTGGGAGGGTTCACCCTCTTGGTATAAGGATGATCTCCTAGGATGTTATAAGGATGGGGTCTGAAGATAAAAGGTAAGAGGGAAGGAGATGGTATGGTTCTAGTTTGAGGTGGGATTTTGGGTGGCTCCACCTTCTTAGTTGGTTTCATTGGGGTTTTCTTTGGTGGAATAGATAGGGTTAAGTACAATTTCAAAGATGGGTGGGCAAGGCTAGGAGTAGGAAGTATTCCTATATTAGTGATAGGTTTATTTAGAGAGGTGTAAGGTGATTTGACAATTTTGGATGGAAGTGGTGTGGATGTTACCCCTATGGTTTTGGAAATATAAGTATTTGATGAAGGGGTTGAGGTGATGATAGGTTTAATGGTGGATGAAATTGAGGTTTAAGGCTCGTGTTTGCTTTGATAGGGGAGCCCAAGATGGTGCCAAAAGGTGAATCTATCCAAATTGGGTTGAGAAGTGAACTCTAGGCTTTGGAAAAATCTAGAAAAAAATCTTGTAAATGGTTTTGATCCTTTGGTCATTGATTTCAAATACTATGCCCGTAGGTTGAGGTGATGGAATTCCCTCTTTGCCTTTGTCCTTGATGGAAGGTTATAATATTTGAGAAGATGGTCCCTCCTTGGAGGGAGTAGGTAAGGTGATATCTTCTATTAGAATGGTTTCCAAAATGAGATTAGGTGGTTATATGAAAGGGGAGGAAGGTGTGATGGCCCCAAGTGAAGGAACAGGGATGGTTATTTCCTTTGTTTGGGTGCTTGAAGGAATGGTGGGTAATTCTACCACTTTCATAAGTGGAATGTGGGAAGAGGTAATTGAAACAATGGTTACCTCCTTTGGTATTTATATCAAAGGAGATATGGATAAGTCCATGGTATCATCAAGTAAAGAAATAAGGGTGGTTGATTCCTCTGTTTAGGTATCTAAAGGAATAGTGGGTGAGTTCACCACTTAAATTAGTGGAATGGAAGGAGAGGTAGTCAAGATAATGGTTTCCTCCATGATAGGTTCACTGATAATGACATTGACCATATGGACCTCACGAGCGTGAGATGATTCCAATTTCTTATTATCATAATTGGTAAAAGGGGCATGATTGGGGAAAGGTTTCCCAAAAATGTCTAGGGACTAGTTTGGGGGTAAATTGAGATTATTAAATATAAGTTTTACCTTATCAATCATGTTTTAGACAATAGTTTTTAAGGTTTTACACTAACTAACATCATGTCCAATGACACGGTAGAAAGCATATAGATCATTCTCATTATACCAACCCATATAGGGAGATAAACATCAAATTGTTAGGGAGGTTTGATGAGGGGAAGTTGTATGATGTTAACTTTGAGAAATTTGTCCAAAATTGAAGCATAAGACTCCCTTAATAGATTGCATTATTTTGGGGTAGCTTAGTTTTGATTTATGTTTAGTTGGTTGGAAGAGTTAGAGGAGTTGGTTTGGTTGATAGTTAGTGGTGGAATGATTTTAAGGACAAAGGATTTTGTGGATGCCTTTGGTTTAGTGGTGATATGGTTATATTTATTGGTATATTTAGATGAGGAATGATCATCGGATTTGAAGATAGAATTTTTATTTCTCAATTTAAATTTCCCCTCATCAATGGATCTGATTTCTAATTTTTTTGCCATGGTGAAAGCCTCATCAAAGGTTTTGAATGTTTAAACCTAAAGAGTAGGGTCAATGTTCTTGGTATAACTTCAAGATAAAATTTCAATCAACTTATTTTGGGGTGAAAAGAAAGAGCACTGGTTGATAATACCTCTTTGCTTAACTATCAAATAAGCATTTGATTCATCATCAAACTCCTTGATGGAGTAGAGGTTAGTAATAGAGATCTTTTTAGATATATTTATTGAGATATGATCTAAAAATATTTGGGTAACCTTGGAAAAGGAGAAGATGGAGTGATTTGTGAGAGAAATATACCAATCTAAGGCTAGTCCAAATAAAGACATGGGAAAATTATGAAGGAAAAGAGCATCATCATATGCATTGAAGTAGCAAGAAGGGTGAAATGATCTTAAGTGTTATTGGGGGTCCTCACTATTTTAGAACTTGGAAAACTTAGGTAGTTCCCATTAAGGAGGATAAGATCAGATAGGGATGGATTGGTGAATAGTTTCATTAAATATTTGATCATAAGATACAATTTCATGAGCCCTAGAGATATATGATTCTAGGTTGGTCATATTCTCCATTAACATTTTGACCAAATTTATTAGGAGTTGGGAATCTCTATAATTGTGTGGTAAGTTTGGTCTAGTTTGGGTGACAAAAATATATGTATAAGTGGTAGAAGGTTGACAAGATAAGACATATTGGTATATGGTCATTAAAGGTTGGGATGATGCCACATAACAGTTAACGGACCAAAAAATTGGGGTAAAAGGTGTTATATATCCTTGTATAATAGGAACATATTGGTAAGATGTCATGGGTATTTATTGAGAGAACGATATGGGTTTCTTTAGAGGTATGAATGGGTTTGTAGTTGGTTGGGTTTGAGTAGTAACTATTGTAGTAATATGTGGAAGGTTAGAAGGTATAGAAAGCAACAAATTCTGAAGTGGGGTAGAAATTGGTGGATTGGTTGTGATAAGGGGAATGGTGGAAATAGGGATAGAAGATATCCCCATGATAGATGAGGTATGGGTAATAATAGGTAAGGTTACCCCAATGTTGGAGGTGTTGGTTAGTGTAGGGGGTGTTTAGTTAATGGTTGGGATGTTGGATTGAGTTTGGGTGGTGGTAATGGATGAGATATTGCTGAAATATGGTGATTGGGTGATTATAGGTTGGGTAGAGGTGGTGTCAATCATAATATGGGGAGGCATACCATAATTTGGATCCATAGGAAGAACTAAAGCAATAAGGGTGCAATGAGATAAGGTGTTGAGGAAATGATAGAGGGAAATGAGGTTGTTATCAAGGAAGGCATCAAAATACACATCACCGTTGACAAGTATTCAAGTCATGGTAGGAGGGGAGAAAGATGAGGAGAACCCTCAATAACTAAAGTATACTCCATAGAGGAAGAAGAGGAGGAGAGTGGTTTTTGGTTGGTTTGGTTCCTCAACTATTATCTAGTAAAAAACCATGCGAGGAATAGAAAAGAAATGATGAAATGCTCAAAAATTAAATACAAAGAAACAAAAATAAAAATATCTCAAGGAAATAAAAACATGCAATTAAGAACTTAGGATACTTTTTAGATCACATTTGGCTGATGCCTTAGAAAGTGTGAAGAGGAAATTTGGTTTGTAGATTGGGTACTAAATAGGAAGTGTAAGGTTGGTTTTAGGTATTAAAGGCTCTCAAAAATATGTATTTAAATTTAGTATGTGGCTTGATATTTGGGCCTACACCCTCACTTTACACACTTCAATGATAAGGGTGTCAGGTGCTTCGATAAGATATACTAAATTTTAGAGTTTAGACTAAACCAAAGAGTTGAGTTTTGGTTTTTCTTCTTAATAATGACCTCCAAGTAAGATAGCCAAAGGGTAAGGTTTAATTCTAGGTGATGAAATCGTAGTTGGGCCTTATGTCGATTATTTTGATGTGTTGATTGATTATGTGGTTTGGTAAACTATGTGATAACAAGAGTGAAACTATGATTGATTACTTTGCTTTTAAGTTAACTAGATGAAATGAAAATAGGAAAAAAATTAATGTATGTAAGGTTTATTTTAAGCCCACAAGAAATTTAAGATTTCATTATATGATCTTAGAATAAAGGTAAAAATGACACCTAAATGATGTTATTTCCCATTGAGAGTGCCAAAATGTTTCTCTCAATTTTTGAACATTTCTTAATTAAGGAAAATGGTAAGAAACTAGAAATAAGGGTGTGGTAGAATAACCTAGTTGATGTGTGCACGTGATCGAGATGAGTGTGATGATCTCCTTTTTGTCTTATAAGGATGACCTATAGATTATAACTTATTGACAAAAGGGGTTGTTAGAAAGATAGTAAGATGGATTACCTAGCATGAGTTAGATCTAAGAAGCGTGAGCTTCCTAAGAGGTTGTCAATCTATTCTTTGATAATAGTTAAGTTGAAAGAGATAAAATTAAAATAATTAAATTAAATAAAAGAAAGTAATAAAATAATATACAAGAATAAATGGATTCTTATTAGAGGAAATAAACTAAATATAGAAATAACAAGTCAATACTCATTCTAAAATAGATTAGGCCAGGTTCAAGAACTTAGATAGGGTTCTGTGAATAGGTATAGACATAGAAATTTAGATTTGGTTAGAGGTAAGGTGTTAGAAATAACTTGTTAATCATTACCATAGTGACCACTAATTTTTAGGATGACCATCGATGGTTAAGCTGACTATTAATGAATGGGTGACCATCGATGATTAGAGGTAATAGTTGATGGTTATGTTGATCATCAGTAATTGCTTATGGATTTTGAAAGTACTCAAAAAAGAGTTACACAATGGGTTAATAATTAGTTAAGGGTGTATTAAGGGTTTGGTTAAGGGTAGGGAATTCAGAAGATAGATATAGGATGTTTAATTCAGGCTTGGAAGTCAAAAATCAAGTAAAGAAAGCTAAAATATAAATTATACTTATTTTTTGCTTAATGGTTGATGGTTGATGGCTAGTGTAATTTTGGTAGAGTAATAGTACTTTACGTCAAGAGTAATTTTGGAAGAGGTTAAGATCTCTATTGTAGTTTTTTAATTTATATAAGGAAGACTAGCTAGAAAGCTTGAATACCTGTGTTAAATGCTTATGATCATTGATCATTTCTCACTTCCTACTTCCCTCCTATAAGCAAAGAGAGATGAAAGATAGAAGGTTCCATAGGAGGTTAGTTTTTTATTTCAATTCTTGGGAGTTAATTAGCATCAAGAACCACTATGTGTAGTTTTCTAGTGTCTACTTTTTAATTATTTTTGTTATGTGGATTTCAATCAACAAGTTACAAAACAAAAAAATGGATTGTTGGTTGAAGGTTTGGTGGCCTTGAGTATGGGAGGAGATATTCCCTCTTAAACTAAGAATTGATGAGGTGAAACTAAAATTGAGTCAGGGTTTGACAAGTATTTATGGTGAATCACGAGGTTGGTGAAAAGAGTGGTTGGGCATTTGAAGTTAAAACATATGGACAAGATGTGATTATGTATGATAACAAAGATCATGAAAAGACTAAGGTTACCATAGTTATTAAAAATAAGGTTGATTTAAGAAGGACTAGTGATTGGGTAATTGGGCCACAATGTTAGGCATAGTTCATCAAGTTATTTGTAACAAGTCTCTTATAATAGGTTAGTGTTTTCATAGGTATCTCAGGTAGGAAGTACTCCTTTAAAAATCACAATTATTTTAGTGTGTATAAAGTGGTGAAAAATTAAATGTTCAACATGGCAAGGTTGGTCAGTGAGGTCAAAAAAGACCAAGGTGAGGTCATTGCAAAAATATGTGATAGTTCAAGCCAAAATGGCCAACACAAAGTTGGACATGGTTGGGTGGTTGGTCTATAAGAGAGGGTATTCTTCAAAGGTTGATTTTTGTTTGGTGGAGATGGTACTCTCCAAAAAGGTGGCATTAAGGTGTTGTTGCCTAAAATATTCAAAATGTGAGTTTCTTGATTGTCGATTGTCAGGGGTCCCAAAATTGACTATCGATGGTCACCCTGACCATTGATGATTAGTGGGAAACCGTAAAACCATGGAATATAAAAAGTGAAAATGAAAATTCATTTTCACTTTATTTATTTGACTTTCATGACTCCTATGATCTTGGAGATTTGGTGTTTTGTGAGGGATAATACTAATGAGGTGGGGTCAAGGTGCTAACTAGGTGAATTTTGGTTAGAGGTGAGATTGACCAAAGAGTTGAGTAGGCTTGAATGCTAGATTAATAATGTAGGGTGGATGAGGATATTTTTAGGCAATGGGATGCAATATTCTTCCTCAACATCTATTGAGGAATGAGGTAGGTGATGTCATAAATTATTAGATTAGTTGATTAGGTTAACTAAATTTTGTTATTTTGTGATTGTTATGGTAGGTTTTAAGGTGGTTTACCCTAATTATAGGTTCTAATTTGATTGGAAAACTTAGTGGGTGAAAATTAAAATGGAAGGAGTAGTTGGGTTGGGGGTAGGGTAGAGGGTAGAATTAGGGTGTTTATTTGTTGAATTTGGATATTTATATGTGAATTTAGGAAGGTAAGTTCAGGTATTTTTACATTGGTGGTCACACACAGTGACCATTAGTGGTCATACCCAACCATCGATGGTCAGACTTGATCATTGATAGTCAACTACCAAAGATAAATAGTTACATGAATATCGGTGGTCATTGTGACCATCATCGATCAAGAGAATGATCAAGTATTTAATAAACAATAAAGGAAATGGGTGGATTTTTTTTTTTAAAAATAGCATTTAAAATGTTAAGGGTTGGTTAGTATAAGGAGGTGTCAAGTAGGAGTGCTGTGTTTGAAATGTTTATAGGTTAGGGTAAGTATTTTTTGATAAAAGAGTTAAGGCTAGAGGTAAGTTGTTCATGTAGTAGCATTATAAGGGTATCATTAGAATAAGTTGATTTAGGTGGGTTTAATTTTGGTAAAAAAGTTTATTGAGGTATAATTAATGAATTAAAATAACATGAATAATAGTAATGGAAAACTACTTGTGCATGCTAACATTGAATTTTGTAGGCATGAGATTAGATGTAGATGAAGGATCGAGTTCTTCTAATATTTATGGAGATCCATGGAGGGATGACTAAGGATGATTGGACACACATGGATGAGGTTGGTGTCAAAACTATGAGACACTATCAACACATGCCATGAGATATGATGATGGTCATGGCCCTCATCAAGAGATGAGATCTGGCCATGAACACCTTGCTCTTATTGATAGGAGAGATGACCATCCTACTAGAGGATGTTTATAGGATTTCACAACTACCCATTTGGGGGTGTTGATATATCATATTGAGAGTGAGGAGAGGGATGATCATATAGATACTTTATATGGTGAGGATTAGGCCCTTGCCAGTTGGCATGTTGGTAGCTTCAGCTATAGGCTATTGTACTAGAGGGCTCAAGATGAGATGAATTTGATGATGATGATGATAGTATCCTATTTTTCATTTCTCAATTCAAGCAGTAGGAAGTTTCCTTATCCACTACTAGGAGTGTTTGTGGAAATGTTGTTTGGTAGGATAGTGTTTGGGTGGGTACTAGTTTTGTTAGTTTAGATATAGAGGGAGCTATGTGGATTCCAAGCTCACTAGTGATATGGGATTAGTGTGGTGTTTATGATCCATTGTTGGTCATTTGAGCATATTAAGGTTCTAAGGTTGATGGGGTTACCATGGGAGGGTTATGACTAGATAGACTTTAGATTGGGCTTCATATGGTAGAGGGGTAATTATACACTCATAAGATTTGGCAAAGGTTTGAGGCATATTGACTAGATTAGGGATGCATTGGATGGATTGGTTGTGGGGGATGTGGTTTGGAGGCTGTATGTTAGCTTTCTTATGTTGGCCCACTACACTTGGTAGACATTTTCATGATAGAGATATAGATGGATATATGAGAGGAGAGAGGGTGAGATTAAGTTCATCCTATTTGATAGAGTTTAGAGGTAGTTCTACCTAGTTGAAGGGATTTTTAGTCCATTCCCAAGGTAGATGGAGGATGATGCTAAGTTTTTTATTTTTGAGCCACAACTAGAGGAGGTTGTCCTAGGTCATGAAGAACTAGCCATTAAAGTAGGGGTTAATGATGTCATTTTTTTAATGATTATGGGGCATGATACTAGTCTTTTTATGTAGTGACTAATTTTGGGTGGGATGATTTAGGTTGATATGTGATGGATGTGGATCTAACTAGTGGGGGTTTATAGGTGTACGTACAAAGAGGTGGCATGTATGGATAGGTAGGGGTAGTATCAGCTACTACGTAGGCATATATTATAGTATTATAGGGGTAGATGGCCATATTATAGGGATAGATTATGACATTATAAGGTTTGGTTTCCATCATGATAGGTGAGAGGGATCACACCAAGACCATAATAGGCTTGGTGACCTAGGAGAGGGACACCCTAAAATATAGGGGAGGAGAAATGGTAGCACTAGTAATACCATAGATACGATCCCTATGACATGGTATTTGGCCATAGTGGAGGATTTGAGGTATTATGAGGCCATAGTTATAACATAGTGTCTTGATCAACCCTAATAGGGTGAGTATAAAGTCAACTTAGTAGGTGGGGTAGTTGTGGTGACTCCAGGTTAGTGGGCTACTTTGTTGGGTGGACAAGTAAGCATCCTAAGAAGATCAACACCAAATGGTAGTGGTAGTGTAGGTGGGGCTAGTGGTAGTGATGCCCTAGAGGTATGACATATGATAGGTGATGATGTATAGATATAGATGTACATGATTTTTATGTCAGTCTATGTGTTGATGCAATAAGATGTACATGTTTTGAGAGAGAGATATATACATTATTACATGTATTATTTATTTTTATGACATGATGTATATGATTTTTGATGCTCATGATGATATAGAGATGGGGTTTATATATAGATGTAATGTATGGTTCACAGTGCATGGTTTTGATGTTTTATGCTATTGCTTTATGAGATGTGGACTTAGTAGCTTAGGCATGTGATGATTATGGATGAAGTTTTGTTTTATTCATGGATATGATGTTTATAATATGTGATTATCATGATGTGTTTAGTTTTAGACATGATTATGATGTTTCTAATTAGACATGATTTGATGTGTATGGTTTATTATCATGGATTATGTGATGTATTAAATATGGTTATGATGTTAATGAAATCACATAAAGTGAGTTAGATAATAAAATAGATTTGGGAAAAGAGATAAGAATCACGAGACATATGTCTAATGAACCAATGATGAGAGGATAAGAAAAAAGTGTGATGCTTTTTCATTGGTAAGGAAAAAATAAAAACCAAAGTTAGATTGGATTAGGGAATGTAAGCCTTTTGAATGATTCACATTATCATGATTTATTTAATAAAAAGGTATCATGATCACATCATGTTAAGTAAGCTCATAATCCCTTGATTTGTAGAGGGTATAAAGGGGAGGTAGGTGGTAGGTGAAGGGTGAATGGGTGATAGGTAAGGTAACCTTATGTGGGTTAATTTTACCCTTCTATAGGTGACTTAAGAACCATACTATATAATTCCATGTATTTATGTAAGGTATACACTGATCGATGGAGGAAGTCTACTAATGCTAGATATGAAAGTTGATTGTAGCTTCCTTGGGATAATTGGTTTTGATTTTGATATGGGGTCTATTATTATTATAGTTTTTTAATAAGTTTATGAAGCTAATCGATGTGAGAAGATTCAAATAATTGATTTGAAAAACTTGACTTATTTATCCTTCAAAGGAGTGGTCTAAGTTTAGGTTTGTTTATTTGGTAGCTGTCCTTCAAGGGAGTAGTCTATATTTAAAGCAATTTAGTTTTTGGGCAACTATCCTTCAAGCAATCTATTTTTAATGCTAGAGATATGTGACCCAAGTGATATTTTAGTATCCCAAATTTTTTTGATTCTAGGTTTAGACATGGACAAGTCTATATAGGCTTAGAGGTTTACCTTTATGAGGGAGAAAAATTTAGCATAAAAATTTTAATAATAGGTGAAAGGGGTGATTTTGAGAGACAATGACCATGAAATTTCATCTGATTAGAGATAGAACATATCCATGAGAAACATGATATAGGTAGAGCTATGGTACCCATATTTATGATTAGGTTATGACTATGATGGTTAATCACATGGTTTTATGTTGTAATTGGTTGTCCATAAAGGGATGGGGATAGGTAAGTGAAGGTGAAAATCTTTCAAATCAAGGGATGAGCTTAATTTAGACAATAAGGTGAGTTTGATCCTTGTTTAACAAATGAAAGGACACAAATGCAAAGCATTGAGAGTCTCATTTTTGGATTTTCCTTTGAGAGAGGAAAAACAATAGGCTCGTGATCCATACTTGTGGGTTATGATTTAGGGTCCAATCCAATTGAAAGCAAAGTAGCCTCTTTTGCTTTTCTACATATTGGTCAAACTTTTATTTTCCTTTAGGACGAGGTCTTTGATATTGAATTATCATTATTTTAGGTGTTTATTATAGGAATGATTGATTTATTCATAGTATAAATAAAGATTGTTAAGCATTACTAGGTGATGCTCATTAAGTAACTCAAGTCATGCTAGATGTTCTTAGTGATAGTTGCTCTCAAAATTGATATCTTGTAAGGATATGCGAAGAGATGGAATCTAGAATTTAAGTGGAAAGATATCCTTTGCCTCAAAGACTAAAGAGAAAGGGGTATCACTCTTAGAGATTTATATGTTATTGTGATAGGTCCATAAATCAAAAAGGATGTGCAAGTTCTAATCCCATCCTGAAGTGTTGACTACTTTGGTTAACATCTTATTGAGGGTTTTGTTAGATTATATTCCCTCTCCATTTTCTTATGGATGGTAAGGCAAGGAAAAGATTAACTTGATGCCAAATTCATCACAAAGACCTTGGACTTACTTATTTTTAGAATATTTACCATTATCGGTGATGATCTTATGGGGAACACCAAAATGATAGATGATATGATTATTGATGAAGTCGACTATCTTGTCAACTTTGGTCAAGATGAGAGGAATAGCCTCCACCCACTTGGTGAAATACTTGGTGGTGGTGATGATTAATTGATGCTAATATGAATAATGAGGATTTATTTCCATAATGATATCTAGTTCCCATTATGAAAAGGGCTAAAAGTCTTTGGATACTTGAAGGCCATGGGTTATCATGTGATGTAAATTGGCATGTTTTTGACATTTACCACACTTTTTTACATAATCATAGTAGTCTTAGTTGAGGGTGGGCCAATAGTGACCAAGATGAAGGATAAATTTAGTGATAGTTAAACCACTAAAGTGTCCCCCAAAAATTTTATCATGTGTTTCTTTGATAGCATGGGAAGATTCATGACTATGCAGATAATGGAGAAGGAGTCCATCAAAACCATGTTTTTAAAGGATTCCCCCTAATATGGTGTAATGAGAGGCACTCTAAACAAAAGCTCTTTGGGAATTCATAGAGATTTTAGGAGGATGATGTCAAGGCTGAGGTAGTTAAAGGTTTGCTCGTATTATATGTCTATTAGAGATGCCTCTAGACTGCATATGGTAGGAAGGTCATAATGGATATAAGATGGTGTGATAAATAAATAGATGGTAATAAAGAGTTTAGAATTGATAGGTGTGGATGGGATTTGAGATGTGAGTGAAGCTATTATATCCATAAATTTGTTGGTGGATTATGGAATGGACTGGATAAGGTAATGATCAAATGATGCTAAGATTACATCTACTAGTTGTTTGTACTTTTAAAGACATCACTCTTAAATTGGTAGGATCTATTGACCTTATTGAGCACAATCTAAATTTTTTGAAAAATATTGATTGTCTTCACTCCCAAGGCTAGAGAGGTTTGGAGACCTATTACTAGGGATTTATAATCAACCACATTATTGATGTACTCAAGATCAAGTTTGAAAGAAAGGGGAAGAGGTTCAACATCAAGGGGAGTGAGAATAACTACAACACCCATACTGGATTGGAATTTAGATCCATCAAATAACATGGTCATTTGGTAGGTGTGGTCTTCTTGAGAAAGAGTCATGATGGACTTGTCTAGAAATGTAAAAGGAAGTGGTTGGTTGTTTGGAAAAGGATATTTGGCCAATTTATCAACAATGACTTGCCATTTAATTAACTTCTACTAGAGAAACTCAATGCCAAACTAAGCTAAAATCATGAGCCATTTATCCATACACTTGTTCTAGTATGGTTTAGAGTGCATGTACTTGAGTGGGTTGGTGTTAGTGATGATAAAGGTTTTGTGATTGAGGAATTAATGATGAATTTTAGAAGCTGCAAAGATTAAGGTGAGTCAAAATTTCTTGTAATGATTGTATCAAGTCTCATACTCTATAAGTGTTCAACTTATTTTGTATATAGCTTGTTCTTTATATTGTTCATCATGGTGAGAAAGAATTTCCCTAAGGAATGGTCAGTGTTAGATATATAAAGGTAGAAAGGTTGGTCCTCTTTAAGAGGGATAATAAAAGGTTGAGAAAAAGGTATTCTTTAAGTGAATAAAAGTCTTGTTAGAAATCCTTAGTCTACTTAAAAGACATATCTTTCTTGAGAATATGGCGAAAAGATTGGCATCTTTTTTATAATTGAGAGATGAGGTGACAAATGGATTGGAGCTTCCCTTACTAGATATGGAGTTTCTTAATATGGGTCAGAGTTAGCATCTCCAAAATTGCTCTAAATTTGGTAGGGTCTACCTCAATTCCTCAAAGAGAGATGATAAATCCAAGAATATTTCCTGATAAAACCCCAAAAACACATTTTTGGGGGTTGAATTAGATGTTGAAATGGATTAGGCATTTCAAGATGATTGTGAGAATGTCTAGATGATCCTTACAATATTTAGATTTACCACGGAGATTATCTACATAGTCTTCTATGATTTTATGGATGGTATCATATAAGATGTAGGTCATCACATATTGGTAACTTACTCCAATGTTCTTTAGACCAAATGACATGACCCTATGCCAAAAGTTCCCCAAGGGGTGATGAAATAAGTTTTATGTTGATCCTTGGGGATAATTGAGATTTGATTATATCTTGAGAAATCATCCATGAGAGATAACATCTTGTGGATAGCTATAAGATTGAAAAGTTAGTCAATTCTTGAAAAAGAGAAGTCATCCTTTAGACAAGCCAGGTTTAGGTCACAAAATTCAATACGAAGGCAAATTCCCCTTGTATGCTTGGTAGTGGGAATGATATTAGAAACACATTAGGGATAGTCTAGGGGTTGGATGAAATAGATAAACAAGAGACATTGAAGTTCTTCTTTGACTAGAAGGGTGATTCAAGGGTGCATCTTACAAAGATTTTATTAAATAGGCTTATCATTAGGATGGGTGAAAATGTTGTGGAGGGTAATTATGGGCACATCCTGATAGGACCAAGTAAATGATATGATTTAGTCATGAAGGAATTAAGGGTAATCTTGTTACTCCATATAATTTAAGGATTGACCAATTTTTATAATGGAAGGGTTATCTTGAGTAACTAAGTTAACATCGATAGTGGATTTGCTCAACATGGTCTAGTTTTCAAGATGAAGGGACGTTTGGATATAAGAATCCCCCATACAAAGATAGGTGAGAATGAAATCATTATCTTGACGGTAGATGGTGTTGATGGTATGATAATCATTTTCTACCATTTTAGGATGAATGAGATGAAGTGTTTTAGTTTAACCATCATTTTGATAGGTCATGGGGCCCAAATTATTGGTATTGACTAAAAATAAAGTTATGAGGAATGATTACAAAATCTTTAGACTTTGAAATAAGTTAAGTTTGTGAGGATGGGATGTCTTCCTAAATAGTGGTGATGGGTTTAGGTGAATCGATGGGTTCTTCAGGTGGTATGAACCTAAGGCCAAATAACACATGAAGTTTCTAGGTTTTGATGGAGGGTAACTCATGGGCTCTATGTTCATAATGATTGAGGACAAATCCATTTTAGACACACTTATGAAGGTACAATTTGGAAAACACAAGTTTTTATAGATAGGAAAAGTCAAAGGTAAATGGTTAGGTGGAAGAGGTAGTGGTAAAAGAAAGAAGTGGATGATTAATTCCCCCATAGATTAAGTTGGTTTGATGTTTCGGAAGCATAAAAGGAATGATGGCTTCAATATTTTGGTCATAAATAAGATCATGGTAGAGGTTACCATACTCTTGAGGAGTAGGGAAAGCATCCGATGCTAAAATATGATACTCCCCTAGTGAGATATGTTGGAACATGGGTTCTAAGGTGTCCTCTACAAGGATCTAAGAAGAAGGGATAGAGGAGATAGTGGAAGTTTCATCAATGATAGTTGTGTATTTTTTGTTTATTGGTCATGAGGTGGATGAGGGAGGAAGAAGAACATCATAGGGTTGATATGTCATGTTAAAAGATGTGAAATGACTAGTGTTAGCTTTATGGTAATGACCTAACCCTCACATTTAAAATTCACACATCAATGTAAGGTGGATGGGACAAAACTCATGGCATGGATCCAAGTTCATCCAAGTAAGACATTATATTATAACTTTTATTCTATAATGTAAAAGAGATCTAAAATTGTATGAGGTCCTAAGTTGATGTGGATGATGATTATCTCCAAGGTAATGGTCATAGTATCATTAAAGGAGTGGAGCACTTCTATAGTTTTTGACATGATATTCTTAGGCAATTAGAGTTGGTCATAAACATGAGATGAGATAAATTTAATACTATCTCATCCATCAATCAACACCTTTTTTGTGCAAGTTTGATTGAGGTATGTAGTGATGAAGAGGGTAGGATCGAGATCCTCAAAATGAATAGAGGGTATTTTTGAATCATGAAATGTGATAAAGATAGAAATTTGAAGGGCTCTAACAAAGGATGCAAGAGGTTCAGGGTCTTTTGGTTGTACCTCTATCAATTATAAAACCTCTATCTATGATTTTTGGTGATGGGGAAAGGTGTTGATTAGTTCAAAATGGCTCATCTTCACTAGTGTATGGTGAAGTTGTTTTAACACTACTCATTAGATAGATTCAAAAGGGTTAGAGGGAGAGGCACCCAAAATGGATATTTTGAGTTTTGGTGAAGGTGATGGTAAAGGTGAAGGTGATTGGGTTTGGTTGGAAGGTTGCGGGGTAGAAGGGTATGTCCATGGTGTGCACACTTTGGATTTTTCCTTATCCTCTTGTTGGGCTTGAGATCAAGTAACCATGTGGATAGTGTGGATGAGGGGAAGTGTTGGGTTAGATGGTTGCTTCAATTCCTTCTTACTCTTGGGTGAGAGTTGGGGTCTGGGTAAGTGTTGAGTAAGTGGTTGGGTTGGTAATAGGGTCAAAATAAGTTCATTTGATAACAAATCATCCTTATCTCATAAGTTATGGAGTAGTGCTTAGAGAGCATTGCATTTATTCATGTCATGTATAGATGTCCTTTGGTATGAGAAAATTAGACTGTCATTGAACCAAGATGTTTTAGGACTTTAAGGAATTAAGGGTTTATTATATGGTAGGCTTAAGGAGGAAGTTTACAATAACCTTTTTAGAATGGTTAAATAAGATTCGAGTAAATGTGTTGGGGGTGTTGGGTTTCTAGTTTTAGGAGTGAGAGCCTTCTTAGGAGTAGGCTTCACTAAAAAAATTCTAGAAGGTGGAATGGTTTTAGTTGAGATTTAATGTTTATGGTTGGTTTTGAGGTGGAAGATTTATATGTGGATGATGAAAGTTTGGAGATAGGTGGGAAGGTAGAGGTAGATAGTTTAGTTAAGAATAATGGGGAGTTTGATGATTTAGGGGGGGGGTAGGTAAAGGTAGAATGAAAGGAAAAGGTTTATTTTGGGTAGTTTTGGGAGGCTTCACCCTCTTGGTAAAAGGATGAGATCCTATCATGGTATAAGGATGGTGTCCTAAGATAAAAGGTAATAGGGAAAGAGGTGGTATGTTTCTAGTTCAAGGTGGGAGTTTGTGTGGCTCCACCTTCTTAGTCGGTTTGGTTGGGGTTTTCTTTGGTGGATTAGATGGGGTTAAGTCCAATTTCAAATATGGGTGGGAAAGGCTAGGAGTATGAAGTATTCCTAAATTCTTGATAGGTTTAGTTAGGATGGTGTAAGGTGATTTGACAATTTTGGATGGAAGTGGTTCGGATGCTTCCCCTATGGTTTTGGAGGAAGAAGTAATTGATGAAGACTCTGAGGTGATGATAGGTTCAATTATGGATGAAAGTGATCTTGAAGGTTCATGTTTTTTTTATAGGGTAACCCAAGATGATGCGAAAAGGTGGATCTATCTAGATTAGGCTGAGAAGTGAACTCTTGGTTTTCGACCAATCTATAAAAAGTCTTGTAAATGGTTTTGATCCCTTGGTCATTGGTTTAAAATACTAGGCACATAAGTTGAGATGTGGGAATGGTCTCTTTGCCTTTGTCCTTAATTTAAGGTTCCAATATTTGAGAAGATTTTCCCTACATGTATGGAGTAGGTAAGGTGATCTCTTATTTTAGAATGGTTTCCAAAATTAGATTGGGTGGTTTTATGATAAGGGAGGAAGATTTGATGGCCCCAATTGAAGGAACATAGATCATTGTTTCCTTTGTTTAGGTGTCTGAAGGAATGGTGGGCAATTCTATCACTTCCATAAGTGGAGTGGGGGAAGAAGTAATTGAAGTAATGGTTGACTCCTTTGGTATTTCTATCAAAGGATATGTGGATAAGTCCATGGTCTCATCATGTAAAGAAAGAGGGGTGTTTGTTTCCTTTATTTAAGTATCTAAAGAATAGAGGGTGAGTTCACAACTTTAATGATTGGAATGGAGGAAGAGTTAGCTGAGGTAATGGTTTCCTCAATGATAGGTTCACTGATAATGACATTGACCATATGGACCTCATGATCATGAGATGATTCTTGTTTTTTATCATCATAATTGGTAAAAAGGGTATGATTGGGGAAAGGTTTCCCAAAGATGTCTGGGGACTAATTCGGGTGTACATTTAGATTATCAAATAAAATTTCTCCCTTATCAATCATGTTTTGGATAATAGTTTTGAAGGTGTTACACCTACTAACATCATGTCCAATAACATAGAGGAAAGCACATAGATTATTTTCATTGTACCAACCAGGTGTAGGGAAAGAAGCATCAAATTATTGGAGAGGTTTAATGGGGTCAATTTTTATGGTGTTGGCTCTGAGAAATTTGTCCAAAACTGAAGCATAAGACTCCCCTATTAGAGTTTATTATTTTGGGCTAGCTTGGTTTTGATTTTGGTTTTATTGGTTGGAAGAGTTAGAGTTGTCGGTTTGGTTGGGTTTGTTGTTATTTGGAGGTGGATCAATTTCAAGGATAACTAAATTTTTAGATGTCTTTGGTTTGGCATTGGGTTGGTTAATTTATTGGTAGTTTTGTATGAGGAAGGATCATTGGATTTGAAGCTAGATTTTTTATTTATTAGTTTTAATTTCTGCTCTTCAATGGCTCTGATTTCCAAATTACATGCCATGGTTAAAGCATCATCAAAGGTTCTAAAAGTTTGAACCTAAAGAATAGGGGAAATTTGTTTGACACAACCTTAAGATAAATTTTCAATCAACTCAAGTTAGATTAAAGAGAACGAGAGCTATTTGATAAGACCTCTCCATCTAGATATGAAATCAACAATTGATTCATCATCAAATTGTCTAATGGAGTAGAGGTAGGTGATAGAGACATTTTTAGATATATTGACTAAGAAATGATCTAAAAAGATTTGTGCAAGTTGGGAAAGGAAGAAGATGGAGTGCTTGGTGAGAACACTATACCAATCTAAGGCTAGTCCAGATAAAGACATAGAAAAATTATGAAGGAGAAGAGCATTGTCATATGCAATCAAATAACAAGAATGGTGAAATGCTCTTAAGTGTTATTGGGGGTCCTCCTTTCTTTAGAATTTAGAAAACTTATGTAATTTACATCGAGGATGATAAGATTAGATATGGATGGATGGTTGAATAGGTTCATTATATATTTGATCATAAGATAAAAGGTTATGATCCCCATAGATAGATGATTCTATGTTGGTCATTTTGTTTATTAACATTTTGACTAAATCTATTTGGGGTTGGGCAGCTCCATAATTGTGTGGTGAATTTGGTTGAGGTTGGATGGAATAAATATATGGATAAGTGGTAGAATTTTGAGAAGATATCACATATTGGTATGTGGTCATTAAATATTTAGGATGATGCCACATAAGGTTTAATGGGCACAAAAGGTTGGGTAGAAGGTGTTATGTATCCTTGTAGATTAGGAATATATTGGTAAGATGTCATGGGTATTTGTTGATGGACTAATATGGGTTGGTTTGGAGGTATGCGTGGGTTGGTATTTGGTTAGGGTTGAGTAGTAACTCTTGAAGTAATAGGTGGAAGGGTAGAAGGTATGGAAAGCATCAAATTCTAAAGTGGGGTAGAAATTGGTGGATTGGTAGTGATAAGGGAAATGGTGGAAATAGGGGTAGAAAATACCCCATGGTGGATGAGGTATGGGTAATAAGAGGTGAGGTTTCACCTATGTTGGAGGTGTTTGTTGGTCTAGGGGGTGTTTGGCTATTGTTTAGGATGTTGGATTGAGTTTGGGTAGTGGTAGTGGATTGGATATTCCTAGAAGAAGATGATTAGGTGATCAGAGGTTGGGTAGAGGTGGAACCAATCATAAGATGGTTAGGCATATGATAAGGTTGATCTGTAAGAAGAACTAAAGCAGTAGGGGTGTGGTGAGATAAGGTGTTGAGGTAATATTGGAGGGCTATGGGGTTGTTATCAATAAAGGTAGTGAAATCCAGATCAACCTTAACAACTATGTGAGGCATGGTAGGAGGGGGATAAAGATGAGGAGAACCCTCAACATCAGAAGTATACTCCATGGAAGAAAAAGAGTAGGAAAGTGGTTCTTAGTTGGTTTGGTTCCTCCACTATTGTCTAGTAAAGACGATGTGAGGAATAGAAAATAAATGACAAAAAGATCACAACTCAAACAAAAATCAATCAAAATAAAAAGATCTAGAGGAAATCAAAACATACACTAAAGTAAATATAACAACCTAAGATAATTTTTAGATAACTTTTGGATTATACCTTAGAAAATATGAAGAGGAAATTTGGTTTGTAGTTCTGTTACTAAAAAGGAAGTCTAATATTGGCTTTAAGTGTTAAATCTCTCAAAAATATGTATTTAAAGTCAATACATGGATAAATATTTGGGCCTACCCCCTCACCTCACACACCATATTGATAAGGGTGTCATGTGTTTAGATAAGATATACTGATTTTCAAAGTTAAGACTCAACTAGAGTGCTAAGTTTTGGTTTCTCTTCTTGGTAATGACCTCTAAGTAAGATATCCAAAGAGTAAGGTGTATCACTAGATGATGAAATCCTAGCCAAGCCTTATGTAAATTATTTTGATGTGTTGATTGATTATGTGGTTTGGTAAAGTGTGTGTTAACAAGAGTGAAACTATGATTGACTACATTGACTTTAAATTAACTAGATGAACTAAAACAAGCAAAAAATCAATAAATGCAAGGCTTATTTTAAGCCCAAAAAAAATTTAGATTTCATTATATGATCATAGAATAAAGGAATAAAAGGGAACCTAGATGATGCTAGGTCCCACTGAGTGTGCTAAAATGTTTCTTTCAATTTTTGGTCATTTCTTAATTAAGGAATAAGGTAAGAAACTAGTAATAATGGTGTGGTAGAATAACTTGGTTGTTGTGCATACATGATCCAAAAAAGTGTGAAGATCTCCTTTTTGTCTTGGAAGGATGACCTATAGATAATAAATTAATAACAAAAGGGGTTGTAAGAAAGATATTAAGGTGGATTGCCTAGATTGAGCTTGTTAGGAGGTTGTCAATCACTCTTTGATAATAGTTAAGTTTAAAGAGATCAAACTAAATTACTTACATTAAATAATACAAAGTACTAAAATAAAATAAAATAATAATTAGAAACTTTTTAGAGGAAATAAAATAAATATAGAAATAGTAGTTCAATACTCATGCTAAAATAGATCAAGTCAATTTTATAAAATTAGGTAAGGGTCTATAAATAGGTAGGGATACAAAAAGTTAGATTTGGTTGGGGGTTAGGGGTTATAAATATCTTGTTTTTATTCCTTACCATAGTGACGATTGGTGGTTAGGATGAATATCAATGGTTAAGCTTATTGTTAGTGGTTGGATAACTATCAACGGTTGGAGGTAACCATTAGTGGTTATGCTGACCATTGGTGGTGGCTTATGGATTTTGAAGGTACTCAAAAAAGAGCTACATAATGTGATAATTATTAGGTAAGGGTTTTATAAGGGTTTAGTTCAGGGAAGGGAATTTTAAAGATAGGTGCATGAGGTTTGATTTAGGCCTGGAAATCAAAACCAAGCAAACAAAGCTAAAATATAAACTTTATTACTTGCTAAATGGCTGATGGCTAGAGTAATTTTGGCAGAGGTTCAAATTTATATTATATTTTTTGAATTTGTAGAAGGAAGAATGATTGGAAAGCTTAAATAATTATGTGTTATAATTCTTATGATCATCAATCCTTTCCCACCTTCTACTCCACTCATTTTATAGGCAAAGAGAGATGGAGGATAGATGATTCCGTAGGAGGTTGGTTATTGATTTCAATGCTTAAGTGTTCATTAGAACTAAGAAAGGTAGACATATTAAATAATGCCATGTTAGCTTTTACATATATGGTGTTGTGTTAGAATGAGGAAGATCTAACCATCGATGATTATCCTAAATGTTGGTAGTCATGTTGATCGTTGATGATCAAGCATCTAGAGGTAAAGGGGTCAAGGTGAGTTAAAAAGGGTTGGATGGATGTCTAGTTAGTAATTTAGTGAGTTTATTTAGATAATTATCTAACTATACCTAGGGTCTAATGGGTTAGTTAGTGGATTACAAGGGCTATGTGGTCCTAAATCATTTTGACATCTAGAACCATTGTGCGTAGTTTTCTAGTGTCTATAGTTTTAATATATTTTTATTTATCCTTTTCAATGACATTTTTATTTTTTTAATATATTTTAATATGAAATTCTAAAACTCCATAATTTTATTAAATTAACTTAATATCCAAATATGATATAACAAATTCAAATGGAAATTTTAGAATTACAAATAACTTGTATTTGAAATTTATTTGCCAAAAATGTTTCTACCGTCATTCATTATAATATTTTTACTTACTCTGGAAAACCATAGAAACCAATACTCTAATCAAGTAATAAATACACCATAATCAATTATTTTTAATGCATTTCTACCATGTGTTAACTACTATGGTGTGTGCATGGTTTCACCAACTCTCTATTGACCTCTAACATCTCCATAAACATCACCTTCTTTGATGATGCTCTCCCTCCAACACTTGTGAGGGATGAGTTCTCATTCATCCACCTCAAAACATGAAGTTAATTAGATCATATTGCATAATAAACATATAATAATAAATATAACTAAAAGAATACATTATTATGCTTGAGATTTAAATGCATACATTAACTAACTCATAGTAAATAATCATGCACCATCATGTATCTAAATAATATTCTACTATCCCATAATAGAATAAATATCAAGCTTAGTCAGAAATATAACCAATATCATATGTTTCCATTATAAATATCTATGAATAGTCAAATAATTCAATTATCAAGGAATCGAGATGCAACATCTCCCTTAAAGCTAGTATTTATTCTAGATGACTCTTTTTCAAACATATGTTCTAAAATTAAAAAAATATTGGTCAATTGAAAATAACATAGTATAATAGTTTTTAATCAAGCAAATAAATATGGAAATATCTTGAAAAACTCATCATAGTCCTCCTATGTAGCACTATCCTCAGTGTAATGGTCCCACTGGACCTTGCACTATGAAATCTCTCTATTATGAAAATGAAGTTCACATGTGTCAATTACGCAAATTGGTTCTAATATGACCACCTTGGGATCTAGAACCTATAAAAAATTCTAATCCAACACATACATAGGATCATCTATATATTTTTTAAGATATGAAACATGGAAGATATTATGTAAAAGAGCTAGGGATGGTGGAAAAGTAAGCCTATATACTAAAATATTAACCAATTCTAACACCTCAAAGGATCTCACATATCCCAATGATAACTTTTTAGACTTCTCAAATTTAATCAAGCTCTTTTGCATCTTAACCTAGAAAAACACTTTATCACCAACTCTAAAGTGACTTTATATCCTCTTCAGATCTCCATAACTCTTTTATCTACCATTAGATTTGGCCAATCTCTACCTGATTAGTCTAACTTTCCCTTCTATATCAAAGAGCATGTCACATCTGAAGACTACCCTATCCTCTAACTTATACCAACTAATGGGTGTCCTGCACCTTCTCCTATAAAGTTCCTCAAATGGTGCCATCTTCAATGTTGATTGGTATGAATTCTTATATGTAAACTCAACCAATGGAAAATAATCTTCCCACTTATACCATTGGTCCATTCAATACATTTGGAGAATATCCTCAAGCACTTGTTTAACTCTCTTAGTCTATCCATCAATCTCTAGGTAGTAAGTTGTACTAAAGTTAAGTTGTGTACCCAAAGTTGAATTTAGTGTCATACGAAACCTCAAAGTCATCTTTGAATCATGATCCAAAATGATCTTCTCTTAAAAACCATACAGTCTATAATCCTTCTTTACAAATCTCTTCGCAAGGGTAGGTGCATTATTCATCAAATTGCCTAGTATAAAGTGAGCTACCTTGGTTAGTTTATCAACAACTACCAAGATCATATCATGTATGTTATATGACATTCGTAACCATTGGATAAATTCCATGCTAAACACCTACCATTTCCATTCGAATATATCATGTGGATATAAAAATCTATCCAAATGCACATGCTCAACTTTCACTCACTGACACTCCAAACAACATGACACATAATCAGCTACATCTTTATTAATTCCTTTCTAGAAATACAATGGTTAAGCTCTTCCATGAGCTTGGTTACACTTGGATGTCCCAAATATGTGGCATTGTATAATTCATTTAGCACTACGATTCATATATTCTCTCAATCTGGCACATATATCCATCTATTGTAATGTAATATACCATCACTCTCCAAATTGAATCCTTTATACTAAGGATTTTAAGCATTCTCTAATAATTCTTTTCTAGCTTGACCATAAAATTCATCTCCTATAGAGAACTCAATCACTTGATCGCTAAAGGTACTCTTGATAGTAGCTATAGTAACTATGTACTTATTATGGTTGAGGGCATCAACTATTCTATTCTCCTTGCTTTTGATATAACTAATTTCAAAATCATAATCAAGCAAGAACTAAATCCACAGTCTTTAAAAAAAATTCAAATTAGGTTGGGTGAAAATATACTTGATTCCCAAGTTATCTATCTTGAGATCAAAAGGTTTTCCTAACAAGAAATTCCGCTATACTTGTAAAGAATGAACAACCACTGCAGACTCCAAATAATGAGGGGAATAATTAACCTCCTATGGATTTAGCTTCTACAACTCATAAGTCACCAATACACCATCTTGCATAAGGACTCCACCTGGTCTATTGCCTAATGCATCTGTGACCACTAAAAATTTACCATTGGGGTTTATAAATATCAATATTGGTGTAGATAAAAGCTTTATTTTCAACTCCTTGAAATCTAGTTCACACTTCTCTGACCAAACAAATCTATGGTTCTTTTGTTACAAGGAGGTAATTAGATTAGCTATTTTGGAAAAGTTTAGAATGAAATTTATATATTAAGCTACTAACCCCATGAAAATTATAACCTCATGCACATTCTTTGGTGACAACCATTTCATAATGGATCTAATCTTCCCTAGATCTATAGAGATGTTGTTTATAAAGATAATGCATCCTAAATACTAGACTCTTTCATAGAAAATTGCACATTTAGACAACTTGTCATATAGATTATGCTCCCATAATTATTGTAGAACCAATTTAAAATGTTAAAAGGTACTCCTCTTCATTATTTGAGTAGATAATAATGTCACCTAGAAAAAGTAGAACAAAGTGATCAAGGGAATCTCTAAATACACTATTCATGAGATTCATGAATGTTTTTGGAAAATTAGTTAATACAAATAGTAACACTATAAACTCATAGTGCCCATATTGAGTTTTCAATATTGTTTTCAGAATGTCCTCATCCTGAGTTCCCAATTTATGGTATCTCAATTGAAGATCAATATTATATAATATTGTTTCTCCTCATATTTGATCAAAAATGTCATCTATATGAGGTATTAGATACCTATTTTGGATGGTGGAATTGTTCAACATTTTATAATTAATGCATATTATAAGGATACCATCCTTGTTCTTAATAAAGACAACTAGTGTACCCCATAGATACAAACTTGGCCTAATCAACCCTTTAGCCAATAATTATTGATAGTGAGACTTTATTTCAACCAACTTAGTTGTTTTCATCCTGTATGGTGCCTTAGACAGTGGTTCTAAACAATTTTCAATGTCGATAAGAAAATCAAACTCATATTTAGGAGGCAAACCTAACTCTTCTAGAAACACATCATGAAAATCTCGAAGAAATGGATAATATTCAAGAGATGGTCCCTTAAGTTCCTCCATCTCATTTATCTTGATGTTAAACACTTATCACCCTTTTACCTGAGCCTTCTTAAGCTGCATAGTTAAAATCTATCTTAACTTTAACTCTCTCTTCTCACCTTGAATATGTGCCTGATTCTCAAAATCATCAAGATACTCAACCTTCTTCAGGTAACAATTAAATTTGGATTTATGTTTTTTTTAAGATAATTGACTCTTAGTATCACATCATATGATCTTATAAGTTCTACATACAAATCCACTACTATTGTGAATTTGGGAAACCTAATCTCCACTTCGACTAAACACCTATCAACCATGACTTTTGAGTCATTCTTATACTATAGTGACCATGCATTTGCCATTAAACCATCTCTTCTAATTAACATACTCAGCATCCTAGGATACATAAATCATTATGCGGATCATTTATCTATCAAAAAGGAAATTAGATGGTTAAACAAAGCACCTAATAGCTCAATAGGTAATGTCTGATATTTGGCCTATTGGTTATTAAATATTGCATGAATCCACCATTGAAAACCACCATACTGAGGATCAAGACCCTTTCCTTTTGACTTGTCATGTGGAAAATCATGATCATAATGGTCCTATCTATAAATGAAACATCCTCCTAGTGGTCTTTTCCTATCATTCTGTTAGTTTCCGTTAAAAAAATCCTTAGATCTATTGCCATATTTATTATTTCTTAAGCCTTTGTTAAACTTGGAATTATTAATTTTAATTTATTTTATGGATTTTCCACTCCTCTATTTCCAATTTTTCTTCTTGAAGGTTGACTTAGAGTTTTCAAACCTTTTATTGAACTTATCCTTGGCCTATAAAAGAGACTTCAACTTCTTCTCCTATTTAACATCCTTCTCAAATACCTATTATATGGTGGAAGGTCCATAAACATATACCTCTACACAAATCTAGGGCCTTAAACCCATGATAAACTTACTAATCCTAAATTGCTCATCCCCCTGATACTAAGGTATGTACTTTAATAGTTTAGTGAAATGATCCCAATACTCATTAACTAACATATCACAATACTTTAGATTCTAAAAATATATGAGTTTATGATCAAAGTAAATTTATGGCATCTATCATGATCTAAATAAATCCACAAACTGATCTTAAGTGGTGGTGGTCAAATTTAGATTCATTTCCAACCTTTTGTTAGCCCACCACGTAGTTGCCTTGCCAACCAATTGGTATGATCCCTAAATTAACTTGGTGACCTCAGAGTAGTTTCAAATTTAAAAATAATTCTCCATGTCTATCATCTATGCCTCATCTCAATCACCTAGAATAGTCCCATCAAACTTAGGTGGGTTCACCTTTTTCATGTCTCTAACCAACTCCATAACAACCTGAGCTTTAACATCTTAAGGATTTTCCTATTTAGATGGATGCTCTTTAGATTTGTCTTGTTGTTCCTATTATTCATGACCATGAACCACCTTATCTAGAGTTATAATCCAATCTCTAGTCTCATTCATAACTGTGAGAATTTGATCTGTCTTTGTTGACTGCTCAGCAACAAATCAGCTAAGATCAAATGGAGGGTTTCTATCATTATAATTTGAAGGACCATCTCTAGAAACTCTCACTTTCACCATAATTTTATCTATAAATATAAATATATTAAAATATTAGTCAACTCATTAGGTCTTAGATTTCAATTCGTAACTCTAATACCACATGTAACATCTCCACTGGGATCTACCTAGAAATGTATGTTTAAAAAAAAACATATATACCAAAATAGATTACATCTCAAAAATATAAAAGAGATCATATAAAGTACATATGCATGATAATGGCAAAAAATTCATATTGCATTATAAATCATGGATCTCTAACATCATGAAAATATGTCAAAATGCAAATATAGAAAGTAATTATAATAACTCAGCCACAACAAATACAAATATATAGTTACCACTATCAATGTAAAATAATTATAACTCTTCATGAAAATTTTAAATAATAAGTATAATATAATACAATGTACAAATAAGATACATGGATTTCCTAGAGCATAGCTCCTAAACTTCAAGTATATGTGGTAATCTCAAGTATCATCTTGATACATAGTAGTGTTGTGGGGATGGAGAGAATTTTTCCACACCAATCATAGAAGAAATATCCCCCACAATAATACCATTAGGAAATGATCCTCAATTCATAGATGAGTAGATTTTAATGGCACAAGAATCTAGAGAGACAAGCAAGTACTTGTGTATTGTATAATTTCTAAACTAAACTAAACATCCAGTGTATCATAGAAAACTTGATCTATTACAAGATATCACATATATATTTAAATAATATTTATGAAATGATAATGTCTCACTAAAAATAATATAGAAAAATATTTAAGCATAATAATATAAAAGTGATCTATAGATCAATCAAATTCATACACATAATTGATCAGACTGCCTCCATCTGGAATTATAATGCTTGTAAGCCAATAAACTCCATCTGACTCCTTACTCTACATTAGAAATGTAGATTGGTTAAATATGATTTGACCACAAGATTCACATAATTTACATCCTACTAGAAAATACATCACATGGCATGCTAAACATAGTAGTAATCACAAAACATATTTATTCCATCAAACTAAATGAATCTTACATTATGTTCTATCCCATATTAGAAATCATGTCTATAATTTATACCACCTAAGTAAATACATAATTAAATATATATTCAAAATAATATAATTAGTTTCCAATTTAACTATACCCTATGATAACCCATATTACCATAGTCTAGTGCTTATATGCATAACTACAAAGAATCATAACCAGTCAAATTAAGTAGTCACAAATTATGGAAAACTAAACTTTTATTCAACTAATGAGGTATAAATAATAAATTTCTTAATTCATACGTAACATAGAATACACATTGTTATATTTTTAGAGTCATATTTTCATACCCTCATAAATCTCTAATATTTATATTTATTTAATATGTTTTATAACCCAAGTACACACCCCTGAGGTACTAATAAGCACTCTATTAATAACCCTAAATGCATAACCTAGTATAACATCAAATTCCACATGATGGGTTTCATATAACAAGTGATCTCAATACTCTGTAATGTAGATCTCACTATACCAGATTTGATATATTTACCTAAGGCACTATTACCTTCAAATAACAAGGTTTATATGTTATTTCCACATAATTTCAACTCAACCAACAATGACACCATATATGGAATATTCTACTTGGTTTTAGTTAAATCAAATATGGTTTATAAAATATAATGACATCACCTATTTTATTAAATTCTACCATTTTTATTCAACTAATTAAATCTTCCTAATCAAATATTAATAACTGATGTTTCATATTAAATGGAAATATCATATCGCTATTAAAGCTCATGTGATAACCAGTTTGTACTATATAAAATTATGATGTTATGGAAAATTTCTCAAACATATGTGCATGATTTAAGTGTTAATTTTGGTAGACAAACAATACACCATATAAAAAATTTATGGGCTTAACCAAGTTATTATTTCCCACCTATAGTGATGCTAGCTAAGCATTTATACTTATCTTAGTATTCATAAAAATAAACACATGTTAATTTTCAGTGAACCATGTTTATATCAAAAGATGAATATATCTATTATAGTCAATTTAGCTAGTCTAAAACATGTAGGAATTAAATACAACAATCCATTCTATGCATTCCTTGTGATAATTAATTTAAAAAGTAGAGGGAGTTATGTCAAATTCTAGCTGTCAAGTTTTATACATTGCTACTAAGTTTTACATATTGAAAATATAATTTGGATGCCTGTATCAACTTTTTATTTGTGTGTATTGGTTAATGGCTTCAAATAAGTACCAATATCCATGCCTATGCAAATTTTTAAATGGATTCTCTAGTTCTGTTCCACCTCTTCAAGCTATAATTACAGTGACTCACCTAATCAAAATATACATAGTCAAATGTTGAAAACACTTATATGACTATGCCATTCAATAGGTGTACATAACATTCAACAACTCTTATACAACTAAGATAAATAGATCTCTAGTGAATCAAAAAAATGTATGCCAGTCCCTAAAAGATTCTACATAGTTGAGTAAGAAAGTAACTTAATAAATGACACTATAATAGAGTTTAGTCATATCATAAACCACAATACAGTGATTTAGTTATTCTACAGTAGGCTGGAGAAGGGCCAATGATGCCTTATGATCATTTTTAATTGTTTTATAGGTAATATTAACTCACCTTTTCATTCACTACTATTTTTATTTATTTTTTAAATAATTGGTTTACTAGAGATTTCAACGTTCCCATGTGCAGATTATTGATTATTATGTAGCTGATTTTTAGACTTTTCAAAACATATGATCTGCTATAAGGGAATTAAATCTTGACTCCTTATAAGAAACATTGACCCACATAACCAATAATTATTTCTAATTCCCTAAATACAATGACCTAATTTTTATATAACAAAAGGTTCAGTAACAAAGATAAGTGGTGTTGATAGGTGTATGCAGATGATTTAATGATTGTAATATATATATATATACACACATATACATATATATATGTGTGTGTGTATATATATATACATATATATATGTGTATATATAAATACATATATATATATATATATATATATATATATATACATACACACACACACACACACACACACACATATTGTATATTTATATGTACATATATATGTGTGTGTGTGTGTATGTGTGTGTGTATACACACACACATATATATGTATACGTATATGTAGATACATACATACATATATATATATATATATATATATATACACACACACACACACACACACATATACATATATATACATATATATATATACACATATATACATATATATATATACATATATGCATACACACTCACACACACACACACACACACACACACACACACACACACACACACACACTTGAATATAAAATGTAGCATACTCATGGTATGGGGTTATTCAGTGTTTTAGTTTAAAATAATGGTTGTAATACTATGACTTAAGTGAAAATAAAAACATTGTGTAATTATGGCTAAGAAGCTTTAGTGGTATCATTTTATTTACACACTATTTTAAAATAAACAATCCCCTTGTTGAATCTTTTTTTTCTTATCAACATAATTATTAGTATTGAAGTACATCACTTGTTAAATGGTTTAATACAAACTTTCTATCTTTTCTCCTAATGTAGCATCCCCTGCTTCCTTTTCCCTTTTTATAATTTTCTCCTCTCTAATCCATAAGATGAAAACTTTCTCCACTTTTTCCTTTTGAAATAGGTGCAATTTCCTTGCTTTATATATATATATATATTTTTAAATACTATTTTAAATACATTTAATTCTTTTTAGATTTTCTAAATTTTAATTTCTTCTTTTCTTTTTTTATGTTTTATTGTCTTTTCTATTTTTTCTCCTTTTTAATGAATTTTTTGTTTTTTAACATATTTTAATATGGAATGCTAAAACTCCATAATTTTATTAAATTAACTTAATATCTAAATATACTATATCAAATTCAAATGGAAATTTTAGAATTACAAATAACCCATATTTTAAATTTACTATACCAAAAATGTTCCTACCATCATTAATAACAAAATGTGTCAAACATGCAAAAGAATTCATTACGATATTTTTACTTACTCTAGAAAACCATAGCAAGAAATACTCTAAGAAAGTAATAAACATAACATAATTAATTACTTATAATGTATTTCTACCATGTGCTAGCTAATGTGATGTTTGTAGGGTTTCATAAGATCTCTATTAACCTCCAACTTCTCCATCTACATCACTCTCTCTGATGATGCTGTCCCTCTAGCATGCTCTGAAGGATGAGTGCCCTACATCCACCTCATAACACACATGTAATTATATCATATCACATGGTAAACATATATTAATAAATATAACTAAAATAATACATTATTATGATCAAAATGTACATGCATACATTAACCAACTCATAGTAAAAAATCATGCACCATCATGTATCTAAGCAATATTCTACTATCCCATAATAGCATAAATCTCAAACTTAGTCATAAATATAACCAATATCTTATGTTTCCACTATAAATGTACATGAATAGTCAAATAGTTTGCTTAGCAAGGAATCATGATGCAACACAATCTAGATTGGATACAAGACCGTTAAATATAGAAGATGATGGAAATGGGCCTAAGAGGATAATTATTTATTTCCAATGCACTTGGTTGTGGTCACAAGGTAATGAAGTGTTATCAACATATTATCCTATAATGGTAATCCTTGGTTGTTGTTGCACTTGGCTAAGGTCACTGGTCAAGGAAGGATTACCAATATAGGTAGGTTGATTAGAGGTGTTAGATAATGGTCCTAGTCTATTGGAATTTGGTTTAGGATTAATGGTAATGGTAGAAATATAACCTCTTGTAATATGAACTACAAATTTATTATAATCATGTACAATTTAAAGGTAAATATGTTATTTTTTTGGGTCATTTTGGCCCTGGTTCCTCCCATTCAATTGGCATTATTGTTGTTATTAATGATGTTATGGTTATTTTTATGGTTGTTATTGATATTTTTATTTCTATTTTTTTGGTCTCCATTGTTTTTATTATTTTTGATTGAAATTATTATGATATGGAAAAGGTTTTTGGTAGATACCCAAGTTTTGATTGGAAGTAGATGCTCTATTATCCAATTGTATCTCCATATTTTCCAACATATTTTCAATAAGGTGTTTCAACTTCACACAATGGCATATACAATTTACATAAACATAATGCTATTCAAAAAACTCATGCTCTTTATACTAGTTAGGATATGATATACCCTAAAGATAATGTTTTAGAATCAACCAAAAAATCATATTACTTATAGTTAGTTTATGAAACACTACTTCAATGGGATCGCCAAGGTCATTGAAGACTCTATAAGTGGGTCTTCTTCTTGGAGGAGGGGTTTCAAAGGTGGGGGTTGTGGTATTTAAAGTTTTGGTATAGGTTGTAATGTAGGCTACACTTGTTGGATGGGCTATTGATGTGTATTAAACTAAATTTATGACATAGGTTGAGAAATGGTATTTGTACTATTTGGACATAATGTGACTTAGTTAATCCATTACCAATAATATTCTTATTGTAATTGTATGGTTTGGGTTTATCATATTTGTTATCTTGAGTTGGTGTCAACACTTAAAATTAGACTCAACTAGGGTTTTAACTTGGGCCTACATTTTGGTTTGGGATTCAATTCTAGTTTGAGGAGGTTAATTTGATAATCCCTTTATTGATATGGGATTTTTCAATCTATAAGTCTTTCTCAAAGATCTCCTTGAATGTGTGTGCATAGTGAAGCTCTAAGAGATAAGACATTTCATTGTGTATTTTTTTTGTAAACACAACAACCAATTATGTATTAGGTAAGTTGTGGGTGAAGTGACTGACAAGTACTCTCCATATCCCTAAGTAGCTCAAAAATATCTCACTAAACTTTTATTTAGCTTGAGTCAAATATATTAATTAAATCTCATGTTTGAGATTATAGGAGAAATGTTTCACAAACTTATTCAAGAGATCATAAAAATTGGATACAATTTTTTTTGGAAACTTGAAAAACCACTCCAAAACATGTATAGATAGATTTTGAAGAACTAAAAGGAGTAGGTATATGTCACTATAATCCACTAATTAGTAGGAGACAAATAAATATGTTATATGCACCTTATGGTCTTCTTTACCCTTGTACTTGTCAAATTTTAGTGGTTCATAACCTAGAGGAAATAATATCTAAAGATACTCTATATTAAATGGGTGTGAACACACATCATCAAATTTGATTTTCTTGGTCCAATTTCTTATTTAAATGGATGAAATTTTATCATTCATTTTTTTAGTTCTTATGCAAAGAAAGTTGATGGTATATTTGGTTATAGTTATGGCTAGGTGGTCAAAGGAGGATTACCTTGATTGGGGTATAGTAAAGGTATGAAGTGTTGGTTTGATGGGTGAATTGACAAAGAATGTGCATCCTTTAGATCAGGATGTGGTTTCTAATATTACATACATTGTTGGTAAATATTATGGTTCAGATTTGGTATATGGCCTTGGGTTTGAGGGAATTGGGGTTGCGATAGAAGGATATGTCTTTGTAGAATATATTGTGCCTAGTGAGGTTGAGTAGGGACTTGTTGCCAACTAATCAAACCTAGATGAATAAAGGGAAATTTCAATTAACCAAGGCCCTATCTTTAAATTTGTGGAACTTTTTGAGTAAAAGGAAATGATTACCTAATAGGTACTTGTTAGACATTGGCACCTCCTTTTTGTGTAAACACCTGTTATGGACAAGATGTTTATTGGGTGTTGGGAATTTATCTTTGACCAATATAAATACATTATTTATTAGACAACATTTATGATTATAGAGATACATTAGATTGTGACTATTGAGGTACATTTGTCACTACTTGTAGAAGTGGAACATTTATTACCCTAATTGAGGTAGAACATTTATTTACCCCTATTGAGGTGTTGTAGTGTTCTACCTCTATTATGTTGGTAAATTGGATTGTGATTATTATCATATAATTTTATCCATAGCCTTTTGATATTGGATAAAATTTGTCATTTGTTAAAGAAAGAGATTAGTTGGAACTTGATTACTTATCCCCTATTATTATGTGCTTGAAGAAGTATCTAGTTGAGGATTTCAGTAGCCTACTATGGTTAGGAAGTAGGCATTGCAGTGGTTGAATATTATGTACCACTCATGGTATTAACTATATGCACTTATTTTTATGGATTATTTATGGGTTCTTTTATCTCACCTTGGCCTAGATTGGAAGACTTGTATATTATCCACTATATTTGGCACATTGTCTTGAGTAGAGGCCACAGTCACTTCTTTAATGAAAGGTACATCGAACATGTCACCTATTAAAAAAAAATTGAAAATGGGCCTATACCTATATTAAATTGACCTATTGAATCAATTGGTACTCCTATTGATGGAGTTAGTTGTATGAGTGTAGCATTCAATATGGCCATGGTATTGAAAGTATACACTAGATTTAGATAGATATCATATTCTTGTTGTATTTACATGAATTGGTCCTGTATGGGACCCTTTATTTTTTCAAGCATATTCTATTCTTAGTATGACATAGGAACAAGAGATTGAGGGTAACTAGTATAGGCATGTTTAATAATTTAGGTGTAAGGTATGTTTTTGGCACTCTAATTAGACTAGGTACAATTTCATGGTAGAAGTCTGGTAGAAACTTGGTCACTACCTCTATAAATATAACTAAAAACTCATCCCCAATTTTAATTAGGTGATGATTGAATAAGTATGGGTCATATTATGTTGTTTATTTTTGCTCTTAACCTTGATAAGGAGGTGTATTAAGTAGGTAATGTTCTAATGGATCTTTACTTTGTTCAACATATTAAGTAGTGTGAGTAGGATAGGGATCCATCTCAAAAACTATGTCAACACCATATGGATCTTTAAAAAAGTTATCATTTGTGACCATGTTATCATAATCTAGATTGTACATGGCTCCATTATGCATGTAGTGAGGCATGTCCAAATTCATGACTAACATCTCACAAATAAAAGGTATAGAGTTCTATAAAATGAAAAATGGTCTAAAATTTGTACATTTAGAAACTTGGTCTAAAAGGCAAAATTGGTTAGAATTTGGCCTAAGAATGTAAATACTCTCCAAAATTGTCAATGATGATCTTGATCTGAAATGTCCTCAAGATCTAATGTATTGTGCATAAATGGTGAATTTTTAAATACAAATCTAAATTATAATCTTGGAATAGTGTTTCAAACAACTCTAATCTAGGTCTAAAAATTAAAAATATTGCTAATTCTTTGGAAACAATGCATAAATCTAGGCTCAAAAAGGTACAAAAAAACTCTAAAAACTCTGGCAAATGCTAGGTCTTTGGGAAAAAAGCATAAATCTATAATTGAGACAAACGTAGTCAAGGTAAATTAAAAGGTAATTAATCTAATAATTTAAAACACTTGGACTTAAACTAGGCACATGGTTTGAAACACAAACTTGACCATTGGTAAAAGACATTGCACCTTAAGCACATTCCTAAAACTAATTGGAAAATTAAATCTTAAGTAAAGAACAATAATCATGATGATGAAAACATTCAATCCTAAATAATGACCAAGACTCAAATGTGAACTAATCATGCTTAAATTTTTACTTGAAAAGAGAGTTTTGACCTTAGTTATAAGCAATAAAATAGATGCAAGGCACATGAAAAATACTGCTTCTAAAATCTAGGCATAGAATATCTTTAAAGTAAGCAAGGAATTAGTCCAAGTTGCATTATTCAAAAATAAGAGGTAAACACCTAATCTAAAATTAAACAAGGCATAGGTATAAACCACTCAATGTTTGAATTGAACTTCACAAGACCAATTTCAAACTTAGTTTAGAAAACTTGGTTTCTCAAATGGATAATTATTTAGACCAAAAAGGATGGCATAAAGATACCAATTATATACCAAAAGGCATACATGGTTTCAAACTCAATTTGACACAATGAAAAGGTTTTGAAATAATATGATCAATGTAATGATGTTATCTCACTCAAAAAGTATGACATTGTTTTTGTTTTAAAATGCTAAAGTAGAAACTTGGGATGAAATAGACATCATAATGATTCCCTATTCAAACAAGTGACACACACACAAATGTCTAAGGAAAAGTGTGGTATCAAATGGATGGAATAAAATCTCTTTAGGCCAAAATGGGTATAAAAACATGCAATTGACTCATGACTTATTTTGGACATGTGTTTTTGATAAATAAAATAGGTTTAGACTCAAAACAAAGCAAATAAAATAAATAAACACAAAAATACTTAAGTGTATCATCATATTCCTAAAAAGTGACTTCGTTGCTTCATATTGTCAAATTTTATTGATATACTCCTTCCTAAGAGGAAATAATTATTTTATCTAATAAAATTAGATGCACATGAAATATAAGTGTTTTTAGGCCCCTTATTATCTCAATAAATTATACAGTGACATGGAACATTGGGATACTCACCTTGTATTGACAATATTTCCATGGTAAGTGGGGTTTATCTAAAAACTATAAGTTTTGCACGTCTTAGATGGTCTCAAGTGTGGTTAACACAAGGGTGAAACATTTCATTTAGATCAAAACTAATTAGCTTGTTGTAAAAAGGTCTTGCTCTTTTTATAACCATGACATCGATTAGATTTCTTAGTGTAGTGTCATGTCTAGATTAGGTCATTGTTCGATGGTAGATGTTTATAACTGAGTTAGTTTAACCACTAAAACTAATGTCCTAGTGAATCACCCTTAATTTATATACTCTACCATGGAGTGGGGTTGAAATAATTCTAGGAGATGAAATCATAGGTAAATTCTTCCCTAAACAAATTATGGGGAGGTGATGAAATGCCACCCACGATTCAAGTGCATGAAAGAAATAAAACTAGATAGACTTTAAAGGTCATTTTTGGATCACCCAAGTCACATAGATCTTGGGGAGTGCCTTTATGACATTCATTATATGCTTGGACTAAGCAATAAAAGAAACAAGTGAACCTATTTATTTCACCCAAGTTCCCTAAAGGGGATGGGGTATGAACATACATGTTAATATTTCTTTGAAATAAAATAGAACAAATAACAAAAAAAAAAAAAAAAAGCTCTTAAGATCACTTAGTCTAAAAATTGTGATCGTTTTAAATCACTAAGTGAAGTGTGACATGAAACATAGCCCCTTGGCTTTTGTTTACATTTATAAACTTTGAAAAAAAAGTTTTTTTAATGATTTTTAAGCACCAAATGTAAGTGTGAATTGAAAATTTTAAGTGCTAAAACCTCCTTTCTTTGCCTTGGGTCCTATAATAAATCATTAGGGAAGTTTCTTATTTCTTATAAAAAGAGATAATCACAAAGAAAACTTATATTTTGAGCTCTTGATTTTTTTTTTCACACAGTACAATACCATTGACTATAGTGTAATACCGTCAACCTACAAAATTGCACTTATTATTTCAAAATCATGTTTTAGCAGACAAAAAAAATATTAATACAAAATCACATTTACACATTTCAAAATAGCATATTACAAGTGCAATAATGAATTTACCATATAAAACCACACTTTACTAGGCAAAACATACTATTAACACATAATTGCATTTATACACTGTAATACAACATTTTGTGAGTGCAATAACGTGTGTCTTAGTTTTAATACTACACTTACAAGTAAAACAAATTTTAGCCAAGTAAAATCATATGTTACTAGTGTAATACCACCAATTACAGATGCAAAACTGCACTTACCATTTATATTACTACATTTTAAAGCTAGAACAAAGTTTAGTGATGTAATACCGCACTTATGTAATGAAAAACCACATCTACAATACCACACTCTCATAATGCAAAACTACATGTTATAGGTGAAAAATTGCATGTCCTTGTATCTTGGCCGTGAGCTTCAATTTTTCACTTTTTGGTCATAAAATCAAAAAATTGCCAGGAAAAATGTTGCAAAGAGGTTCTAAAATGCCATAAGAAGAGCTTTGTGGGGTGTGGGTCCCACCAGGCATGTCATTATGTGATCAATAAAAATACATATAGGGGAGATTAGTATTGTGTTAATATGAAATAAAATCAAACAAAACATACTAAGAAGATTACACCTCTAGCCTAAACACTCAAGGAGCTAGAGAACTACAAAAATAAATAACAAATGAAAGTAAAACAAGAAATTTTACCTTCCATAAGAGCAAGTGTTGTGTGTTATCAATGATTTGATGTGCTCAATTATGTAAACAAGAAATATTTATCAATGGAGCTCCTTGAACCACCTTTCCTTGCCACCTTGGTAATTTTGTCTTGGATTAGGCTTGGATTGGCTTATCAAATGGGCATGGTAACAATATAAATATGATATTTTGAGGGAAATCCTTCATAATAACATTACACTAATTAAGATTATTTTTCAGTGGGTGAGGCCTTATATTTATAGCTTCTAAAACTAACTCTAAACCAAGTGTAGTTAGGTTATATTTGATTGTAATTGAGTTCAAACCAACCCTAGTTAAGTTAAGGAGGGGACATGTAATTAATATTTGGGATAAAGATCTCATTTATTAGGCATGGCTCTCCATTTCTAAATTTATTGAATTTAGGAAGATATTTCTAATTCCTTGATTTTGATGATGATGATGTCATCATTATGATCAAGGAATCCAAGAAGGGAGGTTAGATCAAGTTTTGGAACAAGTAACAAAAGCTGAATAAAAACACACTAACATGATAATAGTTACTTGCCTAGATTATAGGGGGATATTAGTGAATAAAACCAATTAAAATGCAAAGAATAAAAAAATAATTACCTTCCTTGAATTCTCCAAAATATTTGTTGTGTTACTTGATCAATTTGTGCTCAAAGAGTCTTTGGCAATGGATCTTGGCTATCTCCATCTCTTCTTGTCACCACAGGCTTGTGTCTTGATGTTGGATTTGGCTTTTGATTTTGGAATTATAACACTATTGATTTCAATCTTATTATAAAAATAACATTATAACTTTACTCTATCCAATCTCTCCAAATGAAGAGGCAAATTCTTGTATTTGTAGGTTTAGGAACTAACCCCAACTCAAGGTGAGTTAAAGTGTAGTTTAAGCATGGAATGGGTTCATACCTAACCTAAGTGAGTTAATTAACCCTAGTAGAGTTAAAATGTGTCAAAAAATCATGATATAAAATGAACATGCATGTGTGAGATATTTTAGGATATTTTCAAAGGCTTGACAAATAACAAAAGGAAATTATGAAAACCTAGTATATTCTTGATATTTGAATTTCCTTTTTTAGAATTTCATTAATTGCTCATGAATAATTCAACTAGGAATTTAAACTAGGTTAAGAATTTTAATTAATTTTGTTTAGGTTTTAGCATTTTTAATATGTAATTTAATTTCATGTGTGCACTTACCCCACTTAATATTTCCATAGGCCAAATTGCATGTTGTAATGCCATAGGATGAATAGAGATAAATCCATGAGAGGTTTTTATTGCTTACAGTAGGATAACCCAATTAGTTATGTCTTAATGGGATTATGGAATTTTATGAATGATGCATAAGAAAATTTGGGACATTTAGTGATTCTTAGGCTTAATTTATAATGTTTGGTAAGAATCAATCTAAAGTTTGGTTAAAGCCATTAGTGGCCAATTTTAGGTGTCTATAGTTTTCCCCTATTTGGGAAGGTGTTGTAAACTATAATGTCTTCTCAAAGAATGAAAATATCCTATATTATTACAAATTCAATGGTAATGATTGAACTATAGGTTCCCCCTCAAGGGAATGGTTGGCAAGGGGTCAAAAATTAATCCCTTAAAAGGAAGAAATGATTGTACTAAAATGATGAAATTGGGTGAAGGGACTAATTTGCCCATAGGTGGTTATAATTAGTGGCATATGGAGCTGCCCTAATTAGGGTAGATAAATAGGATGATTTTCCCATAGGTAGTTATAATCATCATCATAGGTGAGATAAAAGAAGGTGATGATTTTCCCAAAGTTAGTTACAAGCATCAAAAAAGTCTTATGATAATGAGATACTGATTTGCCCAAAGGTGATTATAATCATTTAAAAGGAAAATAATGATTTACTCATAGGCCATTATAATAATCAATTAGATAAAACATGCCCCAGTTCAATAGATAAGGATAATGGTTTGCCTAAAGGTGGTTATAAGCATTATCACAATGAAAACATATCACAATTCGGTAGAAGAAAGAGAATGATTTGACCAAAGGTGGCTATAATGATCAACTCTCAAATGGATGGAAACATAATGATTTTTCCAAAGGTGGTTAGAATCATTGGTAATTGCATTGTATCCCAATTATGGAAAACATGGTATAGAAGATGATGGAAAATTAGAATAGAGGAAAAAAATGAATTTGGACACCCCAAAAGTAGGGAGATGCTCATTCAAACTAGCAAAGAGGAAAATTCTTTCATTATTTAATTACTCTATTTGGGATATGATTTGGATTAGATTAGGAATGTTGTTGGTGCCGAAGAGATACTTCATTATTGCATTGCCATGGATACCCATCAAGCTCTTTTTTACTATATCATGTGATAGTAGACATATTGATATAACACCATGATAGCTTGGCCAAAATATGCATAAAGACTAACATATGATCCAATAATCTAGTGAAAAAAATTTCAAATGATAAAAACCATGATGACAATGTGGGCACCTAAATATGGATAGATTCAATAATAATGTTCAAGGAATCACCCAATGAATGCACATACACTAAATAAAGGCACAAAAATAAATCAAACAAATAGGAAAACAAACAAACAAACAAACAAAACACCCATACAATAAAAACAAAACAAAACAAAACAAAAATAAAAAATAAAAAATAATGGTTAATCATAATGTTAGTACAAAAAACATGACACAAATAAGATGATGAACATCGACTCTAGAAGATAAGATATAAAAAAAAACAAATAAAATGGGAGAATAGAAGAAAAGAAAGGGGGTGGCTGAGTTGGCTCCTGATGCACTAGTCAAGTGGATGTTGCCTACATAGTTCTACAGATGCACAATCCAAGAAAAACTTCAAGTCAAATGTAGTTCTCCCAAGAAATAGGATAAAAGAAAATTATGAGAAGAGAAAAATGATTTTTAAATATAACAATATAGGAATGGGCTCACAAAATCGTGAGAGTGTGCGATACAAGGCCAAACAAGATGGGGAAACTAAATGATAAGTCATTTCTTGTGATTTATTGAGGGTTCCTATAATCCTTAAGACAAAGAATTGGTCGATGATTTTGGTTTTCTAAATCATTTTTACAAATGTTTTTGCAAATTTTAGAGCACCTCAACTCAATTCAAAATGATGAGACACTAAACAATCTAAGCTCATAAAATGTTGAGAGCATTCAAACTTAAACTGATCTCAAAATAGAGAGAGTATGGCTGAATTTGCTCACAAAATGGTGAGAGTGTGGCTTAGGTTGCTTGTAAAATGTTGAGAGAATTCAAACTTAAAATTCTCATAAAATGATGAGAGCATGGAAAAGGGTGACCGAGTTTACCTCAACATGAATTGAGTATTGCCTATATAGTCCTAAGATGGGACCTCAAGTCACTATATTTTCACTTTATATTGGAGGAGTCTAACTTGTATAGAAGCCAATTGAAACAAAATAGGAACAATTGGCATAATATCACATTACAAACATAGGAATGGAAATGTCATTCTTCAAGGCATGATAAACATGTTTTTCCCCTAATTTTCCCCTAGGTGGTTATAATTATGAAATAATTACTTATATAAATGATATTAATTTTCCCATAGTTGGTTATAATTAAGAGCAAGATGGTGGGGTATTGATTTGCCCAAAGGAAATTATATTTAGGGACACTTGATATAGAACAAAAAAAGAAATGAAGGATGCAACTACCAAACCTTTATCATACTACTCCAAAAATATGGCCTCTATCTAGAATACTTGAAACAACTACGAAGACTTGATCTAAATCTTCATGTTGAAAATGGTTGTAGAACTAATGGAATGAAACTAAGGTCAAATGGGGTGGGAATGGAGGAATGAAAATAATTTGGTTGATATAAAAGGTATGGTATAATGATATATAGTAGAATGACAAAGTGATAAAATGGTATACTAGTAAAAGTATAAAGAAGAAAGTTGATAATATGGTACAACCTAAAATGGTCCTCATAGACAATACACTAGGTCACTCAAGTGAAGTAATGCTTGAGGTGTATAATGTTCATCAGCTCATCAAGTTCATCTTCATCAAGTGTAGAGAGCATGTATGCTCTAGTGTCATAGTTTTCAATAATGATGAAAGGACCTACCCAATTGGGTTTGAACTTGCCTTTATGTTTCTTCTTATCCATGGTATTATTTTGGCTTTCTTTAAGTACAAGATCACCAAGCTCAAATTATTTATGTTTCACATGTTGATTATAGTGGCCACACATTTGATTTTGGTATGCTTGTAGATTATTTGCTATGGCCAAGCATTTCACATCAAGTAACTCTAGCTCTTGTAGGCAAGCTATGTGATAGTCTTTGTTGTCTAGGACATGCTTCAAAGAGATGCACAAAGAAGGTAACTTGACCTTAATGGGAAGAATGGATTTAGTGCCATAAATAAGTGATTATGGAGTGGATCTTATTATATTATGGTGATTGGTATGGTATTCCTAGAGTGCATGAAATATTTAAAGGTCCCAATCATGGTTGGCATCATTGACAATATGTTTAAGGATGTTGATAATGGTTTTGTTAGATGATTCTACCTAGCTATTACCTTATGGGTAATATGCCATGGAAGAAATTTATTTAATTTTGTCCTTATCACATAATGATTTGACATCCTTGTTCTTGAATGATTTGACATTGCTAGATATAAAGTTAGAGGGGATACCATAGTGGTAAATGAGGTGGTTAAATATAAATTTGGAAATTTGTTTTCCAGTCACATAAGTGAGGGGTATAGCTTTAACCTACTTAGTGAAGTATTTTTTGGTAGTAAGGATATCTTTATGCTCATTAGATGAGGTGGGGTTTATCTTCCCATTGATATCAAGGCCCCATGTAGAAAATGACCATGGTGTAAGCATTGATTTTAAAGTCTTGGCCAATGCATGAATTAGATTGGCATGCTATTGACATTTATCACATATTTTCACATATGTATCTACATCTATATCCATCATTGGCCAATAGTACCTAGTGCATAAGAGACTTTTGGATAGGACTACCATACTAGTGTGGGATCCACATACTCCTTTGTGAACTTCTTGTAATGCTAATGTAGATTATATTGAAGTTAAATAATGAAGTAGGGTTCCATCAAAACTATGATGGTATAGGGTTAGTCCAAGTAAGGTATAACATGTGGCATGGTGGAAAAAGACTTTAGATTATTGGTGGGATAGGTCTGGTGGCATAATAAGGTTGTGAAGATAGGCATATAGGTATAAATACCATGTCAAGTTGAGACCAACAATATAACATAACATTACGATATTTGAAGGGTCATGAGATGGTGATAATATATTTTTAATGATAAATTGACATTCCTTGGCTATATCTATATGACAAATCAATGAACCAATGGTACTCATGGCATCAATATTTCTGTTAATGGCCCTTGGTATATGTTCAAACTATATATTGGTAATTTTTTATTTGAGAGTGTCAACCATGGCCTTATAGGGTATCAATTTATCATATTTGATCTAAAAATGGTCTATAAACTAATTGATGATTAACTAAGAATCACCAAAAACCTTTAGATTTTTTATGTTCCATTATACTACCTATCGAAGTCCAATAAGTGCTTCATATTCAACCATGTTGTTAGTATAAGGAAATCTGATCTTGAATGACTTAGGGATTAGATCCCCTTATGGTGTGATGAAAAAAAGCTTACCCCTATTCCATGTGTAATAAATGATCCATTAAAATATAGATTCTAGTGTTTCTCCTCAAGAGGTGTTTTAATGATGGTCATAATGTATTCATTTAGGAATTAGAATTTTACTGGCTCTGTACCTAGAAGGGGTGTTTCAACAAGTTGATCTGCAAGAAATTTCCCCTTGATGGCTTTCTAGTTGACATATTCCATCTCAAACTCACTAAGAAGAATGATACATTTGGCCATGAGGCATTTTAAAGATATTTTAGATAGTATATACTTGAGTGGATCTACTTTGGAAATGACCATGGTCTTGTTATTCAACATGTAGTGTTATAGTTTCTAAGCTGTGATGACCATAACTAAATATGATTTTTCAATGGGCATATAATTGTGCTCATAAATGACCAGTGTATGGATTAGATATTATATGGCATGATCCTTTTCATTATCATCATTTTGATCTAAAAGTGCCTCCAAGGCTTTGTTAGTAGCTGACATGTATAAGAAGAATGGTTTTCCTGGCATAGGAAGCAATAAAAAAGGTGGATTTGATAGATAGTCCTTCAAACAATAAAAATATTTTTGGTAGTTAGCATCCTAGTGAAATTCTATCCCTTTATTTAGTAAGTGTGTGAATGGGTGGTACTTATTAGCCAACTAAGATATGCAATGTTTGATGGATTTGATCTTGCCCTACAAACTATAGAGTTGCTTTAGATTGGTTGGTGGTGAAATGTTTGTTATGTTTCATACTCTGGTTGGATTGACTTCATTGCCTCAATGAGACATAATGAATCCAATAAATTTTCTTGAAGTAACTCTAAAATCACATTTCTTGGGATTTAACTTGACTTTGTATTCACATAATTACTCAAATATCCTATGTAGTTATGCTAGATGATCAACCCTAGTCTTTGATTTACCAAGTATGTCATCAATGTAGTCTTTCACAATCTCATTCATTATATCATGAAATATGACTATCATGGCTCGTTGGTAGGTAGACCAAGATTTTTTGAGACCAAATGGCATAACTTGATAATAGATTGTTACCCACAAAGTGGTGAACATTATTTTGTGTTGGTCTTTTAGTGTAATTTGGATCTGATTATAGCCTAAGAATCCATCCATTAGTGGAAACATTTCATAACCCACTATTCATTTGACTATCATGTCAATGTTTAGTAGAGGAAATTCATCCTTGGGGAATGATTTTTAAAAAATTTAGAAAATAATGCAAATTTTGATTCCTTTTATTTTTTTACTGATTAACACAATGTTTGAGATCCACTCCAATTAGTTGATTGGTTGAATACATATCACTTCCAAAAGTTTCTCCAACTCTTTCTTGACTAATATATTAATATGAGGATGCATTTTTCACAATTTTTATTTTACTATTTTGGCATTAGGATGTACCACAAGGTGGTGTATAACCAAGGTAGGGTCTAAACCAAGAATGTCAGAATGGGCCCATGAAAATATATCAACAAATTCCCTCTAAAGGGATGTAAAGACTTCAATTTCCTCCTTAGAGAGGTAAGCACCTAATTTGATCCATTTTGGGTCATCTAGAGTCTCAATGTTAACTTCTATCATGTCTTCCACTAGAAGGGTTGAACAAACTTCTAGAATAGTTGGTATAGATTTAAGAATGGCTTGTAATGATAGATCCCTATATTAGGACTGGATCTTCAATTTCTCTTAGGTATGATGAATTATAATCCCCCAATGGTAGGGATGGCCATGTGATAAATACTATTGGAAACTCTTGGATGATTTGATCAAAATCCTATTACTCTTTGGGACTGAACTCAGATCTATAAGAAATTTCATCATTGGTGGTCTCTTGAGCTATGTTTGAGGAAGGTTAAACACCCATATATAATAGTGCTTGAAATAGGTTTTCACCACTAGATTACCCTTTCTCTTTACTATTTCCCTCATCAAAAAGAACATCAAAGAGGTTTTAACTTTAGGACCTCAATGTTTTAATTATTATTTTTTGGCTAAGGGTATTCACCCATTCTCCAAAATAAGCTTCAAGATCTAACTTGATTGAGAACCCTTATTTGTGGTCTCCCAATAGAACATTGTATTTAAGGCCAAATAAATCATATAAAGCTTCTAAATTTTAAATTTCATCAACTAACAAGTTTAATTCTTGTTGGTCCTAGTCTATCCATTGGGGGTAATATAATAGAAGTGGGTTATGGTGAATAATAGGTTGAAGGGTATAAATGGTATTAGTGTCAAACAAATTGGTATTGGTTAGGTCATCAAAATGGCTATGATAAGACTCTAATTCACTGTTGGTATTGGTGTCACTAATCATTGGTGATGGAGCTCAAATAAGGTACATGGGGTCACCCATAAGTGATTTAAATCAAGACCATATGTTACTTTGTATTGAGTGGTATAAATTGGCTCAAGTAGTCCTTGTTGTTTTAGCCTTATGCCTCCTCCTTAATATGCATGCCTCTCCATGATTTTGTTTGAAATGGGATACTTGGAATTGATATAATAGTTGGTTGGTTTGTCATTATATGACCATGATTCATCACCTTCTAATGGGTCCTTTTCTTGGCCAGTGGTTAGTATGCAAGTAATAGGTGTTGGACTATGCAAGTGGCCTTTGCCCTTTCATTTCCATTCCATTCAAGGTGGTTTGGATTTATGTCTTCCAAAGGACTTGGGGTTTTGTGGAAGTTTGATAATGTGGAAGGTATCATGGGTCAAATATTCTCTTGGGACATTAGATAAGATGGTATAATGATTAGACATTTTAGGAGCCAACATGTGGGAAAGTGAATCAAGGGTATCAGGGTCAATATAGTTGGCCTCTAGTGAATCAACAAGTATTTTTTTCCCTTGTCCTTTTTGGTAACTAGATTTAAGCCAAAATGATAGTTATATCTTTGGTACTCATCCTATAAATGTTTGTAATATTCATATAGATGCAAATATTTGTGGATGGTAAGCTCCATACGTGAATGGGGGAACTTGATACACTAGTGCAATTTTGAATAGATTGAATGAATATCATGTATCCAAAGTCATCCCAAAATCATATTATATGAAAAATTGAATTCTAACACATGGCATATTGTATCATGGGTCAAGGTCCCAATGATAACTAGTAGGCTAATGTTGCCTTATGATTCTCACTCTTCATTGTCATAGGCCTTGATGTTGATCATCTCTTATTGTAAATTGGTTATCATTTACTTAAAAATCTTGATGAGATTTAGAGAAACAATATTTAGGCCTAATATATTATCTATGATGACATGTTTCACTTTATGATGCATTACGACAACTTCTATGTATAATGAATTGTTATGTAGAGGTCTAAGGGATGACATATCCCTTTGTTTGAAGACTAATTATTGGCCTAGAGCTATATGTCCAACAAAATATTGGAATTTGTCTGGAGATATGTCATTTGGAACTTGGGATTAATTTAGGAACTTGGTTAAGATGTTCTTATAGATTATATACGTATGCAACAAATCCAAAATGGAGATTTCTATAGGTGTCTTCTATAATTACTCCATAATATCAAATGTTTTTTCTTGTACAGTGGTAGTAAATGGCTTGTTACTATTCATAATGATTGGTTAGATGGGTGAAGTGGTAGATGGATTTGGGCCTGGTATGGTAATATTCAACTATCAAATTGTGATTACATAATCAAGATTAGATATAGGACCATTATTGCTAACAAATGATGCTAGAAGGGAACCAAATAGGGTAATTCTTGGCTATTGGTGCACTTATGCATGGTCACGGGTCAATGATGAGCTATTGGTATAAGTTCTAGAACTAGGAATCCTTAATTTCTAGTACATTTGTATGTGATCCCAAGTCAATGAAGGATCACTAGCATGGGTTTGTAGAAGAGGAATGATTAGCAAAGGTCTTGTTTGGCTGGAATTTAGTCTTGGATTGATAGAAATGGTGTTAACATGACCTCCTAAAATATGACCTAAAACCTTGTTGTAGTCATGTGAAACTACATGATAGGTATATTAGTTATTTTCATCATTTTGGCTTTGTTTTCATCCATTCTTTTGACATTGTTGGTTATGTTGTTGATTTTATTGGTTTTGTTGGTTTTACCTTTGCTATTGGTACTGTTGATTTATCATGGCCTTTGTTATTACTAGTTTTTATGTTTTGGAAAGTGGTTTTGATAAATGCTAAGGTTTTGATTGGATGTGGATATTCCATGATCCAATGTACTCCCCATTTTCCAACATGTTTTCAATCAAATGCTTGATTTATACATAATGACATAAATAATGGACATTAACTTGATTATACTCATATAATTCATTTTACATGTACTAGTCTAGATAGTTAATGTCCTCAAGATAGTGTTTTAGAATAGGCCATTTAATCAGGTTAGCTTCAGTGATCTTGAAAAACATGGATTTAATGGGTTCTCCAAGGTCACTAAAGATACGATGAGTAGGGATAGTTCTCTTTGGATGAGGGTTTTGCATAGACATAGGTTGTTGGGTTTGTTACAGTTATCTAGGTTGATGCACTTGATATGTTTATTGAATGGGTTGTTGGTTAGGAGTAATTTGCATATGTGGTGTAGGATGAATAGATAGTGTTTTCACCATTTGGGCATGTCATGACTCAGTTACTCCATTTCCAACAACATTCTTATTTTAATTGAATGGCTTGGGTTTATCATAATTGCTATCCTAGGTTGGTTGTGATGCTTGCACTTGGACTTGGTTCTAATTTTGGCCATTATTATAATTTTGGTTTTGGGTCTAATTGGATGAGTTAGTTTTAATAATCATTTGGTTAATAAGGGATCTTTAAATCAACAAAACTTTCTCAATGATTTCTTTGAAGGAATGCACATAGTGTAACTCAAAATGGTATGATATCTCACTCTATAATTTTTTAGTAAATACAATAGCTAGTTACTTATCTGGTAGATTATGGGTGAATTAGATTACAAGGACATTCTATTGCTGTAAATAAATTTTGAATCTTTATCCAACATTATGTTTTTCTTACATCAAATCTATGAATGGAATCTCATGCTCAAGATTGTAGGAGAAGTGTTGCATAAATTTTTTAGAAATATTGTCAAAATTAGATACTAAATTCTTGGGTAATTTCAAAAACCATTCCAATTCTTATCTTTTTAGGCTCCATAGAAATAACAATAAAAGGTATATTTCACTATAGGCCACTAGTTGGTACACAACAAATAATTCCATCAATGGGCTTTGGGGCCACCTTTCCCCTTGTATTTGTCAAGCTTTGGTTGTTCGTACCCTAGAAGAAATGATACAAATAAATAATCCATATTAAAAGGGTAAGAACACATGTCATCCAAATTAAAAATTTTGTTCTATTTCTCAACTTATATGAGGGCAATTGCATCCTTCATTTGTTGCAATTATTGCACTAGAAAACTAGTGGAAACTTTGGCTTGAGGCAGAGGTTGGATGATCAAAATTGGATTACTTTGACTAGGGTATAGTGGAGGCATTTATCGTGGAATGTTTGTTTGGTTTGAGAATAGACCAAGAATATTCATATGTGGATTAGGGTGTGATTCTTGAAATTTTAGGTACTACTATGAGATATTTTGGTTAGGATTGGTATATGGGCCTATATTTGGGGAAATTATGGCTAAGATGGAGGGATATGGTTGTACTATGCCTATTGAGGTTGAAAAGGGACTTTCTAAAAACTATTCATTCCATATTTATTGAGGGGAACTTATGAATTTAGGCCCTATCTTTGAGTTTGTGGCATGTTTGGCATGAAAGGTAATTATTACCTAAATGGTACTTGTGGAACATTGAAACCTCTTGGTTACACGAATCCTTGTTTAGAAGTAGACACATATTAGATATTTGACATTTTTCACTGACCAACACTTGTACATTATTTACTATACATCATCTATTTTTTCATTGGCATTTTGGTCTATGACTGAAGAGGTATATTCATCACTACTTGGGGAGGTGGAACATTGTTTGCCCCTATTGAGGTGTCAATATGTTTTGCCTTTGTTGTGTGGGTACATTAGATGATGCCTATTATTATGTAATTTTACTCATTACCTATTGTGGTGGAGTAACATTTATCACATTTTATTGAGGCATGGTATTGGTCATTGGTTGACTACTTAATCCTTGAGGTTGGGTGCTAAAAAAAGTAACTAGTTGAGAATTAGAGTTAGTTGTTTGAGGTATGGAGGTATAAAATCCTACCTCATATAATTGTGTACCAATCATGGTGTTAAATAAAGACACATTTTTTTATTGACTAGTTTTTTGTGCATTCACACCATTTTGGTCTAGATTAGACATTGTTTGCATGTTGTCCACTACGCTTGGCTTACTATTCGACATGAAAGTAGAAGATAATTCTTTGATATTTGGGGTATTAAAAATGTTTAATACCAAAGTGATTTATGTAAATGGTTATATACCCTATTTTTATTGACATATCAACTCAATTAAGACTATTATTGAAGGACTTAGGAGATAGCTCAATAAGAGGAATGTTTGACATGGTCATATTATTAAAGTTGCACACTAAGTTCAAGTATGTCTGGTATGTTGTCTACATCTAAATGAAATGATCCTCCATGATGCCATTTACTATGACAATCATATGAGATTCCTAATATGGTATCAATATAATTCCATGAGGATTACTAGAAGAGGCTTATTTGATGCTCTGATTATAAGGAATATTTTAAGGCCCTCTTACTAGACTTAGCAGGTTTTCCTGGGGAAAATCTACTAAAAACTTAGCCCCTACATATATGGATTTTATTAAGACTTCATCCTTTTTTAGAATCAAGTGATGATCAAACAAGTATGGGTCATAATCTGATTGCATTATAACATATCAAGGTTGTTGCTAGACATGTTTAGTAACTAAAGGTATGCTAGCTAAATATTGGGCCATTTATTCTTGGTCCTACTCTGAGTATGGAGGCATGTTGAACAAATAATGGTCTAAAGTGTCTTGATTTTATTCCCATGTTTGAGTGTTGTAAGGTGGATAAGTATCCATCTTGAAAATAACATCATCTCCATAAGGGTCTTGAACAAAGTCCTCTTACATGACAACATTACCATACCTTCGATTGTACATGACACCACTACGTGTATAGTGAGACATGGTCAAATCAATGGTGAATGTTTCATGACAAAGGTGTGAGAGTTATATAAACTCTAAAAAAGAATGTCTAAAAAGATAAAAGGTTCAAAGTAGGTCTAACTTAGTCAAAGGGATAGAGTTGTATTTCCCAAAATGGTTTCTGATAAAACTTTGTATAAAATAGTATAACATTAAAGGTCTCATGTTAAATTTCCCACACAAATAAGTTCAATTGGATGAACTAAAAACAAAATGATAAAATGTACATTCAAAATGTTTCGAATAGGTCTAATCTAGGAAAGATAAAAGTTGTTAGGTCTTTTGGCCAAATGCAGCATCAAAGGTTAGACTCAAACAAGGCATGTGTTAGGACTCTTGGCCAAAAGTGGTGTCAACATATAAAATTTAAACAAAATGATGATTTAATATATCAAACCTAAAACACTTAGGCATGGATGAGGCACTTGATTCTAGACATAAACTTGATCAAGTCGGTATAAGTCACTAAACAAAAGGTGCTTGGGGATACTCTTTTCTCCCAAATAATGAGACAAACAAATAGTTTTCAAATTTGGGTATAGAATTAAACTAAGCTACACAGCCTAAAAGAGAAAGATCAATATCTAATCCCCATTTAGACAAGGACTAAACATAAATCAATCAATGTATAGGGGCTTTTTATAATTTCATAGGGTATGTTATAGTTTATTTAATGACATTTTATATGTCATTTGGTGTCTTAGGGTTCGTTTAGAGTCATATATGCAAGTGGAAGGTTTTCAAGGATCTAAACAAGCCTTCATGGTGTTGATATAGTCAAGATCATGGAAAGGTCCCACACAGGCCTCAAGGAATTCATTCAAAGCTGTGAAATTTTAAGAACAATCTTTGTAAAGCTATACCATCATCAAGGTGTCACTTAGAGCTCAAACTAGATTTTTTGCTTATGTAATTAATAAATATGCTTAATAAACCTCACATAACCATTAGACCATGCAAGATCATTGTTATTAGTTTTAAGATCATATCTTGAAATTTTCATATCTTAATGAGCCTTCTATCTTGATATCTACGCCTTCAAAGTTTAGCTTGCCAAGTTTAAGGGGATAGGCCATCCTATACGTCACATGGAAATGAGCAGAACAATTTGTTTTATAATTTTTTATCTTCACTTAGAAACCTACATGAGCCAAAGTATTATAACACCATTGAATTATTTATGCCTAGATCATATCCTGAAAGTTCCATGTCTGGTGAACATTCTAGCTCAAGTTATGGAATTTTGAAATTGGACTTGTAGAGTAGGATGTTCATACAAGCATAAAATTTAATCCTTGAAAATAAGCCATTTAGGTTCAAATGACCACTAATGGGAGTGGGAACATCATGAAGAACCAAACTGGATAACTTGTTTTTATAGTTTATAAATATACATAGAAAGCTCCTGAAATTAGTGGATCAAGTGGGTATAATCCTTCTAGTGTCAAGAACATCCCCTAAAAACCTAGTTCCCCCATGACCTTTATGCTTCCAAATCCAAGCATTCAAAATTGGTCAAAAAATGGGAGATGTTCATATAGACATCAACTTTAATCTATGGTAAAAAACCATAGATTCTTAAATTTAATGGTCATGTGGACGTCAATGACAGTCATGCAGATGTCAAATGACAGTTGTGCAGACATCAAATTTAGACCACTATAAATATCCATTTATTTTCAAATATTGATAAATCCAATGATCTATGTTTTATCATACATCTTAATATGATAGTGTGAGATGATTGAAAAGGTCAAGGAGTTCAAGAGGCCACCATGTGGCATAAACATGTGAAGCTAATAGACTGACATCAAATCTTGAGTGCAAACATGGGGATACCAAGTGGTACTATTTTAGATATAGATTTATAAGTCAAAGGTAGATCAATGACTCATGGTCATTTTTATTAAGAAAGATCAATGGTGTGAGATGGCTTAAAGGGTGAAGATATGATAGTTGAGATCTTCAAAGCTAATGGGAATAAAAATAGCTAGGAGCATTTTTATTGGTCTAAGTTAATTTTAAATAAATAAAGTCGAGATAAGGACCAATTTTTGATAAAATAAAATAAGGTCTTATAGGTTCATTGATCTTCCATTAGAGCTCAATCAAATTCCATGAAGCAGACACAATGATGTAGTCAAGTATAAAGAACATAAAGGACCACCATCAAAGCTTAATATGGACCTCTGGTTCAAATATTTGAGTTTTATAGTGTCATTTTATGGTTGTGTTTAATTTATTTAAATAAGGGTCCATGCATATATGAATTCTTGGTTCTTATAAAGATAAAATGGGTCTATTTGGACCTGATAGGATCAAGAAATAGGGATACATAGTCTATAGGTCTACACCAACATAATGACTATAGGAAAACTAATAGTCTAAGATTAGTTTTTCATCTATAATGGACCTATGAATATGGGGATGAGCTCGAGCATGATCTAGTTTGAAAAAGAGCTAGCATTTCAAAGGATTCCATGAAGGCATACATGTAGACCCTAACAACTTCATCCCCAAGACCAATTGCATCTAAAGGACCCTTCTTTCCACTTTTGCATGCCATGATGAACCAATGAAGAGAAGTTACCACTAGGAAAAAGATATAATAGTTTGATATGATGGTTGTAACTTCATTGATGCCAAGACCTGACTTAGAACAACTTGATCCCACCATTACAACCATCAAGGAGTATCAATGAGGGAATAATCTAACTATGTAACTACTTAAAGTGACCTACATAAATCAAAAGGCCTAAATAACATAATTTATAGAATCCATTGTAACTATAGTTCAAATGTATTTGAGCTCTTTGATTCCTCTTTGAGTGCCAAATTCTCTCTCTACATGCCCTTTCTTCTATAAATATAGCATTTGAGTTATTGTTATCTATCCCTTAGTTTGGTATGACTAGAATCCACCAAAATTTTTATTCTACACCTCTTAGAATAATGAATATATCATTTTTCAATTTTTTACTAATCTATGCTTATTTTTTTGTATTTGTTTGATATGTAAAAGTGGTTTCCATCTTCCCTTTATAGGTCCAATTTCAACCTAAATGCCAATAAACTTTTCTTACAAGTCATCTAGTGTGTCTTAAGGTTGATGTCTTGGGTACAAAGTGGATAGTTGATTGTAGTGATTTTAATCAATCCTTACCCTCATTTCCCTCCAACCTAAGTCTATCAAATTGACCTCTAACTGAAACATTATTTCTTAGAAACCATTATATAAAATGCATTAGTCCTATTCATAGTCTATTAGTGTGATAAAGAGTTTAATCTTGAGAGTGGATCCTCAAATATTTGGTGCATCACCTCCTTTAGAGTAGGTTAAATTCATGCATTCTCTAACTATTTTTCTCATAATTATTCATTTGGCATAGATAAGATCATTTCAAGATACATTTAGGGAGCTAGCCCTTAAATCTAAAGGATCATTTCCAGTATAGGTACACCCACATACCTATAAATGTTCCCATGTTGCCCTTATATATAATAATATTGAAAAACTAATTCTAGGGTGAAATATTTCGTGACAATAGTTTTGGCATGCCTGATAGGACCCATTGTCTTCAAGATAACTTGTCAAGGTGAATGTTGGTCTAGATAACGTCATCTACAAATTGGTGTGATACTCAACATTTGATGACCCCTTCAAGGTAAATCTAGTTCAAGGTCATTGTTTTTTTATAAACTTGTCTTCATAATTTATGGTCCTCACTAGGGGATCCTTTGCTAGAACATTTAATCCCATTAACCCACTCATTCAGCCTAAAGTTCCTCTATAAGTTCCATATCCATAGACTAATATTCCATTTAAAGAAAACATAGATTTTGATAGAGAGGAAGAGGATGAAGATGATGAAGAAATTAAATCTCTTGAAGAAGAAGACATGGGTAGACCTCATGCTTTCCCTAAATTCAATACTAAAATCTAATTTAACTTTAAGTATATGATGCCATTCTTCCTAATGCCATAAAAGGTGTTGCCACATTCAATGGTGAGAGTCATGTCACATATAGTGAACACATTAGATATGTTTCTAATTTTTGAAGTTTCCATAGTATTATTTGAGAAAATATTTCCATTAGACTCCTTGCCATGTCCCTTAAGGGGAAGGATCTTGACTATTATAGGACTCTAGAAGGTGGATGCATCACAACATGGGATGAGTTTAGAGTGTTGTTGACTTCCAAATTTGGAAATGAAAGTGATCATACCTCTCTCATACATCAACACATCATGATAAAAAGTGGACCTAAAGAAATAATGCATGACTTCAATGAAAGGTTTCAAAAGACTTGTCATAGACTGCCTCCTCCCATGAGACCACCTGCTAGCTTTGTGTTCCATACTTATTTGAAAACCATTGGGACTAAAATTATTATCATTCTTTAATCTATGGGAGGTTCCACTCTTCTCAAACTATGTGATCTTACTATAAAAACTTAGAATAGTCTCATCCAAGTTGGAATATTTACTCTTAAGGTGTATATGCCTCCTTTGTCTCATACTTATCCTAATAATTTAGAAGTGGCTCAAGTTCCTAATGCCAGTGCCAAAACTAAGGTTGATCTTAGGTAGGTAGAAAATAAAGTTGATTGGAATGCAAAGTTTCTAGCCTTAAAGGCTCAAGATATGTAAGATAATATGGAAAAAGGTGCCTATCATAATACTTACCCCTATCAGTAATAATATGGAAGAGGAAGAGGCCAATGGCATCATGATCTTAATAGGCCTGCTAATGTATATAGTCTTAACTCTACCACTAATGCAAGGGAGATGGTACTAGTTCATAGCAATTTAATGTAAGGAGAATATTGGTATCAAGACCAAATCATGGATGTTAATGATAATAGAGAGAAATATCTTTTATCTCAAGTAGTATTTACTCCCCTCTTATGAAATGAGGATGAGGTGATGATGTAATTTAATGAGGATTGGCAACCTCAAGGAGAGATCTTCACCAATTTTCTAGTTGAAGACACTTTTGTGATAAATCAAGGAGCCTCTATCATAAAAAATATAAGGGCCAAGAGAAAGGATATAAAAGGTGGTATTAACATTCCCATAGGCTCGCCCAATCCTCTTTCAAGATAATAAAACATAGTTTCAAGTGTGATAGTTCCAAAAACTTTTACATCTCCATCAAGTCAAAATATGGTAAGGTTTTCTCCTATTCCTCAAGTTCCAAGTAATTCTTTGCTTATAATAGCCTAAGAGAAAGTAGGTATGGATTATTTTAATATTTTATATTTTTTTGTTAACACTAAAACATCCATTTCTCTTTTGGATGTTCTTCATATGCCTAGTAAAATAAAACTCCTAGAAAAGCAATTATCTACTATCCTTGCTAGTGTCTCACCCTTAATTCAAAGTCATAGCCATTTTGCTCTTGAAAATGTTCCTAGTAAATTTTTTTAACCATAGAATAGGTTTTTGAAACCTCCACCATTTTATGTCACCCTCATTATAGGTGACAAGTTGGTACATAATTGTATAGTTAATAGTAGAGCTTCTACTTCTATCATGCCCAAAGTTATATCTGACAAGATGGGCTTGAAATATGAGCCAAATATCAAAGGGGTCCTTCAATTATATGGTATAAATTCAAAAATATTATTAATAATAAAGGTCTTGAAGGTTTTATTGCATGATTATCCTAGTTTTCCTATCTTGCAAGACATAGTTGTGGTTGATCTCCTAGCCCACTTTACAATCTGCCTATCAAGGGACTTCACATATAATATATGCATCTATCTCTTAGTTGAATGATATTTCTTGGAATTTAAAATAAGGTATGATTACAAGGTGATAATTATGACACAACCCCTTTTAAGGTTTCATGTTGAGCCTTACATTGAGACAAGTTCTAATATGAATTGTGTGGCCCATGAAGAAAAGAACTCTATTGTAGATGATGAAAATTATTCCAAGCTTGAGGGTATTTTAGATTTGTTTCTTGATAAATATTTCACTAATACTTATGATCATTATACCTATGATTTTTTGGAGGAAACTGATTGAGTATAGTATTGTATACATGAATAAGGAGTACCAACACCTCTACTTGCCAAGGAAGATGGTGAAGATGATGAGCTGTGGAAGATGTTTTTTGGTGGTTCAAGAAGTAATGTTGGTGAAAATTTTGATGTTATGTTTGTAATCCAATTTTAAAAATAATATTATGATTCATATATATGTCATTTCAGCTATAATTTCAATGTGGATGAGTATGAAGGACTGATTCATGGTCTTCAATGGGCAAGGAGAAAAAGAATCAATAAATTGCAAGCATATGGATACAGTGAATTGGTTGTGCATTAGGTGAGGAATGTGGTTATTTTCCAAGAAATTTTTTATTAATTCAAAAAATCATAGGGTATGGGATTTTATTTAAGGATTCAATGTATTCAATATTTAATCAGTGCTAAGGGAGCAGAATAGTCATGTTGATAGACTAGCTACCATAAGAGCTCAATTTGATACTCTAACTACCATAAAAGAGGAGGGAAAGTAGTCTCATATTAATATCATTATCATAAATTAGAGAACTAATAATGAAGTGTCTTGGCAAGTATTTTATAGTGACAAACACATTGCATGCTTGTTTTCGAATGAGGCTAAGTTTTCTTCAAGGAATCAAAAGAGTCTCCAAGAATAGTTAGATGATCAGATTGTGAAACTAAGGACCAATAAGATACCTAAGGATTTGGTGACCTTATAAATTATATTTAATGATAATGATCAAAATAATAAGGATAAACTAAGTGTGTCTATAAAAGAGGAGAATTATGAAAGATTTTTGATCTTCAAGGACAAACTTCTTAAACTAGGCAAGGTATGTTCTACATTAGAGAAATAAGCATTCATTGAGATGTGTAGAGAGTTTCATGATATATTTTCTTGGGAATATAATGAAATTAAATTATTTTATCCTAACCTAGCACATGATACAATTGAATTGTAACCTAGAGTTAAATCAATTAGACAGAAGCAAAGACCCATCAACCCTAAGGTTGATAAAATCATGAGGTTAAAGCTTACCAAACTCCTTAAATCTAAGATTTACCATCAAAAATTCAACATGGGTAGAAAATATTTTACCTATTAGAAATAAAAATGGGGAGATAATAATTTGTGTAGACTTTAGAGATCTTAATAGAGTGTCACTCAAAAATCACTATCCTCTACCTTCAATGGAGTAGATTTTGAAAATGGTTCCTTGTTCTTAATGTTTCTCTCTTCTAGATGGATATTCAAGCTATAATAAAATTTTAGTCAATGAAGATGATTAATTCAGGATATCTTTCACTACCAAATGGGGAAATTTTGCTTATAGGAAGATGCCCCTTGGTTTATCCAATGTTGGTGCCACACTTTAAAGATCAATAGACATGGCCTTCAACTATTTGATCAATGAGATGTTGTTGGTTTATCTAGATGATATAATAATGTTTTCTAAAGATGTTAATGAAAACATGCAACACTTGAGGCAAGTGTTTTAAATATGTAGGTATTATGGAGTATCCCTTAATCCAAAAAAGTGCATCTTTGTTATTCATGAAGGTAAGCTCTTAGGACATATTATTTATAAGGATGGTTTGAATATTGATCCTAAGAGGCTAGAAGCTATTCTAGGCTTATCATTGCCCTTACATAAGGAAGGTATTCAAATCTTCTTAGGTAAGATAAATTTTGTAAGGAGTTTCATACCTAGTTTTACATCTTTGGTGAAACCTATCATAGCTATGCTTAGGAAGAACCAAGTATTTTCCTAGCCAAAGAGGGTAAGAATAGTTTTGAATCCATAAAGAGAGAAATTACATAAGATAATACTCTTATTAATCTTTATTTTACTAAATACTTCATGTTGTATTAATTTTCTAAGATTGATACTATCTCAGGCATGCTAATACAAAATAATGATGAGGGAGTGAAGTAGCCAATCTCATTCTTTAGTCAAGGTTTATAAGATTATGAATTCAAGTACACCTTTGTGGAGAAATAGGTCCTTGATATTGCAATGGGGCTAAAGAATTTTAGACATCTAGTTTCAATTAATAGGATTCATGTTATGGTCTCTCATCCTAGTACCAAAGAGTTTCTCTTGAGCAAAGATCTAAGTGAAGAGAGGGTAGGATGGATCACTAAAGTAATGGAATATTATGTTGATATCAAGGTGACAAACCTAATAAGGGGAAAAGGCCTTTGTGAAAATATAACTTCAAATCTTCATGATTCAAAGGAAGAGGCTCTAGTTAACCATGATTTTTCCCAATTAGCTGGTTCATTGCTTCCACAAAATTGAACACATGATGTGATCAGATTTTGTTCAAAATGATGAATATCCTAATAATATTAGTAGATAAAAAGGAGATATGTTAGATTACAATCTAATCCCTTTTGTCTTATGTATGGTGTGTTTTTTATGAGGGACATAAAGGGTGTGATACTGAGATATATTGATAATTATTAGTTTGGAGCATTGCTTGAGAAGTTTCATGATGAGACAATAGGTCATTTCTCTCCAAGAACCAAAACTACCAAGATCATGAAGGTAGGATATTATTGGTCTAGCCTCTTCAAGTATTTCCATGCTTGGGTGAGAATGTGTGGTCAATGTTCTTTCTTTATATAAAAATAAAATCTTACATCTCTCCCTTTGAAGCCTATCCAAGTAGACCAACATTTCATGCAATGGGGTCTTGACTTCATTGGCATGATAAATCCCACATCAAGTGTTTGTCACAAATGTATACTCATAAAAAATGACTATTTTACAAGATTAGATAAGGTAGTAACATTAAATAAAGCTAATGAAAATGCTATCTTAGAGTTCTATGATAACATCATCACAAGGTTTGACACTCCTACTATTATTTTAAATAATGTTCTTACTTTCATAACTGCTAAGATAACTAATTAGGAAAATAGTAATGGCATATTATTAAGCACTTGAACCAACTATTAACCTCAAGGTAATTGGTTGGTTGAATCTGCTAACAAGAATCTGATCAGAATAATAAAAAAAACCTTGGAGCATAACCAAATAGCTTGGCACACCAAATTGAAGATAACCTTATGGGCTGATAGGTTAACTCCCAAGAGGTCAATAGGAAATTCTCCTTTTATGCTTGTCTATGGGAGGAAAGATTGGTTGTTTATATCTTAAGAGTTGCTTTCCTTAGATTTGGTACATCAACTAGAGTTACTTTAGAATACCCCAATAGAGGTGAGATTAACATAATTAATGGAGTCAAAAGAAACTAGAGATAAATCTCATCATGCTATGGACCATCACCAAGTACTAATGAATAAGTATTTTGATAAGAAGGTAACTCTGAGATCATTTCAATAATGTGACATAATATTGAAATGGGATGAAGATATAGAAAAAATAGGGAGGAATATCAAATTTGATACCTTATGAAGCAAACCATGTATCATCATCAAGTGAAATCAAAGCAACTATTTTAAGTTAGCAAGGATGAATGGAGAAGAGTTTCCTATCCCTATGAATGGGATACATTTGAAACCCTGCTATTGAGAATTGAGGGTTAGTTTTGTAAATATTAGATTAGGTGTGTGTTTATTTTCTTGTTGTGTTATGTTATCATAAGTTCTCATGAAGCACAGGTGTGTTTTTAATTTATTTCTTGTGTTGTGTCTTATTCTTGTTGTTTAGAGGTGTTGTCTAGGAATTTTCTATGTCAAACATACATACTTATGAATTTATAACCCAATGGACATGATTAGGCAAATGGTCATGGCATAACAAAAATGTCACCATTGGGAAATTTCCAAAGGTGTTAACCATTTTTAGCCCAAACCAAAATGGGTTAACACCCTATATTTAGAATATTGTATATGGGATTTTTATAATGTCATAGGGTATGTTGTAGTTCATTTGGTGTCATTTAATATGTCATTCTAGCTTTGGTCATAGTCTAGTTTAGTCCTTATGTCATTTTGTGTCTTAGGGGTCATTTTAGATTCATATATGTAAGTGGAAAGTTTTCAAGGATATAAATAGGTTTCATGGTGTTGATATAATTAGGATCATGGAAAGGGCCCATAGAGGCCTCAAGTTCATTCAGAGATTCAAACATTCAGGAATAATCTTTGTGAATCTAGATCATCATCAAGATGTCACCCAAAGCCTAGAATATAATACTTGTGTAATTTATAAATATTCTTATTAAAACATCTCTTGATCATTATACCACATGTGATCATTTTCCTTAGTGCCAAAATCATATCCTAAAAGTTTCATATCTTGATGAATCTTCTATAGCAAGATCTAAGCCTTCAAAGTTAACCTTTCCAAGTCTAAGAGGCTAGGTTATCCTACACATCACAAGGAAATGATTAGAATAAGTTTTTTGAGCATTTTTTTATCTTCACTCAAAAAGTTACATGACTCAAAGGATTACAACACCATCAAGCTATTCATGCCTTAATCATATTCTGATAGTTTCATATTTGCATAAGCTTTCTAACTCAAGTTATGGAATTTCATAATTAGACCTTATTGGGATATTCGTGGTAGTGATGTGTTTTCATTGATTTCAAGTGGCATTGGTGATGACAAATTGGTATGAGGGTGCTCTTGGTCTAATATGCATGATCTTAATGCTCAGTCTAGTCTTGGTTGTTAGTGAGATCTTGTGGGAGGAATTGGTTGTATGGAGTTTTGTGAGGATGTCATGGAGGATGGAAAGAGAGTAAATTATATGTCCATATGGTTTATACATTAATTGGAGTCCTTAAAGGTGGTCTAATATGTCAAAGTGATAGAGCACGGTGGCCTAGTGTACTTGAAGCAATCTGATATTTGCAAGGGTATGTATGGTTGTCCTAGGTAGATGTTGTATGGCTTAATGAAGCATGGTATGACAATTTTTGACTTTTTATTGATGTTTTATATGCTCATTTGTTGACTTATTGTGGCTTTCATGAAGCATGTAGGTTAGTTTATGCCTTGTGGGCTTGACCATGTGCGGTTATCTATGGGGTTTTTGAGTACTTTGGCTTGTATATCATGATGAGGATCTTAGTATGCTTGGAATATGCATGTTGGACATGTATAAGATTATACGAGGTTAGATATATGGTTTTAAAGAGGTGGATAGTGGTCTACAAGGTAGTTTGGCCATTAGATTATTTGGCCTAGAAGGGCTTGTGAGGCCTTGTAAAGGGTCAAAGAGGGATTTTAGTATGTTTTTGATGGTGTATACATAAGAGATGGTTATAATGAGAGGCCTAGGAATCTTGGAGAGATTTTATAATATCATGTAATTTAGTTTGTTCATATTGGTGTGCTAGTAAGGACAAATACATAGTGATATTTGGCATTCATGCTTGGTCAAAAAGGTGGTTGATTTGGTTTGGCAGGTTGATGAAGCTTGTGGATAATGTATTGATGCCTCAGAGTGCTTATGAGGTATCTTGGGTGTTTAGAGTACCTTTGGAAGTGAAATGATATCATTTGGTAACTTTTTGAGTTGATTTTTTTATTGTTGCCTAGGTGTCTCAGATGGCTAAGTAGGCATATTTATGATGTCATCATTTATATGTATGAAGGATTCAGACAAATCTGGTCATATAGGTTTGTAGAGTTTTATGACTAGTTACTATGTTATAAATTTTATATATTTAGGTACTAATGTGAATAATTTGTGTTGGGTAAAAGTTAACTTTCTGAGCATATCTCCACATTCCAACACTTAGTCAAATTTTGATGTTTTTCTTGTGACCGTTGGAATTCAAAAATTTGAATTTGTTAAGGATGACCAGAGTTTGGTTTTCTTGCTATAAAATTTAATGAAGATGGAATTTTAGGATTTAAAAAAAACAAAATTCATAGATGATTCTAAGGGGGATCATTAAAATTAAATTTTAAGTCTTGACTATTTGTAAATAGTTAGATATGGTTGACCAAAGTTGACTATGTGTTTGACTTCCTTGTGCAAAGGTGTCTAGTGAAGGTTTTCAATTTTTATTGATATAAGGTGCATGATTAATGTTGTTATAAATAATTTAAATTTTTATATACATCATGAGAGTTATTTTTAGTATTCTTGGAGGTCTAACTAATTGTTTTTGTGGTCAAAAATTGATTACAATTTGGAGGTATATTCACCTATGGAGTTTTGGTGCATATTAGAAAAGTGTGATAGGTTTTGGAATTATAAAGGTGATAAATAATGCATGTGATGGTTTTATAATGTTAAAATGGTATTATGTAGTGTACTTATTTATTTGGAATTGTTCATATGGTTCATTTTTGCATAGTAGAGTGGAAAAATTAAAAAGGTCTTCTAGAGACCTATTTGGGACCATTTGGGACCTAGTGAAGTGTTCATATGATTCTTGTGGATGACTTGTTTTGATGAATTGATATTTTATAAATGTATTTAAGTATGATTTAAGATAAATTGCATGATAGTTTTCTGAATTGGATGGGTGACATGGTTGCAAGAGGTCTTGTATATATAAAAGGAATTTGGAGACCAAAAGTGGGACTTGTGTGTAGAGTGAATGACAGAGGGGTGAAGTGAATAGAAGGAGTAATTACAGAGAGGTATGAGACCATAAAATAAATTAGAATGTCTTGATTAAGGTTTGAAAGTATGTGTTCAAGTCTAGAAGGGTTTGTCTTCATTATGATTTGATGATATTTATAGGTATGAGAAGTGTTTGAGTAAGAGAAGAAGAAAAGGAGTTATATGCCTATGTGAGAGGTAGATTTAAGGGTATTAAAACAAGAGAATCTCATTATCAGGTATATAAGACATCAGAGCTGATGTATTTGTTATAAATTGATAGTTCATATTGGTGGTGTGTTGGTGCTCATCATCAAGACAAGTTGTTGCTTGTCACCTTAAGGTTTTGGTGATCCTTGTGGAGTTAGTGCTTCAAAAAAGGATCTCTTGGTTGTTCCATATTTATAGGATATTATTCCATTATTTTTTTAGGATTAAGAGTGGGTTTTATACCCCATGAGGGTTTCCCACTGTATATCTTATGTCTTGATTATTTGATCTCTCATGATTATTTACTCATTATTATATGTATCTTGTGCTTCTCATATATGTTGATAAAATTATTTAAGAGGTTTAAAAGATAAAAATTATTAGATTAAAGGTTTATAACCACTGATTCACCCCCCATCTCAATGGACTATACCTATATCATACTTGTAGAATGGGATGTTTATGCAAGCATAAAATTCAAGCCTTGATAAATAGTTGTTTAGGTTCAAATGACCAATGATAGGTATGTGGATGTCACGAAGAACCAGATTGGATAACTTGTTTATGAAATTTTATAAATTCACTTCGAATGTTACCAAAACTACTTGATCAAGCAAAAACAATCCTCTTAGTATCAAAAACATCTCCTAAATATTTGGTGCCCCTATGACCTTTACGTTTCCAGATCCAAACCTTCAAAGTTGGTCAAAAAATGGGAGACATTCATGTAGATGTCAACTTTAGGCTATGGTAAAAAACCATTAGGGTCTTAAATTTCATGGTCACATAAACATCAATGATAGTTATATAGATGTTAAATGATGATCATGTAGACATCAAATTTAGACCATGATAAATAGTTGTTTATTTTAAAATCTAGGCAAATCCAATGGTCCATATTACATCATACATCTTAATCTGATAGTGCAAGGAGATCGAGAGGCCACTACATGGCATAAGCACATGAAGATAAAAAAATAATAACAAATCCTAAGTGTAGACATAGAGCTTTCAAGTGGCACCAGCTCAGATAGAGATTGACAAGTCAAAGGTAAATCAATGACTTGTGGTCATTTGTATCAAGTAGGATCAATGGTGTTAGATGGGTCATAGGGTCAATATATAATAGTGCGGATGTATAAAGCTAATATGAATGAAGATAAATAGGAGCATTTTTATTAGTTCAAGTCAATTTTTTATGGAAAAAGTTGAGCTAAGGCCCAATTTTTTATGGAATCAAACAAGGTCTTATAGGGTCATTGATCTACCATTAGATCTCAATCAAACATTATAAAGTGGACACAATGATGAATTCAAGTATAAAGAATATAAAGGACTACCATCAAAGATTAATATGGACCTATGGTTTAAATATTTGATGGTTGTAGTGTCATTTTATGATTATTTCCACTTTATTTAAAGAAGTGTCCATGTAGGCTACCAACTCAGATAGAGATTGACAAGTCAAAGGCAAATCAATGACTTGTGGTCATTTGTATCAAGTAGGATCAATGGTGTGAGATGGGTCATAAGTTCAATATCTAATAGTGAGGATCTATATAACTAATAGGAATAAAGATATCTAGGATCATTTTTATTAGTTTAAGTTAATTTTTTATGGATAAAGTTGAGCTAAAGACCAATTTTTGTTGCAATCAAACAAGGTCTTATAGGGTCATTGATCTACCATTATATCTTGATCAAACACTATGAAGTGGACACAGTGATTCATTAAAGTATAAAGAATATAAAGGAGCATTATCAAAGCTTAATATGGACCTCTGGTTCAAATATTTGATGGTTGTAGTGTCATTTTATGACTGCGTTTGCTTTATTTAAAGAAGGGTCCATGAATATATGAATTCTTAGTTCTTAAAAATATAGAATGGGTCTATTTTGACCTGATAGGATCAAAAAAGGGAGTTATATAGTCTATATATCTACATTAACATAATGACTATAGGAAAATAAATAGTATGAGATTGGTTTTATATCTATAGTGGACCTATTAACATGGGGATGAGATTGAGCATGATCTAGTTTGAACAAGAACTAGCATTTTAAAGGATGTCAAGAAGGCTTACATGTAAACCACAACGACTTCATCCCCAAGACCAAATGCATGAAAAAGACCTTTTTCTCCACTTTTGCATGCCACAATGAACTAATGAAGAATATTTAGCACCAAGACAAAGCTATAATAGTTTGATATGATGGTTATAACTTCATCTATTCTAGGACCCAACTTTAAATAACTTGATCCTACTATTTCAACCATTAGGGAGCATCAACGAGGAAATAATGTGACTGTGCAACCACTTGAAGTGATTTAGATTAATTAAAAGGTCTAAATGAGAATAATTTGTAGATGTAATTGTGATTATGGTTCAAATGGAGTTTATTTATTTGATTCCTCTTTGAGTTCCAAAGTCTCTCTTTCTATAGGCCCTTTATTCTATAAATATAAGCTTTCAGTTGTTATTATCTATCCCTCAAGCTAGTATGACTAGACTCTACCAAAATTTGTATTATACACTCATTAGAAAAATGAATAGAGAATTGTGTAGTTGTTTACTTATCTATGCTTAATGTTTTGTATTTTTTTGATATGCAAAAGTGGTTTTCATCATCCCTTCATAGGTATAATTTCAACCTAAGTGTTAATAAACTTTTCTTGCAGGTCATCTAGTGTGTAAAAAGGTTGATGTCTCAGGTACAAAGAGGATACTTGATTGTAAGTGATTTTTATGAAGCCTTACCGTCATTTACCTCTAACCTAAGTCTATCAAATTGACCTTTGGGTGAAACATTATTTATTGAAAGTCATTATAGATAGTGTATTAGTTTTATTCATAGTCTATTAGTGTTCTAGTGAGTTCAATCTTGAGAGTGGATCCTTGAATGTTTGGTGCTTCACCTCCTTTAGATTAGGATCAATTCATGAATTCCCTAACTATTTTCCCCATAAGTAATTAGTTTTCATAGATAAGATCATTTAAATATACATTTATGGAGCTAGCCCTTAAATCTAGAGGCTCATTTCCAATATAGGTACACCCACATACCTAAAAATGTTCCCATGTTGCTAAAATCTGGAAGAATATTGAACAAATTTTTATAGGGTGAAATATTTGGTGACAACATGTTCCAAATAGGTCTAATCTAGGAAAGGTAAAAGTTTCTATATCTTTTGGCCAAATGTGACATCAAAAGCTAGAGTCAAACGAGTTATTTGCTAAGACTCTCAGTGAAACATAGTGTCAAAATATAGACTTTAAACAAAAGGATGATTTAATATAACAAACTTGGAATAATTTGTCATAGATGAGGCACTTGATTTTAGACATGAACTTGATCAAATTTGTGTAAGGAAATAAATAAAAGACACTTGGGGATAGACTTTTTTCTCCCAAATAATAACACAAACAGATAGTTTTTGGATTTGTGTGAAGAATTAAATTAAGTTACACAATCCAAAAGAGAAATATTGGTATCTAATCCCCATTTATACAAGGCATAAATAGAAATCAATCAATGTTTGGATCTGAACTTGTCAAAGTTAATTAAAAACTCAACTTCATAAAACTAGGCTTTGTGAACAAACAAGATAGATATAATTGAATGACATAACAACACTAGAAAAACACCAAAATGGCATACATGGATTTGGTTTGAATGTAAAACTTGGACATAAGATAAGACAAGTCTATAAAATAATTTATTTAGCATAACAACATTATCACCTTTTAAAGATGTAAATACTGGTTGGTTTCAAATACTTCCAAGGTAAAAACTTGAAATGATTTGGGAAACGTAATGTTACCCATTTTATTCAAGTGATACACACAAAATTTTTGACACAAAGAGTCTAAGGTAAAACCATGGTGTCAAATGGAAGGCATAACACATCCTCAAATAATAGATTAGTGTGGACACAAGACTCATATATGCCATGGTGTAAACAAATAAAGTTTTAGACTAAAAAGACCAAGTAATAAAGGGAAAAATTACCAAATAAAACTATGTAAATTTTCATTATCCCTAAATTGACAAGGTTGGTCAAATGGGGTTGACTAAAACTATAATTTTTAAATGTCTAGATTGATCCGAAGTGTGATTAACACTAGAGAAGAGTAACATAAATTGAGTTTGTACCAGTTAACTTACTATGCAAGGGTCTATTCATTTGCATAGTGATTCCATCCATGGACTACTTAGTAGAATCCCCTAGTTAACCAGACATGATTCACATCTTCATTATGAAAGGAGAGGTTATCTGCTCAACCCCATAGCTCTTGTAATATGTGTACCTTGATTTGTATATACCACCATGGATTAGGGTTAAAACACTACCAAGAGATAAAGCCTTGGGTTAATGCTTTCCTAAAAAACTCTTGAATAATTTATGAACTCCCCTCCAAAATCTAAATTGCATGAAATAAAATAGCTAAATGGAAAGACTTTAGAGGTAGCTTTTAGATCATCCAAACCATGAGGGTTTGAGGAGAACCTAGACAACATTTTTTACACACCTTGGACTAGGCATACATTAAAAGTGAAAAGACACTTTTGATCACCCAAGTTTCATATAGGGGATGAGGGGAGAGCATACATGCACTCTTCATTGTGCACAAAAAACACACAAGGAACAAACACTTTCAATAAGTTACAATCTAAATGAATGTTTGTTTTAGGCACCAAATTGAGATTTTTGATTAAGTTCTTTGGCCCCTTGGCTTAATTGTAAAATCTTGAAATAAATTACATAAAAAAACTTAATTAAAAACACATATGTTAATTTTAAGCACTAAAAACAAATATTCAAGACTTAACAAATTCATTTTTGGCACCACAATGAAGATTTTAAGACTTACCTATTATAGTGCTTATTAAGCACTAAAATAAAATGTTCAATATTTAACCATTATTTTATCACCAAAATGGAGTGTTCAAGAGTTAGATAAATTCATTTTAAACACCCAAAATGAGATGTTCATAAGTCTAAACTTGAAAATTCATGCTTTATTCATGCCTTGGACCTATAAGGGTTAGATATTTTCCTCCTAGTTTAAAGCATGTTCAATGATGAGAAAATAGTGTTTGGAAATATATCTCTCAAGTTTCCTATTTTTAAAACATAGAGATCGATATTGGTCACCTATGACCGATGTCAATTCTTAGGGAACCAATGTTGATTGGTAATAATTGGTACTAATTGATAAGGACTAAGATCAGTTACCTATAAACTTGAAGGCAAAAAAAACACAATTCAAAAATGTTAGTTAGATCAATGTTAGATAAAAAATTCTCAAAACCTACAATGAGATGATTAAACATAGAGTATAAATCTCAATGAAACCAATAAATAACCAATATGAATGTTAAAAAGATTAAAAATGAAAGTTTTGTAAACCATGTATTCCCCTATAACCTAACTGATGATGGTCACATATAACCAAGTTCAATTAGGTATAATCGATGATGGTTAGGTAGAACCGATTCTATTTATTCTTGACTGATGCAAATCTTTGTGTATATCCAAGTTATCAAAAAAATTTAAAACATGGTAAAAACAATTCTAAAATTCTAATTTTTAAGGTATTCAAGCATTCATTTGAAGATTTATGAGTTGTATCTTGGTCTCCTTTGTATGTGGGGTGCTTATATTCCCATCATACATGCCATTTATGAACAAGGAATCAAAGAAGGGAGGTTAGATGAAGTGTTAAAAAGTAACAAAACTTTAATAAAAACACACTAACATACTAACACTTACTTTCCTAGGTCATAGAGGGCTTAGTGAATAAAAAAAATAAAAAACATAACTAAAATGTAAATAATTTCAAATTCCTTACCTTCCTTGAATGCTCCAAATATTTTTTATGTGGCTTACTTGGTTTATTCTCAAAGAGTCTTTGGTAATAGAGCTTGGCTATCTCCTCTCATTGGCACCATGACTTGTTTCTTGATATTGGATTTGGATTGTGATTTGGGAATTATAACACTATTGCTTTCAATCTTCCTATAGAAGCAACATTATAACTTTACTCTATCCAAGCTCTCTAAATGGAGATTCAAATGTTTGTATTTATAGGTGTAAGAGCTAACCCCAACTCAAGGTGAGTTAGAGTGTATTTTAAGTATATAATGGGTTCAAACCTAACCTAAGTGAGTTAATTAACAATAGTAGAGTTAAAATGTGTCAAATTTTCATGATTTGTAATGAATAGGCATGGGTTAGATATTTTAGGATATTTACAAAGGCTTGAAAACTCACAAAAGGTAATTATGAAAACATACAATATTATTGATTTTTGAATTTCCCTTTTTTGAATTTCATTAATTACTCATGGATAATTCAAATAGGAGTTTAATTAAGTTTAGTACTTTAATTAACTCTATTTAGGATTTTAGTATTTTTAAGATTTAATTTAATTTCATGAGTGCACTTTCCCCACTTAATATGTTCATAAAACAAATTGCATGTTGTAATTCCATAGGATTAATGGAGATGAATCCATGATAAGTTTTTATTGATTACAGTATGATACCCCAATTAGGGATGTCTCAATGGGATTTTAGGCTATAACGTATAATGCATAAGCAAATTTGGGATGTTTAGTAATTCTTAGGCTTAATTTACAATGTTTGGTAAGAATAGGTTTGGAAAATTAACTTAACTAGTTAATTTTATTTGATTAGTTAATTCATTCTACTTATAATTTTCACAATATAATAATTATTTAAATTCTCAACTTAATGGGTCTAAAATCCAAACTGTCACATTACTAGGTCACAAGTTGACTAGAGATGAATCTATGAGAGCTTACTATTACATACAAGATAATATCCCAAATAGGTATTACTCAACATGATTTTTAGCACTAATGTCTGATCCACAAAATAAATTAGGGCATTTAGTGATTCCTAGGCTTAATTTTCACTATTTGGTAGAAATTAATTTGAAGTCCAATTGGAAGCCAATTGTGGCTAGAATGGGGAGTCTAAAGTTAGGAGGTGTTAAGTTATAAATATCTTGCATTCATTATGTTTGAATAGAAATCCCATATTTGGTAATGACATGTCCTAATAGTTTACCTTAATTAACTCCAAATATGCTCTTCTTTGGATTGAGTGATACTCCATTCTTCTAAATCTATCAAATACCTTATGTAAATAATTTACATGATTAGATCTATTATTAAAAATTATTATGAGGTCATTCATATATATGACGATGTACTTGTCAAAAAATACTTTAAAATTAAATTCCATGGACTATAATAAGGTTTCTCTGGTATAAATTAGACAAAAATTTATCCTTTTATATGTAAAAGTGCCAAACTTGGTAGTGAAAGCAATATTTATTATGTATTCTATTTCCACTATCACTTGACTATAACCTGAGAATCCATATAGGAAGGACATCATCTCATATACACTAACTATTTGGATTACTACATCTAAAGATGCCAAAGGATAGTTATCATTTTATAATTCCTAGTTTAAGTTCCTAAAGTTGACACATAACCTTATATATCCATTCTTATTCCTAACATGCACTAGGTTAGTAACCCAAGTGGAATGCTTGAATGTAAATATGATCTTAGCATCCAATAACTTTTATTTTTCTACATGAGGGGCTATGAAACTCGATTTACTAGTCTTTATCACTACCGGAAGGTCTTGTGTTCTAGTTTTAGTAGGATATTATGTGTGATGAACCTAGAATCAAAACAATTGATATCATCATATGTCTAAGTTATCACATCTTTGTATTCAGTCAACAAACCAATCAAATTTTGTTTCTCACTTCCCATGCAACTCAAGCCAATGTTAACATATTGAGGGTGTTGGTTCATTATTAAGTTCTTCTTGACAAAGTTATATTCAATTTATTTAGACTATTTATGATTTTGAGATTATGGATCTATGTCAAAATCTCATTCTAATAATAGCAATCCCATATGCATATGATTATATTTTAGCTTTGACATACCTTATTTTCCCACATCTTTCTCATTTATAGGTTCAAATTCTTTATCATCTATTGTTTGAGATTCAAAGGCTCCATAAATATTCATAAATTATATGATTTTATGATCATCATAAAATACATGGATGTTCTCCATGTTATCAATGATAGAAGGGCAAGGAACTAGCTCCATAAAAAATTTGCATCATATATTCCTAGCATGGTTCTAGGTTATAATCTAAAGTTGTTAATGAATATGTTGTCTAATTTTATTCTCATGGAACAAATTTGATGTTGAATTATGTGAAGGATTCAATAAAATACCATGCTCTATGTTTATACTTATTCAAACAAGTTTGCATTGATATTTATTTCTGATTTGGTTGACAACTACATATAAATTATTAATTATATACAACTACTTGGTGTTGTGTTTTAGTGCAAACAATAAGCCCAATATTAGATATTTTACTCATATTAGTTTTTAGTAAAATGGAATTGTAATATATGTGAATTAAGATATTATTATGCATATAGGTATATTAAGTCTATGCCAACACCAAAATCTTGTTTTGATCTAGTACTGTTGAAATGTAGAGTCCACAATAGTGAAGGACCTTAAAATTCTTGTTTTTAAGGTTCATGTTTTGTGGTGAACATGTAAATGCCTACATGTGTAGATGAAAATTAAACCTTATAATTATTGTCATTATATTTGGTGATTAGGCACTTCATCTCTAGTTCTTGGTCTACTCATATTTGATTGGATAGTCCTTTCCAAGTTAGCCACATGTGTAATAAATTTTTTGGCATGTATCCATTCAGTGTCATCAACCAATCATGAATTAGTAGTAAGCCATAGGCTAGAGGAATGTTAATGACAAAAATATCTATGTACTATTATACATGTGTCTATAAGGAAAGCTAAATGTATACATTTATCGGCTACCTAATGCATGCTACAAATGATTTATCTAGTTTTAGGAATACTGTTTTGGATATATATATATATATATATATATATATATATATATATATAAGGCCAAACCTAGTTTCATATATATAGTTGTAGATGTCATAATGGATGAGGCACTTGAGTCATCCAGTAAATTATGTACATTCTTATTAAATATTCTAGTTTTGGATATATATATATATATATAAGGCCAAACCTAGTTTCATGTATATATTTGTAGATGTCATAATGGATGAGGCACTTGAGTCATCCAATAAACTATGTACATTCTTATTAAATATTCTAATGTTTAACATAAAAGGTGGTACCCTAGGCTTGTCCTTATAAATATTCATGTTTGTATGAGTAGCTTTTGATTTTTTAGTGAATGATCTCCCAATCAAGGTTTTAAGCAATAGTTCCCTTTATTTGGTAATCTGAGCTAGCTCATGAAGAATTATATTTGATTTGATCTTCTTCATATCTTTAACTATATTGTATCCTGATTTGTTATGTGGTTTTACAAATTATATCTAATCATTCCTTTTGGAGGGGGAAAATTATTGTTTTCCTTAATATATGGAGGAGAAGTAGAATTATTGTTTGGAGGCATTGAAGTAATGACAAGATACTTATTTATAAAGGTATAGTTATTCCTTTGGAACTACTAAAAGGCATGGATTTCATATCAATTAATTTTCATCTTCCACTATACATGGAAAGTCATATATTTCAAATACCATTAATGTGATGTAAGGGCACAGAGATGTGGAAGAAGATGGCTCTTTCTAATTTCTGCTTTCTTCTCTATCCATTTACTTTTGAAATATCTTAGAAGTAGTTTGGAACTTTATGTAGTTTAGTTCACCATGTTGGGTTGTATTTTGGACTTGGTACCAATTAGGAAGTGTTACTTCTAAGATGTTTATTTAAATAATATTATTAGGTGGATGTTGTTTAGTGTTATTCCCAAATCTATTGAAATGTTTATTTTATCTTTGATATGTGAAATTTTTATTAATGTTTAATCCCATGGTATTTCCCATTAACTTTTGGATGCTCAAAAACTTATTAGTCAACATCTATACCATTCATTAGATAGTATCCAATTCTACTTTTATAGAATCATAAGTAGTACCTTGTGTAGCATTAGTATTTACTAGTATCACTAATTAGTTCTAATTTTAATAATTAGGTATAGATATGATTTTATAGGAAGCTAAGGTGGTAGTTAGGTGGAGCATGGGCCAAGGTTATTATGTATACACTTGGTTCTAATTTTGAGTAGCAATATTTTGATTAACATTCAAAATGGGTTTGAATGCTTGAAATTTAGGGCCAATATTAAGTGGATCTAAGGCTTGTAATTGGGTGTTAAACTACCAATCAATGTTAATAACATCATAATATGCTAGTGGAAATGTAGTAATATTAGATGTTATGAAAATAAAAACAATTTTCATAGAATCTAAATCATTTTTGTATATTTTAAGGGTTAATGCCACATTGGGTTTATATTCTGTGTCAACTCAGCTATACATCTTCTAAAATATTATTTTTAAGTCATTAATTTTCTCATTGGGATCTCTCCTAATGATTTCAAAGTGTTGGTATATGATATTTACGCTAGTGGCCTACCCAAATTGTGCCAAGAAAGTATCTCAACACTAGGCCTAAGAAGTTGAAGTTTATGGGATATTGAGGAATCAATCAATAATAACATATTTCTAGGTAAAATTAAAAGTTCAAAATGATATGTCCTCATGGGTTAAATTTAGTACCCCTAAATCAGTCTTGAAATCCTTTATATGTTATTTGGAAGTCCTACCTCTCAAGGGAGAAAAGGTTAGGAAGATAATCTTCAATGTTTATAGGCAAATCATGCATGTCTCCATAAACATCAATAATATAACTAGATAACTAGGCTAGGGCCATCATATTTGGAGGAATGTAATCTATTTTTATTGCGTAATAAGATTAGGCTTGGGGTCATCTTATAGTGCCTCTATCTAACCTAACCTTTCTATATAGCTCTAAAGGTGGGAATAACATGCTAATATTTGAAATGGGACTTGTTAGTCTTTTAGGTATATCTAATATAACTCAATTGATATTTTAAATAAATAAAAATCGGTGGCCCTCCTTATATCAACAATTTAATTCTTGTTGATGTGGGTTTTATGCACACCAAGTAACCTTATGAGCTAGTCTCTAACATTTTAATATTGATGAAAAATACTCATTACAAGGCATGAGTTGTAGGGTTTGGGTTTTAAACAACCTAGTGGTGGAATAGTGGTGAGAGGAGATTTTTTTTACCTCAAATGTTTTGAATATGACATGAGTATATAACTGCATGAGATGGATAGATATATGGTGAATCTAACCTAAGATGGCTAGGATCAAAATGAAACTCAAAAAATAAGGAATAGTAGGGTAGAGAATAATATTTTTGATTCAAAGTCAAATGAAACCCTTATAAATTATATCTTGAACTATGGGTTGGAAAAGAATTCAAATAACCAATTATTTTATGTAAGTTACTAGTAGCACCAAGGATAGAGAAACATAATTAAGAGTCTATGGAAATAAGATATAGTGAAACTTAGTGCAATAATCAAATTTTGCTAGGTTTGTAGAATTATAATTACACATCTACAAAGAGAGATTATGGTCATTAAACACAAAAAAATAAAGTTAGATACTATAAAATATGAGTAATTATGTTAAAAGAACACTTATACACAAGTCAAAGACTAAAATACTATAATGATAAAATTTCTTCAAAATATCAAATTTCTGGAGAAGAATATAAGATTGCACATTAAGATAAATTTTCAAAACAACATGTAAGATTTATTGTTTTATCTTAACGACCAAAAATTCTCTTCCATTTTGAATCAGGAGGATACAAGTATATATAATCTTTTCGAGGGATTTCCTCATCCTCCAAGCTAAGTCTATATTTACAATTTCTAATTTTAGAACTCATGCACAATATGCATTTACAATATATAAATAATTAATGTCCCAAATTATATAATTATAATATAAACATATATATGAACAAAATATAATGAAGATTTGAGTCTTCATAATAATAAAAAACATGAATATGTGTGTGTGTGTGTAGATATACACAAACACATACACATACATACATACATACACACACACACATACATACATACATATATACATATATACACACACACAAACATATATACATACATTCACATGCATACATACATACATATATACACACACAAACATATATACATACGTACATACATACACACACATATATATGTGTGTGTGTGTGTATGTATGTATATATATATATATATATACACATACATACATACATACATAAATACATACATACATATATATATATATATATGCATGTATATATATATATATGTATATATATATATATATATAGATATATATATGTATGTGTATGTGTTTATATATATACATACATATATATATATATATATTTGTGTATATATATATGTGTGTATATATACATATACATACATATATATATATATATATCTGTGTGTGTATATATATATGTATATGTATATGTATACACACACATATATACATACATATATATATATATATATACATATATATATATATATATATATATGTATATGTGTATGTATATGTATGTATGTATGTATGTATATATATATATATATATATATACACACACACATACATAAACACACACACACACACACACACAAACATATATATGTGTATATGTATATATATACATATACCCATATGTGTGTGTGTATGTGTGTGTGTGTATATAGTACCTTCTTAGGACTACTCAAAGAAGGGGACTGGATGATCAATGTGGCAACTACAGTAGTAGGAGGCACTACAAGTGAAGAGATCATAAACATCATTGTTAATAAAGTAATAGTAGGTAAGGAAGAGTAAATTCTAGGTGATGAAGTGGCACTTGAGGATAAGTTATTAGTTTTTGTGTTGGTTGAGTATTAGATACTATCTTGGAAGCCTCTTCAATAGTCTTCAATATTTTGAATAATGTAAAAGTAGCCTAAAATTATTTATTAATAATATAAAAATTAAGCATAGAAGGTTTAAATGTCTTATTAAATTCACCCATAAGACTTGTATTGTAATATTTAAAGGATATAAATTAATATATAAGTACCTCCACCTTAGTTACTTTATCCTTTGAAAATTTTATCAATCGTAAGATCTCTAGTTTTATATATAATTTCATCAATTTCTTATTTGAAAATATCAATAAATACTTTGAGAAATGATTCAAAATTTTGCCTATTTATCAACTGGCCTATGTATCTTATCACCCATTACCCTAGTGTATTTGAATATCTATATGGAATCCTTTTTATAAATCATTATCTATGCAACCAAAAATGTCATCTAAGTATGTTAATAGAAGGCACCATCTCTCTTTTAAATTACATAATTTAATGCCCAAGATGCCCCTTGGGAAGCCACTAAGTTCAAATGGTTATATGTGTTGTTACTTGCACATTGAACCAATAAATTGAGCCTATTATCAAGTTATTTCACTTGGTTACAAAAATTCATTACCTTCCCCCATTTGGGTTGGAATTCACCCCTAGGAGTCCTAATTATTTTCAAGATAGTGTATATCTTGGTAGCTGTACTTTGGATGTTATCCACAATCTCTTTGGGTGATTGAATAATCTACTAATACAAAAGTCTATTTTTAGATTTTTCCTAACTTCTATAAATTTATTTCATTTCCTCCCATATTGTATCTACAAAAGAATAAAAGTCTTTAATATATTTAGTGGGGTTGTTAGGATTCTTATTTTGCTTCTTGCCCAAGGGGAATAGATTTTTTATTTGTTATAATAATACTTTTTCTCTTGTGTTATTTTTTACTCCCTTCCTCTTCTCACCATTTGAATTTTACCAATATTCTTGTCAAAATGGGTGCTTATTATGGGTTATTTTTTAAAGACACTACCCATCCTATCCTTATTCCTCTCTAAAGAGTCCTTGACCTAGGCAAGGATAATGTGTCCTCCCTACTACTTTGGCTAAGTGGTTTTTGGAGAATAAGAAGGTGGCATGAAAATTAGTGGGAGCACGGAGGCACTTATTTGGATAAGAAATTGAGGAAGTGCACGAGTGATCATTTTCCGTTCTGAGACACTCCTTTGGGGTGTAGTATCCACCACACATGTTTTCCCCTAGAGTTATAATGATAGTCATTATCAAAGATTTAATTTGAGTGGACTAATAAATAGAAAAGTTTAATTGGGTGGATGGTCTAGGTGGAACTTAAATATTAAAAATGGAGATACCAAATCCTCAAAATGAACCTTAGTTTTATGGTCTTGGGGTTTGGCCTTTATTAGGGTAGTGGTTGAATGAATTAAATAATCCAAATAATTATAAATTTATTTCCCACCTTAATTATCACTAGCATTAGGATATAATAACATAATCCTAAAACAATATATTTGTAATGACTCATAAGAGAGAGAGAGAGAGAGAGAGAGAGAGAGAGAGGGGGGGGGGGGGGTAGTAGTTGAACTAGTGGATGTAAAATCAATCATATGAGAATATATGACTATAATAGAAGAATAAAAGAGATAATATTAAATTATTTAAAGATTTCTCTTCTTCTCTGATAAGAATATATGTGTTTCAGCCATAAGTTGGTGTATATGTTAGAGCAGATGACATTGAAACATAAGTTTAAATGGAAGGACTATAAACTATAGTTGAAACCATGTTATTAAGTCCTAGAGTAGGGGATAATCTCAAAATTATTCTACATATAAATATATTTTCATATCTTCCACCAAAAATTCAATGGATGTTGAGTCATTATTTTCTTTTTCCATACTTCCTTCCTCTCCCAATATCTTTATATCTATAGATTCATCTTCATCTATTCCTTAGAGAAATATGTTTCTTCTTAAGGATCTACATATTCTTCAAACACCCACTCTTATTTAGTTCCACACCTTTTTTCTTATTCATAGATATCCAATAATTGGATAGGCTCCATTTACTTTACTCCTTTTAATTTCTTATTTTCATCCTCTAATTCCTTATATAAAGGACCGCCTTTGGAAAATGGGCACTCAATAGGTATTTATTATATTTGCACATTTAGAGGTGAAACTAGAGGAGTCATATGATTCCTTTATAAATGAAAATTAATTTATTAGTCATTGGAATAAATTTCCCTAAAGTGAATGGAGTTTGAGGTGAAGAGACTTCAGCAGTGGAAGGTGGAACTGAAGTAAAAATGGTAGGATAAGTGAAAGGTATAGGCATTAGAATTCCATAAAGGATTGGTGGAGATCATGGGGGTGTTGAGGATGAAGCTATATAAGGTATTGGTGTTAGTACCATGTGTACATTATAAAATATGATAAATTACATTGTAATTTCAACAAAGCTTTCACATAAAGTAATATTGTATTATTTTGAGATGTTATTTACAAAGAAGGTGAAATATTATAAATCTTTCACAGTTAGTTATAGGATAAAAATAATTCCCATGAACCAACAAACTTATTTACTAACAAATCAAACATAAAGAAAATACTAACAAAACATAAGTAAATAATATTGCATAAACTGACCCAACAAACCCCCTTAATCTAAAAAGGGGTATATAATATGATATGGATCTATGACTACGAAGTCATCAAAAGTATCCATTGAACTTATAAATAGAATAAGTTACATCATGGTATTTATTAAACCAATATCTTTCCATATATAATGCCATCTTATGAGTTGAGTTATAAATGCTAATGAATATGATCAATGCTTACTCATCCCTTGTGATCATTATATTATACTATACTATAACATAATCAAGGCTTATTCAACCACATCGATCCACATAAGTTCTCACATAGAAACCCATACAAGTGATTATTCACTATTATGTATTACACATATCCTGAATTTCCAACAAACACTAATGGCCTTTTTTTAATGTATAAGGTGATAACAACCCATGTCAACTCATACAATCACCCATGATTAATTAAAGGCCATACAATATCCTACCCTATCATACAAGAAGTGAGATGATATGCCCTTAGCCTTTGGCATGTCTTGTGATATGTGTGGTTGACTTGTGGCTTACATACCCTTTTTATATTCTTGTTATATTTCTCTATGTTCTTAGTTAGGTTAGCCTATGGAATAATCATGGCTAAGTACACTATATATAGGAGGTAGTGGTTAGTATTTTATCATCATGTTAATTATTATAATCTTAGTGCATTATTGTGGAGGTTACCCCCTTGAAGTGGATTTGATATACTATCTATTATTCTGATCTAGTGTCAATTATTATTATATGATGTCTCATATTTCCTTATTATGTGCGATATAAAGTCATTCTATGTGAACATCTAAGTAATTTCATTAAAAGTGGTATTAGATATTTGATTTGGTCATGTTTCTTGTGGCTTTTTTTTTAAATTTGGTGAGGCACAAATTTTGTGAGGGGAACAAGTGAAAAAACATAACTTGTAATCTAGGAAGAATTATTTTTTTTGTCAGCATAGTATTGTTTGAAACACTTTTTTGAAAAAAAATATTTAAAAAAAAGTCTATAATTTTTTTGCTTGCATAATTAAAGTCATTGGATTCATCTCAATGTGATGATCACAATGGTATATTCCACTAGTAAACTTTTTGTGCCAAATTTTTTTACCCTAGTGCATAAAGATAGTCATTAGATTCATCTTAGTGAGGCAATCATAATGGTATCATCCTGTGGTACACTTTTTTTGGGGAAAAAACACTCCTAGGGTTTTTATATGGCCAATCCTTCTACACAAGGATGAAAAGGGGGGTAAGAAACTCCTAAGACTCCTACCAGCAATATGGAATCTTAAACTTCAGATCCAATGATTTCTCAACTTCAGGCTAACATAAAAATCTTGGTGTGGCATGATGACTTTTTTATAATTAAAATTTATAGTTTAGGGATGTGGGTAGAGATTAATGGTGTTCACAATTAGTTGAATCATATCATTAATTCATTGGCTTCTCTTTCATCTCAGTTAAAATTAAACAACACTCCACTTCATTATTCAAGTCCTCCTCCTTTCAACACTAATAAATCTAATTCTAGGATGAAATTGATGTTACCCAAAGTGGACATGCATAATTTTCATGGTAAGGATCCTCTCACTTGGATTATCCAGCTTAATAATTTATTTGATCCCCATCAAAATCCTAGTTCTCAATAGGTGATAGTGGCATCTCTATATCTAGAACTTGAGTAGTTTATTAGGTATCATTGGTTATGTGCTCAAAAGAAAAATAATGGTGCTCTTATTACATGGTCTATTTTCACTAATGATTTATTGTCTTATTATCAAAATAATGTCTCTAAGAACTAATTTAACTAGTTATCCAAATTGTAGCAAATTGGAACTATGAAGGATTATATTCATCAATTTTAGAATCTATTCTTATCAGTGGAAGACATCACTGAGGAAAATTTTATTGATATATTTTTAGGTGGTCTCAAAGATAGCATATAATTAGAGGTTTGAATGTTTAACCCAACATCTATATTAGAATCTATCCCATGAGCATGTTGGCAGAGGAAAAAGAGATAGTCAAATGCAAAACCTTCACTACTAGTCATGATCTCACCTTTCTAACACCATCATATCCTCAACCCACCAAATTGACACCTTGATAAATTTAAGAGAAGTGAGACAAAGGGTTTTGTTATTTTTGTGTTAAAAAATGGAGCAAAGACCATCATTGTGCTGAAAAGAAGTTGTTTTATATTGAAGGTGCTAATGAGGATGAAATTGATAAGGAGGCACTTAGTGAGGATGAAAAAGGTCTTGAGGCAAAATTAGAAGACTCTAAACCTACTATTTCCTATGATGAACTTTTAGATATTAGTATTCCCCAAACTCTTAAGGTAGTGGGTTTCCCAAAAAAATAGAAGGTCACTATTTTAATTGATTATGGGAGCATAACTTCATCACCAATAAGTTGGATACTCACTCAAACTATTTAATTTATCCCACTCCAAAATTTTAGGTCATGATTGCAGATGGCGATACTATCAACTGCTTAGGAAAATTCCATATTATTAAGCTAGTGATGAGAAACTATTTGTTGGATTCTCTTATGTTTGTTATTCCCATGGGGGGAGTTGACATTATTATGGGAGTATAGTGGCTCACCACTTTAGGCACTATTGAGATGAATTTCCAATAATTATTCATGCATTTTCATTCTAAGGGAAGGACATTTATCTTAAAGGGATTAAGGGTTAAATCTCCACAACTTGTTATCTCCCATCAAATGACAAATATTCTTTGAAAGGGTGTTGAAGGATTTGTAGCTCACTTTTTTTCCATGGAAGTTCATCTAACTCAGCCATCCACACCTCCTAGCCTACAACAAGTTATTGATGCCAATTCGATTGTTTTTAGTGACGTGCTAAGAAGACTTCCACCTAGATGTACACATGATCATGATATCAAAATTATTCTTATTAGTACACCACCCAACATAAGGTCATACAAGTATCCATATGCCTAAAAGAGTGAAATTGAAAATATGGTACATGAAATGTTAGATGTAGGAATCATTCACCATAGCCAAAGTGGATATTCTTCACTAGTTGTCATAGTGCAAAAAAGGATGACACTTAGAAGATGTGCCCTAACTATAGGGAACTCAACAAGTACACTATCAAATATAATTTTCTTATTCCTATCATTGATTATTTTCTAGATGAATTAAATGGTGATCTTTATTTTACCAAGTTAGGTAAACACACACACACACACACACACACACACACACACACACACACACACACACACACACACACACACACACACACACACACACACACACACACACACACACACACACACACACACACGCACACAATATTTTTTGATTGTTTCATTTGTGTATTATTTTTTAGAGATGTCTGCTTCCAAAATTTTGAAAATAAAAAAATGATATATATCAAAAAAACATGGATCCTTGAAAAAAACATATATTTTTTTTATACAGCTCACAAAAATGATCATATATTTATTGTTTCTTAATAAAATTTGACAATTTAAGATGTATTAGAATTAGGTGTGTGTTTCATTTATTTTCATGTTGTGTTCCAATAAGTGCTCAGTAAGTGCCAGTGTGTCTTTTCTTAGTTTCTTGTCTATGTGTTTCTTATTCTTTGTCTTTCCTTATGTTTTGTGTGTTTTTAAAGGTATTTTATATGTCATACCTATTATACATGTGACTTCATATCCCAATGGATAGGATTAGGTAATTGGTCATTGCATATGAAGCATGCCATCCCTAAGAAATCACCAAAAATGTTGACCATTTTTCCCCTTAGGCTAAAATGGGTCAACCCAACTATAATAAGAATCTTTTATAGGGGATTTTCATAATGTCATGGTGTATGCTTTATCTCTTTCTTGTCATTTCATATTCCATTCTAGCTTTGGTCATAGTCTACCTTAGTCCTTGGGGCAGTTGGTGTCTTAGGGGTCATTTTAGGGTCATATATGAAAGTGGTAGGTATTCATGGTGATAAATGTAGTTAGAGAATAGAAAAATTTTTATTATGCCTCAAGGAAATCATCTAAGCTTTCAAAGATCAAGTAGTAGCTCAAGATCAAGCTTTGTGAATCCATACCATCATCAAGATGTCACATGGAAACCAAAATGGATTAGCTTGCTTATGTAATGTATAAATATGGTTAGAAAGTCTCACATAGCCATTATACCATGTGCTATCAATTTACTTAGTTCCAAGATCATGATTTAAAAAATTTATATCTTGACGAGTCTTTTACCTTGAGATCTAAGCCTTCCAAGTTTGGCTTACCAAGTTTGAGGAGCTAGGTCATCTAAGATGTCATGCACGATGAACAAAGTAGTTCTTTAGTGAATTTTTATCTTTACTCAAGAAGCCCTCATGAGCTAATAATTTTATTTCCAAGTAGTTATTCATGCTAGAAACATGCTCTCAAATTTTCAAGTCTGCATGAGATTTTTGTCTCAACTTATGGAGCTTCAAAGTTGGACCTATAGAGTAAGACATCCACACAAACATCAAAATAAATCTTTAAAAAAAACAAATCCTTTTAATATTAAATTTTATGATTATTTGAATGTAAATGATGATCATGTGAATGTTATTTTATGGGAGCATAAATATCAAATCTAAGCTCATGAAATACTATTGGTTTTCAAATAGTGGGTCCTAGTAGATCTAATGGTCTCTATTACATCATACATCATGATCCAATGGGTAAGATGAGTCAAAAAGTCAAGGAGATCAAGAGATTGACATTTGGTGTAAGCATGTGATGACATATACTAATAATGAATCTTGAAATCAAACATGGGGATATCATTTGGCATAAACTTAGACAGTATTGACAAGTCAAGGGTAAGATCAATGACTTATAGTCATTCGTATCAAGCAGGATCAATAGTGAAAGATAGGTCAACATGTCAATAGGTTGAGTTAGATATCAATGACTAATGAAATTAATGGTTGAAAAGATAAGGGACTTCATGGAGATTGAACACATGACCAAAGTTGAACCAGGGCAAGATCTTGTAGGGTTATCCCATCACCATTAGAGCTCAATCAAATGCCAAGGAACAAACATAGTGATGTAGTCAGGAATAAGGAAATTAAAGAACCACCATCAAAGCTTAATATGGACCTTTGGTTCAAATATTTGTGGGTTATAGTGTCATTATGTAGCTATGTTTGCCTTTATAAGAAGGGTCCATGCATATATGAATCCTTAGTTCCTATAGTAGCATAATGGGTCTATTTGGACCTTTTATAATCAGGAAATGAAGCTATGTGGTCTATAGGTCCTCCTAGACATAATGACTATAGGAAAACCAATAGTTTGAGATTGGTTTTCTATCTATAGTGGACCTATGAGCATGGGGGAAAGTTTGAGCATGATCCAATTGGAATAATAGCTAGATTTTATAAGGATTTCACAAAGGCATACACATAAACCCCAATGGTTTCATCCCTAGGACCAAGCCATATGAAAGGGACCCTTCTCTCTACTTTTGCACACCATGACAAACTAGTCAGGAGTAGTTTAGCAACAAGACAAAATTTTAATAGATGGATCCTATTATTATAACCACATTAATGCTATAAATTAGCTCAAAACCACTTTATCTCATCATTAAAACCATATAGAGCATTAGTGAATGAATAATGAACTATTTCAACTACTTGAGATGATGTGGATCAATTAAAAGGCTTGAATGAGCATACTGGTAGAGGCAATTATAATTATAGTTCAAATGAGGTTGAACTCACTTGATTCCATTTGGGAATTATCTTTTCCCCCTTCTCTCTCAAATTTTATAAGTAGCTCCCACTTTAGCCTTTTTAAAAAAGGTTCCACTCCATGTATGGCATAGCCCTCTTAGAATGATGTCATATTCTACCATTGAGCATTAATGCAAATCTGATTCTGAGTTCTTGAGAAATTGTCTATGTGTGGAAGTGATGTAAGGTGATGTAAAGTGATTATTCATTATCCTTTCTTCCCTTATCCTTTCATGTTTATACAAGAGGTCCTATTCTTACATGTCATATGAAGTTTTTTCAAGTGTATGAGCCTATATTTTAAGTATATAATGAGATTTAGTGCTTGTAACTATCCTATGGTTCACATACCTTGGAAAATTCTCATGCATCTCACCTATTTATTGAAATACTCATGTTGGAACCCATAGGATTTAGATGTTAGTTTGTGTGCCTTTTTTCTTAGTGTGAGAAATTATTATGATCATATGGAACACATCTCAATGTATCACCTCCTTTAGATTAGGTTAAATTCATGCATTATCTAAATCTTTTCCCCATAAATAAGTGATTAGTTAAGTAGGTGTGAGCATTTTAAGATACATTCAGGTACGTATCCCTTAAATCTAGAGACTCATTTTTAATATAGGTATAACCACATATCTAGAAATGATCCTATGTTGCCTAAATCTAAAAGAGGCTTAAACACCCTCTTCCAAAGTACAAGATTTGGTGAGAATAGTAACATTATGTTGCTTAATTGATTTCAAGTTTTGTGCCTTTAGATTCTTAAAACAATCCATTGATCATACTTTTAGAGCATGATAACAACATTACACTGCTCAAATCATTTCATAGACTTATTTTGCCTTTTAGTCAATCTTCCAATTTAAAACTAATCCACACGTGACTTTTGAATATTTGTCTAGTACCATTATTCCATTCACCTTTGTCTAGCTTTTTTAATAAAAAAATCCTAGTTTTCCTAAGTTGATTTTTTGATTAACCTTGACAAGTTTGAATCCAAACATTTATTGATTTATTTTTATGCCTTGTTTAATTTGGGCTTAGACATTGATCTGTCTATTTTGGGTTACATAACTTTGGTTAATTATTTACCTAAATTTAAAATCTATTATTTGTGCCTTTATTTAGGGGAAGTAGTTTATCTCTAAGTGCCTTTTATTTTATGCTTCATATCAAATTGACTAAGTTCATGTCTAAATTCAAATTCCTAGTTTATGCCAAAGTGTTTTAGATTTGTTGCATTAAATCATACTTTTGTTTAAAGTCTAGTTTTTGTGCTTGTTTTTCCATAAGTAATAACACATGCCTTTCTTTGAGCCAAGATTTTGACACTACATTTGGCTAAAATACCTAGTAACCTTTATTTCTCCTATATTAGAATTATTTGGAACACTTTGAACCTAGATTTTGGAATCCTAATTTTATTTCATCCACTTGACCTTTTGTGTGAGAAATTTAAATTTAAGAGATTTTACATTAGGCGGTTTTATACCAAGTTTTAACACAGATAATTTTTGAGATAGAGATCCACTAAACCAAGTTAGACTAAGTTTAAACCATTTGTCCTTTGGAAATTATTTCTTAGAGTTTGTAGAATTCTAGGCCTTTTATGAAATGTTCATCATTGATGTGGATATGTCTCACTACACTTATGGTGGAGTTATGTAAAATCCAAGTTATGATATAATGTCCACACAAATGAACTTTGTTTGAGACCCCTATGGTAATGATGCTATTTTTGAGATGGATCCATATCTATCTTACAATGCTCAATCTAGGAAAAAAGTCAAGCACCATGTTTAGTGGTACCTTCTTTTTGGCCAGCTGACATACGATGCTCATATTTTTATGACCATCTGATCTCCCTCCAGTATGGTTAAGCATCCTTCAAATTATGTAAATCATAAAGCACCATAACATCTAAATATTACCATTATAGGACCTCATCCTTTGGCTTGTGTTATAAACCAAGCTTCATAATGCCCCATAATTACTATCCTAAGACCTCATCCTTTAGATTGTGAGAGAAACAAAGATTCAAAATACCCTACCATCACTATTCTAGGCCCTCATCCTTTGGTTTGTGATAGAAACCAAACTTTACAATGCTCTGCCATTACCATTCCAAGCCCTCTTCCGTTGGCTTGTGTAAGTAACCAAGATTCATAATGCCCTACCATTACCATTTTAGGCCCTTCTAAGTATGGTAGCTCATTATCACAAAGTTTTCCAATCACAACTAGATATGTCATAGTTACTATCCTAGGCCATAAAATAGCCTTTATTAATCCTATCATTATCCAACAACCAATCATTCTTCATCTGTTGCCAACTATTTCCCACTTTAGAAAACCCTTGTTAGTTTTCCAACCCCAACCAAGCCATTCATTACCTCTCCAACAAATCCAATCATTAGAAGACAAAGATATATTAAAAATTTGTATTTTATAGCTGTTTATAAACCAAGGCCAATACAACCAACCAATCTATCCATTTTTGTTGAAATGACCATTTGTGACAAGTCAACCTATGATGAATCACATGTTAATACTATACTTATTATCTAGGAATCTCACTATAATAAGTCAATCTTTACGGAGTCATTATTAGTGATTATAACCACTTTTGTGTAAATCATTATCTTGACCATATGCCTATTTGTAAATATCCTCCCTTTGACAAGTTAGTCTCTAAGGAATTGTCTCTTGACTTTTTTCCCCTTATGGAGGAGTCTCACTTTGATAAACCAATCTCTATGGAGCCCATTATGCCATCACATGCTATTAATTATCTAAAATTAAACATTTAACAAGACATCATTGTAATAGCATCCATGCTAGATAAAGAATCAAAATTAGAGTTAGGTTATATTTTTGAACTAACATCAAATTTAATAAAAAAATTATAATCAATTCTAGTCTCAAAATGGGATTTAGAGTCCCTTGAGTCAGAATTAGCTTCAAAATCAAAATATGTTTTTAGTTGTTATAATATTGTTTATACATGCCTAGAAAACCAATTTGAATACATTTTTTATCCTTCCATGATTTTTGAGGATGATTACTTTAGCTTTGACACAAGTTCTCCTAGTATATTCTATAAGGACTATGCAGTCTCTTTGCATTCCATTACCATTCCACATGCCATTATCACCACCCAACATAGACATTATATTTACATTTCACCTCCCAAAAGTGTTTATTAGGACCTATATAATCACACCTTGTTGAACTGTATCCATAGTGACATATTGGTTTTAAATTTCTAGGGTATCCAAGACCATAATCATGAAGAAAAATAACAATCTCCTAGTGAAACTATTTTAGAGGCACTAGGGGGAAATCAAAGTCTAAACATAGCATCTTCTATTGAAAACTTTTCAAAGGTGATAGAAGATAATCAAAGTCAAAATTCAATGTTCCGTAGTGAAACCTTATCAGAAGCATTATGTGGTAATCAAGATAAGTTCATAGGTGAAAACTTCATTGAGATACCAATAGCTTAGCACAATAGTTCTTCACTTACTGATGAAGACATTATCAAATATAATATCAACACAACTTCCAATCTATATAATACTAAAATGGTATCTAGTCTCAAACACAAAAAAACTAAAAAATATGGTGGTCTTATCGAGAGCATATTCATAAGTCTTCATCCCTATCACATACAAATTTATGTCAAATATAGAACCAACAATATTATGTGTGCCTAAAAATCCTGATCTTCATTTGTTTCCCAATCATTATGCATTCCATTATGATCCATTTATTCATTATTATACAACTTTACATTACCAAATTAGATATTTCATCCAATATTTATCTATGTTTACCATCCTTGACCACACATTTATTTAAAAAGGCTATAAATATATCTTGTCTTAAAGTTTGAAGGAAACAAAATGAATGACCAATGAAGATCCTAATAACATTACTAAATCCAAATTTGTAGCAATTTTTTGACATAATAGTTATTTAGAAGAGGTGTGGGCTAGAAATGTACATGATTGACTATTCTAGTTGTATCATATGTTGATTAGGATGTGCATCTCCACCTCAGTAATAACAATTAAAACATTTTTCATTTACCTAGCCATTTACATTTTCCATTTACCTTGGTTTTTTAATTTTCCATTCCTCTTGCCATTTTTTCATACCCTACCATTTACCTTATCACTTGGGTGAAACCCTCTTTCCATTATATCTAATTGTCATAACATCACCATCCTTGAATAATAACATACCATATGCCTTTTTACCATACCTTTATTAATGACCAAACCCTATTTTTAGCCACCCTACCTAACCCTCTTGATCTTGGTTCCTTTGGTTCTTCCCACACCTTCCACGAGGGTATTCTAATCTAGTTTCAATAGTTTTAGAATTTTGTGTTTAAATGATAGTCTATGAAAGTAGTGTGATAGAGGATCTAGCAAGTTATCTTTCATTCACATTTGAATTGTACCACTAATTATAATTGCCTATGGGAAAACCAATATCCCACATTATGTTACCAATTAGAACCACCTATGGGAAAATTATGAATAACACTTTTATGATGCATTATCACATCACCTTGCCATTATTATTCTCATTTGCCTTACCATTTCCTTTAATTTGGAAACTTATTGTGACCTAGTCAATTCTCACCACCTTTTGTGTTGTTGGAACTATAGTGACTTGAGGTCTTAAGGGGACTATGTAGACCATGTTTAATTCAAGTTGAGCTTAACTCAATCCCCCTTTTACATACACTCTCACCATTTTGTGAGCAACCCAAGCCAATGCTATTTCTATTTTGTGAGTGGTATGTTATCAATCTCTAATGAGTTAAGACACCTTAAAATTACAAAAACATTTAGAAAATTTCTAAAATTCTAAAAATATTCAAAAAATTAAAAATCCAAAAACATTTTTCATGTTTAAACTTAGTTAGTCATCCGCGATCCACCCTAATAGGGTAAATCCATTATTTGTTCTAGACCATTTCACTATCATTGGGGGTGTGAAATTTCTATTTACATGTATCATTGATTTAGGGTACCATCTATTTGTCCTTCCATTGAGTCATCATGCATAGATATTGAATTTATTGATGGTAGGATGCTTTCTATTGATTTTAATTTCAAGTTTCTATGTGCTTGTTTGCCTAGTTATTTATTTGTTTATTTACCTATTAATTTTCTTCTATTTTTTATGCATTGACTCAGTATGTGTGCATTCATTAGGTTATTCTTTATGAATTATTCTTAAGTCTACCAATTTTCATACTTCAACATTATCATTATGATTTTTATCATTTGTGCATTATTTTTAATTTTTTATTGGATCAAGAGTCAGTCCTTTTGCACATTTTAGCTACATTATCATGGTGCATACTATCACATGCTATAGAAAAAATTATCTTGTAAAATATTAAAATTAATGGAGCTAAAAAAACTTATCCCTAGTAACCTTGGTAAATCCACCTACCCTCCTTGATCAAATCAATCCATTAACCATTATAGTTGTATCAATGCTAATAGGGATGGGCATCTATGCATTGGCAAGTATAACCACATCATTTCAATTGATCAATTATTATTATTCTAATAATCTCTTTCATCACTTTGTGTATCCTCATGTGCCTAGTTATGTGTGGCTTCTTTAGTCATTGGACCATCGTATCTACATTTGTTCACACTTATCTTCAATATGTGTAATAGATTGTATCGTTTAGTTATGCTTTCTAATTTTCCCTATTGAGACATAATAAAATCTCATTATTCAATTCAAGTCATATTAATTATTATAACCACCTTTGGGTAAATCATTATTTTAATCATCATCCCTAACTAGTGCATATGGCATTGCCATTGACTATAAATACCTTTGGGAAAATTAGTGTCTCAACCTTTGTTACTGATTATAACCACTATTGGGAAAATTATTAGTTTTTAAATCAATACATGAAAGTATTATCTAAATTGGATTAATCTCAACCATGTGTTAATTTCATTCTTCTTCTTGCTTCTTGTCAAGGGACTATCCATCAATCGTATGTGTCAGCCACTCCCTCATGGGGACATCATTATAGGATTTCAAAACATCATTTGGAGCTTCTTCTTTAATCATTATCTTATTTCATTATTAAAAACCTATTTCATTCTTTTAGAAGACATTATTGTGCCTATATCTTGAAAGATCTTCCCAAATAGGGGCAAAATGTAGACACCTAATTCTGGCCACAACTAGCCTTTGATCAAACTTCATACTGATTCTTACCAAAAATTGAAAATTAAGCCTAAAAACCATTAAAAATCCCAAATTTGATCATGCATCATTCATCAAATCTCAAAATTATGTTG
>JARHVA010002279.1:1480000-1527500 GCA_037957365.1 Torreya grandis | reverse complement strand
TTAAATTCCATACAAACCATGACATGAATATAAATAGCCTATAATAACTCTACCATCCCCTATGTCTAGATCTAAAGGGTGTGAAAGTAGTGAAAACATCACTCTTGGCACATTAGAATAGTTAGTTGCTCTTACAAACATAGACAAGTTTGAATCAGCCTAACTCTATGATACTACCTAAGCCTAATCCAATCCTATTAAGCCTAATTTACCCTATCCTATAGGTTATACATATATTAGTACCCCAAATTAAGTGTTTTTACCTTTTAGGGTGAAGCTGACATTTTCCTAAATGATGAAGTCATCATTTAGGTGATTTTGTACTTTGTAAGGCAATATCACCATTTTCATTTTCACAAAAAGGTGACTTCACTAAAAATGGTCAAATCACAATTTTAGTGATTTCCACCTAGTTTTGGTGATTATTATATTTCTAAGAATGGTGACTTTGTATGAATTCATCATTTTCCTTGGTGAAGCCACCGTTTGGCCTAAAATGTAAATGGTGACTTCATTATTTTATAGCCTAAAATTAACATTAAATTCATGAAAAAGAGAATTAATGGAAAATTTGGATATACTCATAGGTGGTCCATCATGAAGTTATTTCATGTGCTCTCTCACATGATTTCAAACATGATGCTTAGCTCCTTTGCAATCCATTTTTCTTAGCTCATTGCAAAGAAAAGTAGAGCTTAAAAAATTCATTTTCACCCTAGGGGTGAATATATAGGCAAAATTTTGAATTTTAACCCATGTCCTATAGTTCATTGTGTGAGATCTAAGAAGTTTATTTTTCACATTTGTGGTCTATTTCACAAGTCATTTTATACTACATGCCTTATTTTTATGATGTATTATAATAAGACCATCTTTTCGGTCCTCTCCTAAGACCTATTTAATAACACTTTTTTTTACTTATACCCTATGTTTTTTAAAACATGCATCTTTGTACTCACACATAGGCTAAAAACATGTTATTATTTATTAGCTTAGCCTAAATCTATTTTATGTATTTTTTAAATAAGCTACCCTTACCAATTTGTCTGGATGCAAAAAAAATATTTTTTGATCTATCAATGATATATCTTTCCTCTCTAGGGAAATATCATTTTAAATTATGAAGTTTAAACATGTGAATGACTATAACTTCCTTTGGGAAAATCATTCTTTTATGACTAATTTAATGTTTATAACCACCTATGCTAAATAATTATTTTTATATCCCATGCTAATTATAACTGTCTTTGGGAAAATAATTATTTTATAGCTCCACCCATAATACTAGGGCAAATGATTTCACCACTGATTATAAATATCTTTTATAAAATCAATGTCTTACATTCCATTACTGATTATAACTACCTTTGGGAAAATTAGTGTCAATCCCACTAGCCTAAAGGGGAAAATTATTTCTTTATTACTAATTATAATTACCTTTTATCAAATTAGGGTCCCACATTCAATTACTAATTATAAATGCCTTTGGGAAAATCAGTGTCCCACACTTCATTACTAACTATAACCACCTTTGGGAAAATTAATGACTCTATCACCATTATTGATTCCACCAACCTTTGGGTAAATTAGCAGTTCTAACCCCATTACCATTTAGATCATGTCATTTTCTTCATTTTTAGGGTACATCCAATGACTCTATTTTACCACCTGCTCCCTCAAGGGGGTATCAAGGGCTTATCAATTACCTTTTGGTTCATGAACCATTTAACTTAATAAAATTTTCATTCTTTTAAAATATGTTTTTATGCTTGTGTGTCGTAACACCTCAAATAGGGGTAAATTATATAAACACTTAATTTTGGCCACTTTTGTGCCTAAATTAGGATTTAGTTCAATTTCTATAAAATGATGCAATTTAATCCCATATATAACATAAATTCCCAATTTTAAAATCATAAGGGTTTTAACTACTCAAAAATATTATGAGGCTTGTTTATTTGGGGTATTACCCTATATGTACCAATAACCTAGTTTAGTTTCAACCCTAATCATATTATGACCTAGTAATTTGACACTTTTTGCCTATAGAGATATTAATTCAGACCATTTAAAGCAAATTTATAAAATCTAAGAATCAATAAGCAAGATCAGTTACATTAAATATATTAATCAACTTGCTTAAGTAAAAATTATAGGTTGAATTAGATAATTTCATTTACCAAAAAAAGGGAATTTTATCCAAATATTAAGTCAAAGTCAAAGGAGTTAATAAAGTGAATTATTAATTCCTAAATATTTTAAAAATGTGAGTCGTGACCTTACTAATATCTAAATTTAGTTTTCATGTCTCATAAATATCTAAAAATGAGTTTTCAAGACTTCATGAGTGCTTTGGCCCAACACAGGGTTAACCTAAATCAACCTAGGTTATTTTAGACTCAACTAAAGTTAGAATTTAGCCTAACCTCCCTAGGGTTAGATTTATTTATTGAGATATAAATATAAATTTCCACATCATATGCCAACAAGATTTTGTGTGTAAGGTTATTTTTTAGGAATGCCTTCAAGAAGCCATTTAGAGTAGTGTTATAATTCCCATTTCAAGGCAAGCTTCACACACGGCCAAGCTAATAGCATGTAAAATCCATAAATGACCATTAGAGAATTCCTAACACCATGGAGTACCATTGAAAATATTTTATAAGGTTATATACTAAGCACCAACATCCTTATGCCAAAAAGTGGATGTCAAATTTGATAAAGGAGGTAAAATACGTGTGTGTTTTAATTTCTATTTTGTGATATTGGTCATTATTTTATGCTTCCCTTGGTTATTAGGCAAGAGTGTTTAGTTATAGTGTATTTTTATGCATAGATTTTCATTATCTTTAATAACAATGAACTAATCACATTTTTTTCTCTTTAGACTCCTAATATACACCATTAGCATCATTATTGGTAACATTTTTATGAGAATTTATATGACCTAAAATCATACTAGAATTATTATTGAAATAATTGTTATCAACATCACCTTTATTGGTTCATGTACACATCATCATAATAAACACAATTTTTTTTATAAAATGTTTCCAAGAGATCCCTGGTGTGGGAACTAGGCTTTGATACCACTATCATGACCCTAGAAACCAACCCACAAAATAATAGATCTTTTTGGTTATGACACATGAATTTAAACATCAACTCTTATACATGTATTCTAAATTCAAAAAATTAAATGCATCTATTGACATCATTGGTCTTTCATTCTTATCGTATTATAAAAAAAAATCACCTAGATCTCACTAGGCTAAGTGATTAATCATATTATTCCAAAAATAATTTAAATAATTACATGTTTTGCCTTAAGACTTACCACTTCACCCATTTTGAATATATTATCTTTGTAAAATACTCAATTTAGCAAAGAATCATAATTAAATATTAAAATATAATTACCTATAATATTTTATCATGCTACAAAGAATTAGACTACACTTTAAGGATTAAAAATGTGGTCCTTAATTCATTCCAAAAAATATATTCAATGATTCATTTCCATATAATCTTTTTTTTAAATGATTATTCATATAAAGTTTTAAATACATATGCATGTGATAAATACTTCATCAAACCCTAAACCAATGATATTAGGATTGAGACCTACAAAATATAGTTACATTGATTCCAATATTCATTTTACCAAGTTAGGGTTTGATTTTATTGACATGAAGCATGGGCATTATTCCCTAAATCAATTATTTTAAATCCAAACATAGTCCTCAAGATATATCATGTCAAATGAATCCTTTAATAATTCAATTAGAATATTATACTAATTTTAGTTTAGTTATAATGGTGATTATACTTAAAGGGAAATACAAATAATCTATTAAATCAATCATAGTTCAGAGAAGATAAATCCAACTTACACTTATGATTGTTGATATGTTACATATTTGTGGTCATGAATAAAATGGATTTTTTAGACATATCTAGTGGATCTCGTTTCATAATAATATCACTAGGGAGGGTTACAAAGCTTCTAGTCAATCAAAATTCTACAATAACCCTAACTAGGTCCTTTGTTTTCATATTCACTAAATATAAATGACAAAAGCAAAGTAACATCTAATCTAGTTCTCACCAAAGCTTCTCGTATAAAGTGGGGGTAATAAATATAAAAAGTAAACATACATAGTGTATACACATAAAATTTTCAAACTTGATCAATTAATGATTTTTTCTCTCTTGCAAGTACCTATCGAGTCTCAATCTCTCTGAGTGCACACCTTAAGGGGTACACCAAGAAAGGGTGGGTAGAGCATTAATGATTCAGATGATAGTTGTCCCTATACTACCACTTTGTATCTACAAAAAAAAAAATTATAAACATTCCCCTAACCTTTTAATCATATATTTCACCCTCATCCAATTATTATATGCCTTCATTATCCCTTCCCTAGCCTAAAATCCTTTTTGGCATTTCATGATATAATGTTGGTCCCATCAACCATGTAATCTAATTGACAAAACCCATTTAGGGTCTAGGTAAGCCATTATCTAACCTAGATCAAGACCTAATTTGATTCTGTCAATAATGATATAGAGTTGATTGGATTTACCATGTCATTGAAACTTTTGGAAAATATTATGGTTAAATTTAGCTATATAAACACATTCATTCCATAATTTCTTAGAAAGAGAAAAAGAAGAGATATATATTGTGCATATACTTAACCATAATTATACTTGAGAATCATATCTTAGTGTTTTAATACTTTATTTAGAGATATATATCTTTTCTTATGGAGAAGTATTTTAGATTCATAGATAGGTTATGTATCCTAGAGCTAACTTATCATTGTTATCCTTACATATCACAACAACCTCTTTTGAAGAACCTTGGCCAAGGGAGATATTGAGGCTCAACATGTTTTTATTTAAAGGTAAGTATTCCTAACTTTGTTTCTCCTTTATAGGAGTAGATAAATATACATTTTTACTTCTTTCCCATGCATTAGTATTTTATATACATTAATGTGAGTATGTGTCTTCTAATCATGTTTAATTTTATGTTTATTACCCCCACTTTGTGCCTCAATATTTTGTGAGCACTAAATTAGAATTTTAATTTGGTTTTGTAATTTACTTAGTGAATATGAAAACATAAGACCTAGCTAGGATTATTTCATAGTTTTACTTAATTGGAGGCTTTCAAACCCTCCCTAGTGATATTATTATGATAAGAGATCTATTAGTTAGGTGTAACATATACATATTGGTCATGACCCTAAATATTTAATGTATCAATATTCAGAAGTGTATGAAGGATTTATCTTTTTGAGATAGGATTGATTTATAGATCAATTGAGTTTCCCTTTGCATACATTTTGGTGAACATGACGTGAACCTAACCCTTGCAGGTTTTCTTTCACACCATCATGTTGAGAAGTGTTATCATTAATGTTAATGTTGATTTCATTTATGTCAAGGTTAATGTCATTGATGTCAAGGTGCATTTGGTGAAGATGCATATTTAGTGGTCTTTAAGGTATGAGATGGTGTGCTTGATGTGACTCTAAGTGAAAAGAGATAATTTGAAGGCAAGAGAGAATTTGAAGGAAACTTAATGACTCTTTTATTTTTTGATGTCATGGTTTAGGTCAATATCATGGTTCAAGTAAGCTTGATGTTATCAGTGTTGACACAAAGAGTTTTAATGGTCAAGTGAGCATTGAAGCATGGTTATGAGGCTATAGGTATGCATAAGGTAATGATAGCATGCTAATTAGAAAGATATTATTATAGCTATGTGAGAGTGTGTTGGCAATATGATTTCCATTGATGACAAAAGAGAGAAAGTTATCACTATGGATGCCATTGTTGTCAAGAGGATCAGTCATAGGGAAGAGTGACGGAGAGAAGAGAATGTTATATAATTACACAAGTTGTAATATTATCTTATAAAATTGTCATGTTTTTATAGAGACTATTTATGGATGTTTGTAGAGAAATTATAGAAGATCCATTATGGGTTTTCCAAGTTCATCTCATATATAACATCTACAGGTTTAGATGAAGAGAAATGAGCCTAAAAATATTTATTTTATCTCTCATACATTAATAGGGTTTCTCAATAAAACCCTAAGGTTTTTAGTCCTGGTGTTCATAAGCATTTTTTATTATCATGTTAACTAGATATAAGTGGGAACTAATCACTTAAGTTATACCTTAAGCATTCCCCATCATTATGAAATTGACCCCTTTAACCTATCAATTATTATCTTGAATCAATTATCAAAGACTTTAATATTTCCTAGGTCCTTGACTTAATACTTATCTAATATTGATAAATAGCTAGTGCTAAATCATATGATGAAAATCTAATAACATGTAGTAAATTCAATATGTCAAAGGTACCTAAGATTAAATGGGGTAGTGCCAAGTTTCCTAAGCATAGGGACTAATAATGTGTAGAAGGCATGTGAGAGTGTCAAGTGTCACACACATTGGGACTGATAGTAAAGTGTTCATAAGGCATGTGCAGTGCTAATTATCACAAGCATAGGGATTGACAATGTGCAAAAGGCATGTGAGAGTTCTAAGTGTTACAAGAATGGGAACTAATAGTAATTCATAAGTCATGCATTGATGCTAAATGTCAAAATCATAGAAACTAATAGTATTGATCAAATGGCACATGAGAGTGCCAAGTGTCCTAACTTCTAGAGCTTGTTAGAAAATATAATGATGAACATATGATCATTTAATGAATGTCAATAGAACATGTGGAGTTAAATAAGTCTGAGTGTCTAATGTTTAGTGTGTTAAAGACCAAGATAGATCAATGGTGTATATGTATTCCAAAATATAAGGAAGAATCAAGATGAGATGAAGTGCTTAATGTTTAACAATAAGTAGAGGTAAAGTCTATACTACTTTTGAAGATCTAACAACATGTAGGATAGAGATCAAAGATCAAAGAACACATTTTAATGTTGGGACATCTAAATGAGGATTATTAGATCATGGTGTAAAACTTAAGATCAATGGCCAATGTTTAAATATATGTTCATCTCAATGGTCAAGTGATAGAACATACATGAAATACATTATATGTTATAGAGAATAATATAGATTATTATGATTGATCTAAATTGTGTAATATGGCATGTGTATAAAAAAAAGCCTTACATCTACTAAATATAGTAAAATATAGAGAATTATGGTGGTGGTGCATGAATTCAAGAAGTGAGAAACTTATAGGAGTGTGATGTGTTAATGATAAACTGTGAATGATAAAGGAGAAGTGGATCTAGAGGGTAAACTCATTTGTGATCTAAATGAAATTAAAAAGCTGATAAAAGAGAACTTAAAGTAGAAGAAGTAGGTACACAAGGAGATTTAAAATGTATCCAATTGTCTTTAAAAATATGATTAGGTGGCAGTTGCCCTAAATACACAAGTTGAAGAGGCTAAAATAATAGAAGATGTAGTCAAATTTGAACTATAGTCTAAATCTAATGAATGTTTAAATTTAGAAGCAAAGATAGTGGCTTTGAGGAATGAAATTAAAAAATATAAATAATAAATAGACAAAAGTTTAAAGTTGATAGGAGGTTCAAAAATTCTTGATGAGTTAATCAACTCTTAAAAACCATCAAAAGAAAGAACTAGTCTTAGTTTTGAAAAAGGGAAAAGTCCCATAACTAGTACATCTATAAACTTATATGATAACTTCAAATCATAAGGAGAATCTGGAACAAAGAATGAAAAATCTTGAAATAATGCCTCCAAAAATACAAAGATAAACACAAGAACTACTAATATGAATAAATTTAAAGGAAAAAATAAGCCTAAAGAAAAGAAGACAAAGGTAGTTGATGGATATGGTTACTTAAGGGTGAGAAACTTGAAGAAGCCAGGGTTAAGAATACCTCCTCATCCTACACAAATAAATTATATGATCAAGTATTCCTTATTTTTATATGGTTATTACTATACCTATAATGATTTTGGTCATAGGTCTATTGAATGTAAAGTTATGCCTAAAAGGAGATCAAACTTTGTAAGCAAAAAATTCATGTTATCTTTTATTATATACAAATGTAATATGCAATGATTGAAAATAAATTGGTCACATAGCTAAATAATGTAGAACAAGATTTGTAAGATCAAAAATATAAAGTGAAAATAAAAGCATGCCTTTTAGTGTGTAAAAAGTTTCACAAGTCTTTAAAAAATGGAAAACTAAGACAAATAAAAACCCTAAGGATGTGTGGAAAGTGAAATATCAGAAAGTTGTAAAATCTAAGATTGCTTAAACCACACTCCATGTTAAGGAACATAATTTGTGGGTAATATATAGTGGTTCTTCAAAACACATGACTGGTGATAAGATCAAATTCATCAAACTGAGTAAATGCAAAAAAGGATCTATTAGCTTTGGAAATAATACTGCAATAAAGATCCATCATAGAGAAACCTTGAACATTGATGGAAAATACCTACACGTGATTCCCTTTGTGTTTACAGATTGAAACAAAATCTAATAAGTGTTAGTCAAATGTGTGACAATGGATACAAGGTCAGATTTAATGTAAAAGGTTGAAAGATAAGGAAATCTAGAAGACTAGTTGTAGAAGGGAAAATAACTAAAAGTAATATCTATAATCTTAGTGAAGTTAATGGTAATAACTACTTAATAAGAAAGATTGATGAGATTTGGTTATGGAAAAGACTAATGGGTCATGTTAATATTGATAATTTAGTCCATGTGAGCTTAAATAAGTGTGTTAGACAGATGCCTAAGATAACCAAACCTAAAGACACTACTTGTAAGGAATGTTAGCAAGGTAATCAAACAAGGATTAGATCTAAAACAAAGGAGTATGCAACTACAAATCCTTTAGATTTAGTTCATACTGATCTTTATGCTCCTATTAAGATAGGAGGATCAAAAGGAGAAAGATACTTCATGCTACTAGTAGATGATTACTCAAGAATGACATGGGTATCAATTTTGAAGGATAAGTCTTAGGCATTTGAAAGATTCAATATCTTTAGGGCCATGGTAGGGAATGATATTGGATGAAAATAAAATGGTTAAGATTAGATAGAGGTGGATAATTTACTTCAAATGAGTTCATAGAATACTATGAGAAGCATGGAATCAAAAGGCATTTCTCTACAACAAGGAATCCATAGTATAATGGAGATATTGAAAGAAAGAACATAAAAATGAAGTAGATGGATAGAAAAATGGTAGAAGAGGCCAAGTTACCTGATGAATACTAAATAGAAGTAGTATAAACAATAGTATATATCTTGGATAGAGTTCAACTAATGGCAAACAATGATAAAACCTCCTATGAACTATGGTATGGAAACCTACCTATATTAAGTATTTTAAAGTGTTTGGAAGAAAAATAGAAAAGAAGAAAAATTGGGAATATTTGAATCAAGATGTGATGAAGGAATATTGATTAGTTATTCCACCGAAAGAAAAGGTTACATATGTTACAACAAAAGGCTATAAAAGATTTTAGAGATTATCAATGTCAAGGTTGATGAAGACTTGAAACATGTTAAACCTTACAAAGACATCTATGAAGAAGAATAAGAATTTTAAGAGGAATTAGCTAATGAATAACTTGAGGAAGTAAATGAAAAGGCACCTACAATTTTTTTTTTAAAGGATCATCCTATAGAAAAATTCATTGGTAATAAAAATGAAGGAGTTCAAATAAAGAAAAGAGTTACAATGTTTAAGGAACAAGTAAGTTTTGCTATAATATCTAAAATTAAGACTAAGAAATATGTTTAACATAGAAAGGATGAGAATTAGATAAAAGACATGGAAGAAGAATTAAGTCAAATAGAAAAGAACAAAACTTGGGAATTAGTTAAAAGATCTACAAATAAGAATTTAAAAGGTACAAAGTGGTTCTTTAGAAAAAAATCAATAAGGATGGAAATGTTATAATAAATAAGGTTAGATTGGTGTGCAAAGGATATGCACAAGTTGAAGGCATAAATTTTGAGGAAACATTTGATCAAGTTGCTAGATTAGAAGCCATAAGTATGTTTCTAGCATTCTCTATTTATAATAAATTAAAATTCCATCAAATGGATGTCAAGTCTACTTTTTTGAATGGGAACCTAGAAGAGGAACTCTACATAGAATAACATGAAGGTTTTTAGCTATTAAAAGAAGAATATTATGTTTTTAGACTAAATAAAGCTTGGTATGGTTTAAAACAATAACCTAGAGAATGGTATTCAAGATTAGACCAATACTTGAAACAATAAAGATTCAATAAAGGATGTGCAAATAGTAATTTTTACTTCAAATTAGTAGGTGATCATATGTTAATTGTTGTTTTATATGTAGATGACATCATTTTTGGTGGTATCAACAAAATAATGTGCAAAGAATTTTTTACTCAAATGCAAAATGATTTTGTGATGTCTATGATTGGAGAAATTTATTTCTTTATTTTTATAGAGATACCACAAATTGATGAATGGATATTTATATCTCAAACAAAATATGCAAAGAAAATGATCAAGAAGTTTGGAATGGAATATAGAAAACTAGTAGGTACTCCCATGATTAATGGATGTAAGTTGAGAAAAAAATTATGAATCCCTTGATGCAAATCAGAATTTTTATAGATCAATGATAGGTAGCTTGTTATATATAACTACATCAAGGCTAGATATCATGCAAACAATGTGCATGGTTGTAAGATTTCAATCTGCTCCCAAAGAATCACATGTCAATGCAGTGAAAAGAACCTTTAGATATATCAAGAGTTGAGTATGGCCTATGGTATCCCAAAGATGAAGATTTCACTTTGATAACATATGTATATGTTGATTGGGAAACAATTATGGATGATAGAAGAAGCACTAGTGTTGGTGCATTTTTCCTTGGAAACAAACTTGTTTCATGGATGAGGAAAAACTAAGAGTAGTCCTCTTTCTATAGTAGAAGCATAGTATGTTGTAGTAATGGCATGTTACACTCAAGTTTTATGGATGAATCAAAAAATTAAAGACATTAAGGTAGAATAAAAATCACCTATCTCTATTCTTTTTGACAATTCAAGTGTTATTAAGATATCAAAGCATCCAGTGATGCACTCTAGAACTAAGCACATATCAATCAAGTATCACTTTTTCAGAGAAAAGTTTGAAGATCAAGAGGTTAGAATGGAATATGTGCCAACACAGGATCAAATTGTAGATATATGCACCAAACCTCTTTGTAAAGAACAATTTGAGTATCTGAGGTAGAAATTGGGAGTTATGGATCCTACATCGCATCACTAGATCTTAGTAATAGGGCATGAGTCCAAGGGGAGGATCACAAAATATTTGTTAATCCCTGGAACAAGAGAGAAAAGGAAACTCAGGTATGCATATTTTTTGTAAATCTATAATGAGTTGATGGTTGAAATTTTTTTGGACAAATTCCTTTATATGATAAAGAGGGATAAAAACTTGTACAAACAGTGTGAAAGTTGGAGTCCCTTTGTCATTGATGTCAAAGGGGGAGAAAAGGTGTAAATGATCTCTATAAATTTTTTATGTTAATCAAAGGAGTAGAGAATGTGTCTAAGTTGAGTTTTGTTATGTGTTCCATTTCTTAATGGGTACAAAGTTTAATTTAATAATCTTTAGATCACATTTACTAGAAGCCAATGCAAGTACAACCAATGTGAGAGGAACATAGAATGTATTACAAGATTAGAGAATTTATTTTACCATCAATGACAAAGGGGGAGATTATTGGTAATATGATTGTCATTTATGACAAAAGGGAGATAGATAGCACTATGGATGTCATTGATGTCAAGAGCATTAGTCATAGGAAAGAGTGATGGAGAGAACATGTTTTATAATTGCATAAGTTACAATATTGTCTAATAAAGTTTTTATTCTTTTACAGAGACTATTTCTATATGTTTGAAAAGAAATTGATAGAATATAAATTATGGGTTTTTGAAGTGCGTCTCATATATATGGTCCATATGCTTAGATGAAGATAAATAAGCCCAAAAAATATTTATTTTAGATATTTGAAATTACTAGGGTTTCTCAATAAAACCCTAAAGTTTTTACTCATGGAATTCACATGCATTTTCTATTTTCATGTTGACTATATATAGGTGGTAAATTGTCACTTTATTTATAACTTAATCCTTCCCTATCATTGTGTAACTATCCCCTTCAACCTATCAATTACTAGCTTGGAGTAGTGATCAAAAACTTTAATATTTCCTAAGTCCTCGACTTAAGGCTTGTCTAAGATTGATCAATGGCTAGTGCTAAATTATATGATGAATATTTAATGATGTGAAAAAAATTCAATATGTCAAAGGTACCTATGAGTGAATTCACTAGTTCCAAGTGTCATAACTGTAGTGACTAATATTGTGTAGAGGGCATGTGATAGTGCCAAGTGTCACAATCATAGGGACTTATAATAAAGTTATCAAAAAGAATGTGCTAGTGTCATGTGTCAAAAGTGTAGGGATTTACAATGTGAAAAAGTCATGTGATAGTGCTAAATGTCACAAGAGTGGCACTAATAGTAATGAAAAATGAATGCATCTATACCAAGTGTCACAAACATGGAGACTAATAGTATTAATCAGAAGGAACATGATAGTTCCAAGTGTCCTAACCTTGATATATTATCATAAGATCTAACAATGAGTATTGATCATGCAATGAAGATAAATGGACCATGTGTAGTCAAAGAGGTCAAAGTGTTTGATGTATACTATGTTAAATATTGAGCTAGATTGATGGTTCATATATATTCCAGAGTATAAGGAAGCATCAAGATGAGATCAAGTGTTTGATGTTTAATGATAGGTATATGTAAATTCCATGATACTTTTGAAGATCTAATGGAATGCAAGAGCCTAAGATAAAAGATCAACAGATACATTTTAAAGTTTGGGCATTTGAATGAGGACCATTAAGTCATGGTGTGAAACTTAAGATCAATGGTTAGTATTTAAAGATATGTTCATCTCAATGGTTAAGTGATGGAACATACAAGAAAAATGCATTATATTACATAGAGAACAATATAGATCATTATGATCAATATAAACTATGTAATATGGCATATGCATAAAAAATAGAGCCTTAAATATGCTAAATATAGTAAAATACAAAGAATTATGGTTGTGTTGCATTAACTCAAGGAGTGAGAAACTTGCAGGATCATCATGTGTTAATGACCAAGTGTGAATATAGAGATATGTAAGACCTAAATATAATGCATATATATATATATATATATATATATATATATATATATATATATATAATGATATAGAAAATGCACTAAGTGTTGAAAAAAAAGGATGCAGAGTTAAATTGAGTGGCAGAGAGAAAGAGGAAGAGAGATACAAATCAAAGTATGAGTAGTTGTAGAATAGGTCTATAATAAAGAACTAGATTAATTTATGAATCACTACTGTAATCTAGAGTTGTATCTCCATAATATATCTAATTGGTAGGTTCCATCAGAAGAGTTGAGTTGGTGCTCAGTTAGGGATTTGGTGCTTCCTTAGAGTAGGTTCACTTAAATCAAAGGATTGGTGTCTCCTTAGGGTCAGTGCCCTTAAACATTAACTAGTGAGGTTCTTGACTATAAGGATAGATTATAATAGTATATTCTAATAGTTATTTTGATGGTGTTTTTTCCTATATTAGGTTTTCCACATACATTTAGTGTTATGTATATGTGTGTGTTAGATCTCTCCATATCCTCTCTAAATTGCATTAAAAAGGATTAAAAGACCAATTTTAATCAATATACTTATTTACCCCCCTCTCAGTAGATAGTTGTGTTATAATAGAGTTTTTTCTAAAGAGTGATCTTATTTTTTATCATTGAGGTAAACATGTTTGAGTACTAGTTACTGAGTATAAGGTGTCTTTAGAAGCCTAGACTAGGCTGTGTGAGAAGGTGTACATAGTGAAGTTTTTTTAAATAAGTAAGCACAATATTGTTATATTTTTTTGACATTTTATTATCATATAATTAAAGTCTATAAACTTTTAGAAGTGTTTCAAGGTTGGTTTTCATGTTTCAAGTTCTTGAGAAGCTTAGATATGGCACTAGTCATGGCATGTAAAGTCTTTATGAGAAGGTATGATATTGGTGGCTTGGTGAGATGAATGTATAGAGGAATAATAGGTTTTATGAGGCTTCTTTATAATTTTATAAAGGTATATAATCAACCATGATAGTCGTAGCGTGATCCTACAAGGGTAGGACCTTCAAATCAAGTTTGTACCTGAACCACTCCTAGATCCTGCTTGGCCTAATGAGGAATGAAGATTATTTTCAAGACAATTTTGAATATGTAAGAATTTAAAAAGGTATTATATGTTTTTTTAATCATTATTGAAAATTTTTAGGTAATGGTTTGAAATAAAAGGCATGAAAAGTGGTTTTGAGGTCTCTCAAGTACACAAAATGAAGGCATACAAATCTGATAAGGACTTTCAAGTTTTTTTGGAATGTGTAACCTCTAAATTGAAACCTAATATATTAAGGAAAGATGGATAAGGGTCTTAGATAATAACTATATGCATTTTTTATTTAAGGGGTGATCCTTTATGAATAATTGTTAACACTAAAACATGTCTCAAATTAATATAATGGTCTCAAATTAATATAAAAACTATTTTTATCATGTATTAAACTCTCCCATGTACCTATAAGTGGTGGTGGTTAATCAGATGAGAGAGAAAATGTATAGATAGAAGTTTGTTTGTGAATAATTTATTGTAGTAGTTAAAATTTACATTGGTAAAGAAACTTAAATAGATGTAGGATGAATATTGAGACACATGTTTCATGTACATGAGTTTTATGAAAAAAATTTAGTCCATAATTGTGCTAAACTAGTCATCTAAATTAGTCAGCCACTAATATACCTAATGGTGTAAATAGTGAAAAACCTATGCAACAGTGAAAAGATGATTAAGAATGTGATATCATGATATAATGATAAAACCAATTGCATGGATATGTTATTAATTAATTTTAATACATGTTATTTTATGATATAAGTTTTTTAGGTTAGTGATTATAGTGAAAAAGTTGATCACAAGTTGAACTTTCTTGTATAGATGAGATAGTGAGATATAAGATCATGAGATTGGTCCATAAGACTAATATTTCTATTTGACCATATTACATTTATAACTAATAATGGTATAATTATCTCATATAATCATATAAATGAATCAAAATTCATTTAATATGTTTATACAGGTGTTTGAAGTCTAAGTCACCATGACTAGTCTTTGAGGAAAACTAGCAATGCTTAGTGAGTGAATTATAGAGATGTTTTTGAGTTTATATGCCCTGAGATGAAGTATCCAATGAATATGGTATTATTTTTTTTAATTTTATGTTTTATCCATGCTTTTTATAATGTTTTATAGTTAGTGAAACTATTTGAAATGTTGAATCTAAAATGGCCTATCTGGTTGTAGTTTGACTGTGTGTAGTGAGGTCAAAAGATTAGTCTCCAAGAACAATATTTGACATAATACATTATGATTTTTGTAGTTGATAATGGTATATAAATGTCAAAGTATATTTTTAAAGTATCATTGATCATGATAAGTGTTCTTTTATATGTTTAATATCAATTTGTTCATAACTAGTTTTTTTGAGTGTTTTGGTAGTTCTTAGGGGGTTATTTACAAAGAAGTATTTGAGGCCTTTTGACTTGATTTGTGAAGTATAAATCATATGGTTATGACCCTGAGGTCATATATTTTTTGTATATGTGATTTATTTTCATGGTTATTTATCTAATTTTTGTTTAATCTTTAGTAGTTCAAGACAAACATTTTGTGTATGAGAAGGCCTAATTGTGAAAAATACAAATGGTGTGCTTCAAGTGCTGGTTAGATCTAAAAAGTGTTCAAGATCTTATATGATATTATTATAGTTATATTTTATTTTCATAATGTGTGTGGAGTTTGAAAGTGTTCCAAGGGAGGCAAAGTGTAATGTGTCCTAAAGTAGACCTAATGGGACTAGGTCTCCATGAGACCTAAAAGTTAAATGAGGTCTAATGGAGTTATGATATACCAAAAATGATTTAATATTAATTTTAATAATGTTTATGAAATTTACTAAGACATATTATATGTCCTAACTAATATTTTAATGGTGAGTATCTGACTAAGAAGCATATGGACAAATAATGGTATATATCCAAGGTAGTTTAAGGCCTATTAATGTATGTAGAGTGCAAATGACTGAAATATCACATTATTGAGTAGAAGGAGGTCTTATAAAATATTAAAGTAGTGTATTATATTATTCATGAATATATGATAGTGTGTCTGTATATCAATATCAAGGTTATATGACCTAATTTTTCTTGAAGAGACCTAATTAAGCGAAGAGGCCTAGAAGGTAGTTCTAGAGGGATAAGCGTGTGAAGAGATGAAGAGGTCATCATAATTAGTTGGTTAAAAAACAAGGTTTTTTGAAGGTTATTAAATTAATTAGGTGGATGATTTTTTGTTGAGTCAACTAAGGGGGTTGATGCCTCCTTACCAGTTGGTTCTTGTTAAAACCTATCTAGGTTGGTGCTTAGATAGTTGGGGTTGGTTATCCATGTGGAGCTAGTACTTCACTAAATTGTGATATTTTGAATTATAGGAATATTGTCCATTTTTAGTGATAAATGGGTTTTCTTACCCTTGAGTGTTTCCCACATATATGATGTGTTGTCTTAAGTAATCTTGTTTCATGCCTGTATGGTTGATTACTTATGCATTACTTGATCTATATGTTGATGTGATGGTTCATGTATGTTAAGGAGGAATTTAAATAATTTTTTTAAGAGAGTGATCCAACCCAAATATTTTAGTCATTTTTCTTCCAACATTTGGTATCTGATCATGGTCCTTTAAAGTAGGCTTAACAGCCTAAAGGAGATTCTAGAAGTAAGGATGGCTGGTAGTCAAGTTAGAAGAGGTTTATCTACCAGTAAGGCTCTATTATTAAATGGAAATAATTATTAATTTTTGATAATTATAATGAGGACGTATATAATTTCAATTGGCCATGACATATGTTAATCATTTGTGGATGGATACCTTCAAGAATAAGAGAAGTTTATATACCAAAGAAAATAATATATCATCTAATGTAAGTGACACAAGTACATATAGTAGTTATGATGATATTAATGAACATGAACATGACAAAAATTAAACCTTATTCATGGATACATAAATAGAAAATGAAGGTTGCTCAAAAGGGAAAGGCCTTATGGATTATAAAGAATTAGATAAATATGATGTTGAGGTGAACCTTAAAGCTGAATTGGTGAGTACTCTAGAGAAGTTGAAGTTAAAAATAAGTAAAACTCACAAAATAATATCATTAGTTAAATAATATGAAGATAATATTGGTTTGATTTAATAGAGACTAAGTAACACATCTAAGGAGTCTGATGAGATCATCAATCAGATTGAATCACAAATGGAGATAGTCACTACTAGATTAAAAGTAAAAGAGGAAGAATACACTAGGTATATAACTAAAATGAAATCCTTGAAATTTGATTTGGTTAAAGCATCTTTCAAATTGAATACCTTTATGAAGTTTTGAAAGAGTAATAATGGTATAGATAACATCTTTAGTAGTCAAAAATATGCAAGTAATAAGATAGGTCTTATTTTCAAAGAAGACCAAAACAAGGTAGCTCAAGTCAAGGAGAAGGATAATGAAGACAAGAAGGTCAACATGAAAATACAAATTAGGAATCCTAATGCTATGAGGTATGCTAATTCATTCAATGGTTACTATTATGCATGTGATCAGTTTGGTCATAGAGAAAGAGAGTGTAGAAGACCCATTAAAAATGAATATGCATGGGATTATGAAAAGAATCATTAGTCAATAAATATGTATGAATTTAATTGCTACATTTATCTTAATTTTAGAGACATTTAAATATTATGTCTTAATAAATTTATAAGGACATCAAGTCAAAATAATAGGTTTGAAGCCCCTAGAGTGAAAGAAATAAGGCAAATGAATGAATGCAAATTAAAGATAGTAAAGGTGAGTCATGGTCAATCTAAAAGATCAAGTGGACTATTTTTTATGGTAGATTACACTTTAGATGTGAAATCAAGTCAAGAATGTTCATTATCAGCTTAGATTTTTGATCACATAGATGATGAAGATGTCAAGCCAAAGAGACTAATCAATCATAAAAGGATCTTGAAGGATATTCAGTCTTGTGGGATCATGGAGATCTAAGAATATATTGAGCTTATGTTGTTTTAGTGCCCTATGTAAAGGGGTGACTCCATTAGGCTTTATAGAGACACTCTTAAGTTGACATAATGATGATGGAGCTTGATTTTAGGGGGAGATATTGAAGTTTTTCATAAAATTCAAGTATAGTTGATTGACAAGCATAAAAGAGACAAAGGGGGAGTTACTATTTCTTCAGTTGATATTAAGAGTTTGGTATGTTGGTAAGCAATCTTGAGGTTTAGAGTTCATTTTAAGACTATGATTGGTCTAAGGGGGGTATTGGTAGCTCTAATTTCTTTTGCAAGTTTTTGAGAGTAGTTTCTAAAAAAGGAAAATGAGTGGTTCTAGAAGTTAGTGTGTATGACCCTTTGTCATTAATGTCAAAGGGGGAAAAATACCAGAACATGGGAGATGTGAATGATTAGGTAGTATTTTTTCCATCAATGATAAATAAGAGGGTTTGTTAATAATTATTTCCATTAATGTCAAGGTTGATTTCATTGATGTAAAGGTTGATGTCACTGATGTCAAGGTCCATCTAGTGAAGATGTATATTGAGTGGTCTTTGAGCTATGAGCTATTGTGATTGATGTGACAAGCCATGTGACAAGATATAATTTGAAAGAAACCTAATAAACCTTTTATTTTTTGATGTCATGGTTCCAGTTAGATTGATGTTATTAGTGTTGGCATAAATAGATTTGATGGTCAAGTTAGTATTAAAACATGGTTATGAGGATCTAGGTCTATGTAAGGTCATGAGAGCATGTTAATTAGAAAGAGAATGTTATATTGGTGTGAGTGTGTTTTCTAAAGGGTGTTATTATTTTATATCATTGAGGTAAACATGTTTGATTACTAGTTCTTGAGTACAAGGTGTCTTGAGAAGCCTATTCTAGACATTGTGAAAAGGTGTGCATAGTGAAGTTTTGTGAGAAGTTTTTTGAAATTTTATGATCATATAATTAAAATATAGATACTTTCATAAGTTTTATAAGGTCAATTTTCAAGTTTTAAATTCTTGAAAAGCCTAGACATGGCACCAATCATGACATGTAAAGTCCTTGTGAGAAGGTATGAGATTGGTGGCTTGGTGAGATGAATGCATGTGGAATGATAGGTTGTATGAGGTTGATGTATCATGCGATTAAGGTTTGTAATCATCCGTGAGAGTCATATAGTGATCTTATAAGGTTAGGACCTTCAAATTAAGTCTATACCTATACCACTCCAAGATCCTTCTTGGCCTAATGAGGCATGAAGATCAATTTTCAAGACAATTTTGCATATGTAAGCATGGAAAAAGGTATGATATGTTGTTTCAATAATTTTAAAATATTTTTAGGTCATGGTTAACAAGAAAAGGCATGGAAATTGGCTTTGAGGTCTCTCGAGTTCACAGAATAAAGGAATGCAAACATGAAAAAGGATTTTCAGGTTTTTATTAGAATGTGTAACCTCTACATGGGAATGTAAGATATTAAGGAGAGATGGGGAATGGTCCTAGGTAATAACTATAGGTATTGGTTTTGGATTTAAGGGACAATACCTTATGAATAATCATTAACACCAAAATTTGTGTTAAACCTCTTTAAAACCCTAACAAGGAAGAAATGTGAAATATATTATTTGAAATAGCCTAGAATGGTCTCAAATGACCATAAAAACTATTATATAATGTATTAAACTCTCCTAGGTACCTCTAGGTGGTGGTGGTTAGTAAAATGATAGAGAAAATGGATAGATATAGGTTTGTTTATGAAGAATAATATTAGAAGTCAAAAGTTGCATTTGTCAAGAAAAAATGGATGTAGGAGGAATCTTGAAACTCAAGTTTTATGTCCATGAAGGTTTCTAGATAAGGTCTATCCCTTCAGTGTGCTAATCTAGTCATCGAAGTTAGCTAGTCCCTAACACATGTAATGGTGTAAATAGTGAAAACCCAAACAATAATGAAAATATATTTAGGAATGTGTTATCATGATATAATGATGAAACCAAGTACATGGATATGTTTTTCAATAATTTTAAGACATTTTCATGTTTTATATAAGTTTTGGATGTCATTTTTTATAGTGAAAAATTTGATCACAAGTTGAACTATCTGGTTTAGATGAGATAGTGAGATATAAGGTCATTAGATTGGTATGCAAGACCAATATTATAATTTAAACATATTATATTTATATATTATAATTTTATAATGATCTCACATAATCATATACATGAATTATAAGTCATTTAATATATTTATATATGTGTTGGAAGTCTGAGTCACCATGACTTATCTTTGATGAAAACTGGCAATTCTAAGTGAGTGAATTGTAGAGGTCTTTTTAAGGTTCTATGCCATGAATTGAAGTATATAATATATATGGTGTAAATTTTTTAATTTTATGTAATATCCATGATTCTTATAATTTTTAATATTTAATTAAATTTGTTTAAAATTTGAATCCAAAATGGCTAGTCTGGTTCTTGTTTGACTATGTGTAGTGAGGTTAAGAGATTAGTCTAAAGGACTAATATTTGACATTAGACCTTGTGATTTTTATATTTTATAATGGTATATAAATTTAAAAGGATATTTTTAATGTATTATTTCTCATGGTAATTTCTCTTTTAGCTGTTGAATGTTAAGTTGTTCATGACTAGTTTTTGGAGTGTTATGACAGTTCTAAGTGGGCTAATTGCATAGAAGTGTTTGAGTCAGTTTTCCATAAGTTGTCAAGTATAAGTAATATGGTGATGACCATTAGGTAATATAGTTTATATACATGTGATTTATTTCCATGGTTATTTAGATAATTTGTGTTTAATGTTTATTAGTTCAAGATAGACTTTTTTTGTATGAGAAGGCCTAATTATGAATAGTACAAACAGTGTGCTTCAAGTGGTGGTTGGCTCTATAAAGTGTTATGGAGCCTATATGATACTAGTACATGTGTATTTTATTATTATATGATATGTTACTACCATTTTTTGAGTTTTAAATTGTTTCAAGGAAGGCAAAGTGTAACATGTCCTAGAGTAGATCTAATGGGATTCGGTCTCGATGAGACCTAAAAGTGAAATGAGGTATAATAGAGTTATAATAGACCAAAAGGGATTAAATATTTATTTTAATCATGTTTAAGATATTTAATAATTCATATTACATGGATTACCTAAGATTTTAAGGGTAAATATCTGACCAAGAATTATACGAATAAAGAATGGTATATATACTAGGCAGTTTAAGGCCTATTAATATATGTAGAGTGTAAGTGAATGAAATAACACATAGTATAGAAAAATTAGGTATTATATAAGATAATAGGATTATACAATATCATTAATTAATATATTAAAGTGTGTCTACATATGAATATCAAGGTCATATTACCTAATTTATCTTGAAGAGATGTAATTGTGCAAATAGGCCTAGAAGGTAGTTTGAGATGGATAAGAGTGAAGAGATTAAGAGGTGGTAATAATGATTTGGTTAAGAAAAAAGGTTTTTTGAAGGTGATAAAATTAATTATGTGGTTGGTCTAGTTCTGAGTCATTTAGGGAGCTTAGTTCCTCCTTACAATTTGGTGCTTATTAAAGTGTAGCTGGGTTGGTGCTTAGCTAGTTGGGGTTGGTGCTCCATGTGGATTTGGTGCCTAACTAAAGTGTTATATTTTAAATTATAGGATTGTAACACATTTGAAATGACTAGTGAGTTTTCATCTCCTTAAGGTTTTACCACATATATGATGTGTTGTCTTTTGTAATATTATTTCATTATTGTATGGTTGATTGCTTATGCATTGCTTGATCTATATGTTGATGTGATGGTTCATGTATGCTAATTAGGAATTAAAAGAAAGTTTTTAAGAGACTAATTCACCCTCCCCTCAGTCACTTTTCTTCCAACACATTATTTTTGTCTTCATATATATATATATATATATATATATATATATATATATATATATATATATATATATATATATATATATATATATATATATATATATATTTCTAGTACTGTATCAAATAAGTCAGTATAATTATAACTTTCTATGTTTATATTTAATGCAAAGTCACTTAAAAATGACTATGTTCTATCTTTGAAGGTATTCATAAATTATAGGGTACTAGATCAAGCATTTCAAAAAAATATTATTCTTAAATTATATATGATCATACAGTATCAAATAGGTCAACTTTGTGTATAATTTTCTTTTGCCAATATATAGGTCAAAGAATACTATCAAACAAGTCAACTTTGTTCATTATTATTCATCATACAAGGTTTTACAGAACTTGGTTGAACTAGTCGACCTAGTTGGTAGATTTTTGAAAGTATCAGTAAAGCACTACAACATAAAAATTTTAATATAAATCATCTTCAAACCCACCAAGGTTCCTTTCTCATCTCTATCTATTATTTTAGTTCTTTTACTTTTTTTATAAGTTTGTAATCTTCAAAAATAAAACTCTATAACTAACTAGGTCAACCTGGTCAACATAGTCTTGTAGTCTACTTTCTATTTGAGAGACATATTCAACCTATTTGACTCTATCCTTAAATACATTGATTTTTAAAAATGTAAGTTACCCAATCAACTGTGTTCAGTGTTATTTTCATATAGTGTTACCTAAACTAACTCTATACTATTATCAATCAAGGAATTAACATTTATTTTTAGTAATTAATTCACATTTTGTTATTAGTTATTCACATGCTTAAAGTAACTCACATAGTCTAAATAGGTGGTTTTTTAAATTAACATCTTATTTACACTATTTTACTCCTCCACACACTACTAAACCACTTTACATTTAAAAATCATTAAACCTTTGTCTTCCCAAGGCCTACATACCTTGATTTCATCACTAAGTGGGAAGCCATCATGATTTTTTATCCAAGTATAAATATGTGGTTAATGGTATATATTATAAAATCACCTGATACCATTATCATTGTAATATTTTGATGTGAGGGGGTAGGTGCCAATACCAATCTGATACCATTACCAATATAGATACATTTCAGCCCAAACACCTTGAAACCAACCTTAGATTGCTTTTAAGTTCCCTATTTCATCCAACTTTACTATCACATTAAAATCAAACTTTCTTATAATATAATAACACTTAGGGTGACCAATTAGTTGTAATTTACTATCTAGTTGATTTCATTATCTTTGATCATTATGTGTTGTATTGTAAAACTTGCATTGACCAGCATTAGTGCAAGGTTTATGTTATGTGACCCAATTGGATCAATCGTATCGATCCAATTATTTGTGTTTTCTTTCATTATTGTTTTAAACTATCTTTCAAAAATTTCCCCTATTTTAGAACACTATCATCTTAGTAGATACAGTCTCCTACAGAATGTTCTACCTTCCTACCAATAGTACATTGTTGATATACATGACTATGTCTTGTTATCCCTTTTTTCAATTCTCTATTCAAAATTACACATTTGACCTACATGACTGTGTATCCTTATCAAAATTTTTAGGATACATAGTTGACCTGAATGACTATATATCCTTATCTATCTATTTTATCCCTTAGGTTATAAAACATAGTCAACTAATTTAACTATGTATCATAATTTTTGACTTATCTTTGCATCATCATCATCCCTTTTAACCTTTCTCTTTCATCATGTACTTCCTATTTGAGTAAAACATAGAGTTGAACTCAAAATATATGATGGACTTTACCAATCATAATAGGTTTCCACATAAATATCATATGGATTCCATTTTAGATGAATGTAATGTGCATGTGGCCACTTGTACTACAAACTATGGAACTCTTCCTCATACCTCTTTAGTTTTTAACCCTCTTTTCTCTTAATAATATCAGATTGAATTAGAGTATATTCTATAAATGCTTTTATTCTTTAATGAATTTCCTCAATGTCAAGGAAAAGACCCCTCCACTATTTAAAACCTTATGATAATTGGTCAAGAAAAAGAGCCTATTCAACTTCTTTTTCCTTTAGTCCTTTTATTAGTGCATCTTTTGCTACACATGCTAATAATGCCACTAGTGACTCCTTTTATACCAATGTCTCTCAAGCCATGAGTGATGTGCATGCCACTACTCATAGTGGTACCCAAGCCACCAATACCAATGCTAATGATTTTCATGCCACACACACTAATCAAAACACCACTCGAACCCATCAACTTTTATTGTAAACTCCTAACTAAATGAATACCTTCCAAGATAATAATGCCAAATAGATGATGAAAATTCATAATCACCTTATTCACCTCTAAATTCAACCTCAATAGGTTTTATGGGGTGCACATAATCAAAATTCCCCCACTCCCATTAAGTATTCCCATGGATACCTCATTCCCTAAACACCTCTTATTAACAATATGAGTAAACACCTTTAAAATGAACCTCTTACACATCAGATTGACAACATCGATATAAGAGGTATCACCCCTATCAATAGTTATAATGAGTTAACCACCTTTTTTAATACAAAGATATTAGCAAAAAACCTCTCTAGATATGCTTTAGATTAGTATAAAAAACTCAAATCCCATTATATCACTAGTTTGTAAGACCTATTTAATGCTATAGTACAAGAATTTCAAACTAGTGACCTCTTTAAGAATACCTTGGCTCATTTTATCAATTTCAAGTAACTTGAAATTGAAATTGCATAAGCTTTTATCAAATGGTAGAAGACTTTATCTAATCAGTGTGATCATAGCATGGTGGATGATAATATATTTCATCTCTTTAATAACACTCTTTATCCTATGTTACAATATTGGTTTTGGACTCTCTCTCCATGAACTTTGGAAGATGCCCTTGACCAAGCCAAGTGCCAATATTTTCTCATGCATTAGTTTGAGCCATCCTAACATCTTTTGGGAGTTCACATGCTCATAAAAATAAAAATATTCATGATATCAATGATGGTGTCACCAATTATTATGATACTATTCACAATATTCAAGCTATTTCTCTTGACCCTACTCTAGAGAAAGCTTCCCCTTTAAACCACACCCTTAATCCTTAATTTTCTCATATAAATTATGTTCATAAGTAATTATCCTTATCATAACTCCAAAATCATCTACTAAGGAATCTTTCATTATAAATTAATCCCACTTACCCCATGAAATCATGGTAACATCAAAATAAATTATGTTGATTTCATGCTATTTAGTTTCACTCTTATGAAACTTGTAGGCAATTGTGTAATTTAGCTATGGATTTCCTCCCTTGTCCTAATTTTGATCATGATTCCCTCACTAATAAACATAAACAATCCTATGATCTTACATTCAAATATCATGAAACATAAAATAAAAATCAATCTTTGAACCAAGCTAATGCTAATCTAGCCATTTACAAAGACCTTTTTCCTAATCACTAAGAAAATAATTAAAATATTACTCCTTCCACTGATAAATTTGAAAATCTTATAGACCAATCTCCTAAAGATAATGTGTTAAATATGAATAATATGTAAAAGGTGTTTATTTCATTTAATCTCATCCTACACCCATGCACCAATCATCGAAAACTTTTTGTGTTATCTAATATTCTTCCTTAACTCACCTAATAAAATTGGGGCAAGAAGACCTTATCTTTTTTGAAGAACCAATTCCAACACTTATGTTGGATAACACCTCTCATACTATTTATATAGTTTCCCCAACCTCTTTACCCATCAATAACATCATTCAACCTTATAATACCACTTCTTTCTAGATATCACAATATAAACCTAAATCAACCACCCCATACTCTCAAGATAATGAACTAATTAATCCTAAACCTAAACTAACCATGTCTTATCAACACAATTTTACATGCACTTCTAATCCTCATTTTTATTGTCTCCTCCAACATTACACACCTTTATCCAACATCCCACTAATGGGTTATGATGAATGGAGCCCTATCATGGAGCTTACCAATCTCCCATATCAAATTCCCTTTCTTGAACTCATGCATACTTGTCTATGTCATCAAAATTATCTTATGAAACTCTTATTCAAAATGGACATCCCCCATCCTCCCCTAACATGACATGAAGCTACCTTATCTAGTCTAGAATATATTATCTTTCAATAATGCAAAGAGATGTATATACACATTAATTAAACAATGGACACTTTTATCTATCTTAAATTTATTATTTATTCTATGATCCCATATGACATTATACTTTATGAATACGATACTCCCCTCTTTATAGTCATTGAAATAAATGATATCCAATTCAATAATATTGTGATTGATGAGGGTTCAAGTACTTTTGTTTCCTCTCTTGACTTCATTAAAACCCTTGGATACTCTGAGTGTAATCTTAAGTCCACATGTAACACATATTAAGGTTATGATCAAATTAAAATGAATCCTTTAGGTTGTGTATGGATCCCTATTACCAATTGACCTATCACTATTTAAGCAAAAGTTATGATCTTTCCCCTTTTCCTACAATATCTTGCTTGGCAAGCCATGGATTCATCACATGAGGGTTGTTACCTCTTTTGCATGCCAATGTGTCAAGTTTTCCCATAATGGTGTTATATATAGGATTGAAGGAGACACTAACCCTTATAATTTTGAATAATTCAAAGACTTTGGTGTATTCAAAATTCTAACCCTTCAATCCTTTCCAAGTGTTCTATTTTAAGAATCTCAATGTTTTAATTTCCATGTCTACTCTACATGAGGTTATCATCGTCACCCAAAACTCATAGAGAAAATTCCACCTAACATCTTATACTTTTATGATGATGAACCTGTTAATATCAACGTTAATATAAAAAATTCATATCTCTCTCCTCATCTCATTTCCCAACATCCACCATCTTTGAAGTTAGGTTCCATCAACCACCTAATGTTAATATACCCATGGCCTGAACTAAGACTCAACATTATATTAACCATGTAACCTTTGATGAGAAAGTCATGCCTACTTGTTCCATTGATCTTCATACACCCAAATATGATGATGGTTTTATTTTAGATGATACGTTTCAAGGAGGTCTTCTTCAGGTTAGAGATGTTGAGATCCTTCATTATCATTATTATTTGTTTCTATATTTCCATTCATGTTATCACATTCCATCTTATATAGCTCCTAATTTTAACATTATTCCTCTTATTCATAGGGTAGAGATGGTATGTTCACATGGTATACCTATAGTTTATAAAGAACCTCTAAGGAACATGCTTATAGATCATGTTATAAATAGTTCCTATCACTTTACTAGATACTAGGATCCTTATAGCCTACTTCCCCCTAATGTTCTTGATACTATCCTTAAGCCCTCTATGCATATTTCTCCTCCCTTAGCTAAGATTAGTCCAAATACCATTCCTACTCTAAATTTACTTGAGTATCTTCTTGATTATAATTTAGTTTATCCTTCAAATGAGCATTGCCCATTATCTCCACCATCCTTGCCTCCCATTGGTGATGACCTTTTTGATTTACCACAACTTGATCCCCTACCTACCTAATGGGATTATTAGCCATACTATGACCTAATGGGCTGATCAGCCATACTATGACATTCATAGAGTCTCTAATCACTAGAATCAAGAATTCTATCTATACCATCCTTACCTAGCTTCTAATTCTACTCCCATCTATTAGTTCACACACAAAGTCTACTAATAAACATATTTATTGCTTCCACATAGAAAATAATAATTCCTCCACCCATTATCAAAATATTCTAAAATATATTGACACATTGCATCCTACTCTTCCTCAAATTATAGACAAGGCTATACCTCATCTTAAGATATTACCTTAATATATTCACAAATATGGAGAGGTATATTAACTATGGCACTAGTGTGGTAACCATCACATTTATCATTGTCACATCCTTTAGCATCATCTCTAGGATCACCTTATGACCACTCCTATTCTTTTTATTCTTCATCCCATAAATTACCCACCAAATAAGGATCCCCCTTCTTCCCCTATGCTCCCTATACTCATGGATCCTCCTTACCCTATGGTCCCTTCTCCACTAGTGGGTCCTTCCTATCCCATAGATTCCGATAATATTATTTATCTTGAGTATCCTATGCATGATGGCCCTCATGAGCATGATATTTTAGTCATGCCTACATTTTATATCAAGGATATTTGATGAGAGGTATTTTTTTAACTTTCATTGAAGATTGATGAGATAATCATTATAGTTAGGGTCCAGCTTCATAGAGATCTATCAGATGTTATGGATAATGTTTATGGATATATTTACCAATGTTTATGAACATAACATGGTGTTCCTTCACTTTCTTCTTCATTTTAGATTAGGCATGTGTTCCACTTCTATATTTATGTACTTTATATCATTTGACTCTCTATCAAATTTTTGCTTCATTTATCTATCTTATATGGCTCTTTATATTTTGTATTATGTGTTGTCTATGGTGTCAATTTATTTCCTTAAGATCTCTTATGTATTATTTTCATGATTTAATTCTTCTCTTTATGAGTTAATTTATTTCCATGGGTGTATTTTTATTTTCTCATTATTATTTGCCACCTTATCTCTATAACATGGGTCATTATTATTATGACTTGGTTATACACACCTTTTCCCCCTTAGTAATCCTTATTTACTATGTGAATAGTTATCAAAAAATAATAATATCATTGTCATAATCCTATCTTACCAGTCTACTTTGGATCTCCCTTTATTCCCCTTACATTTCCCTTCACAAACTAATCATACACATGGTTGAAACTTGAGATAACATATTGATTCATAGGTAAGACTAAGTGTTTTAGTCAGTCATGTATTTAAATACTTAAATTCCTTTAGCCAAAGTCTAAATCTTAGTCATGTGTATCATTTTTTACTCATGTTGGTTATTCCAAGTTTGTATGGAGGAGTAATCCTAAAATTCATAATAATTTAAAAGCCAAATCATTTAAATAGAAGGCAATGATACAAAAGGCAACATTTAATATTTCAAAAGTAAAATCACACTAAAACATGTGATTCAAATAAAATTTATTTTCTATAATTAAAACCTAAACTCCACATTTAGACTCGTCATAGAGTCAAGTTCCATTGGGGTGCGGTAGGCTAGTAGATTTGAAAAGGAGAAAACAAATATCGTAGTGCTACCTACTTTTTCACCCAAGTAACCAATCTTCACAGTAGACTAATGGCTCTGTAAGAGGTCCTGAGGAATGGGGAACACATTATGAGATGGTAGGTCCATTATATTTTTCTTTTTTAAAAAATCAACATGAGTCGATCTTAGTATCTCACTTATTTTCATATACAGTTTTGTGTTTATTGAGAATAGATATCCTTTGTATATTAATGGTCACTAGTCACTTAGTGTCTTTTTTATGTCCTTAATGTGCCTCATGTTTCCTAAGGTCTTATAATATATGCATACATTTTTATTTTTACATTCCCTCTTTTAGTTACAATAATCCTAATATTTCCCCTTGAGAAATAATATTTTATTCACTGATCACTCCCCCTAAGGATTCCATTTGTGAGTTTTGTAGTGTAAGACTATGGATAGGACTAGGAATTACTCATAAATTAATATTAAAAACAATAATTTTAAAATAATTCCCAATTGTTTCCACCTCATTAGCATTCCATTTGTAATTTGAAGTGTAAGACCATGGATATGACCAAACCTTCCTCACAAATTTTCCAATATCCAAGTCATAATGTAATTACATGTGTCAAATTTTATATAAATTATGATTTATTATAAGTTACACATAATAAACGTTCTTCTCATCATGATATTGTATGTTTTGTACCTAATTCATTGATATTTCACTTTATTTTCTTATTTTATGAATACATGTAAGAATACAAATACAACCATTTTCTTAAATTTTTCATAATTACCAGCTTGAATTAGTGTGATCATTTTAAGTTCATTTTTCCCATTTTGTTTCTCTTTTATATTTCCCAACATGATTTAGTATATTTATTGACTTAATTTTTTTATTTTTACACCATTTTATTTCATTATTTTCATACTTCCCAATGAGATATAGTGTGATTTTACTTGTTTTAATTTAAGCAAATATTTTTCATGGTTTAATAACATTTGTTTCTCTTTTTACCATATTTATTTTATTAGTCTTAGTCAAAATTTATTATTACATAAGTCCCATCATTATATAGTGTCTAGTACATTTGTTTTTTATTACTTATACTTTTCCAAGTCATTTTTGTCTTTTTCTTTCTAACCATGCATATCTATCACATTATTCTAGAACATAAAACACTCCACATATGTTTCCCATAGCATATAAAGCAAAATATAAATACATGTGATGGAAATTAATATATCCATGCATCAAAATCCAAAACCAAATAAAACTCATGAGATTAAATACAACTATCAAAATCTCTCTCTCTCTCTCTCTCTCTATATATATATATATATATATAATGTGTTTTATACAAATATAAAGTATAAAATAGAACATAAAAACAACTCTAAGGATGGTTTCCATCTTGTCTATCATATGGCCTAGTCACACTACCCATAGATGCCTTAGATTATCCCTTATGAATGGTATTCTATAATGAAGTAGTCCAAGATCTCAAACCTGCTTCATGTCCCTATAAATTGGCCACCTAAGCCTACACATATCCAAAATAGATCATGTTAACCATGTGCATTTCTCTCTCATAAGATAAAGCCCACCAAGTTTATGCATTTCACTCTCCCACCCCTATCAGTGGCTTCAATCCATCCCTACATGCCTATAACTACCACATAGCCTTCCCAACTAGTCTAAATGAGCTTGCCTTGGTTGGGGAAAATAGTACCATAGGATCATATATCATGGTGGAGTCATATGGAGCCAACACCCTATCAAAAATATCATGGTGTGAAGCCATAACCAAAGATCCCCATCTGATCTCCTCCATTGTAGGATCTACAAAACCAAAAATGGATAGATATTAGATCATGTATATATCTCAAAATATATCTATCTAATATAATAAAATATAACCAGTTTCCTATATCAAAGCTTAAATCAAAATTATGACATTTCTTACCAATGTCATGAATCACCATATCCCAATATACTAGCCCACTGAGCTCGATCTCTTGTCTACTCATTCCTTGAGTGCCTCCTTTATGGTTCATCTTCATACTAGTGAAAATACAAGATTCACCACTCATGCATGTCTTACTCCTCTCTTGAGAGGTATCTCTATAGACTAGATCTATCCTAGAATGACTTTTGGGTCATTTTACACTATAGACCTTGACTATGACTACTCTTGCCAATGGTGCCTCCATCTATGATGTGTTCATGATGGCTAATATCTCTACTACTATAGTAGTGTCTAATATTATACCTTTTATGTACCTATATCCACTTCCATCTCATTCCTTCCTACTATCACCTGTTACCATGCTCAACTAGTCCATGGTCTAGTACATCATGGCCTAATCATAGGTATATCCACTGGTACTTCTCCTCCTCTCCACCTTAGATTTATAACATGTAATTCCAAATAATTAAGCACTATTAAAGGGGATATTAGGTGTGGGAGTGTAAACTACAATGACAAGTGTACCACTAGATGTGACTATACCCATGAGGTATAATGGCCTATGATCTGCACCCATAATAACCCTATCATAATACTCAACCAACTAGGCCATATATTAATAATGTGCATATATTTCATATGATCTCACCTCATGTGATATTCAATGACACTAGAGCATAGGGAATAGCTTGAGATACATGGCCCTAACTCCATCTCATCACTTAAGGTAACCTATCATCTACCACATGGGGTAGCCTAGTTAGTTGATACATAGGGAATCTCTCATATATCTAGGCACTCAATAAAACAATAGGCCCCATGGTATTCTATGCTATAAATAGCATCCTATATATATCATGCATGATCTAGACCCAGACGATAACCCAAATTTGTATAGTGATCCCTACTCTAAAATGGACTAATATAAGGCTATCGCATATAGTGGTACCTTGCCATCTAACCTATGGCATAGTACTCATACTATCACAAGTTTGATCATAACCTTCTAGATGTTTTAAATCTTAGTAATATATACATCAAATAAACTAACCCTTAATCTAGGTTATATCCTATCTGAGTACGTCACCCATTGAGTTAGTGGCCTAGTGGTCACCTCTCCTCTAGATCATATGGTGTCCCAATGATCATTAGTGTCCCTCATATCAATAATCCTAATAAATCATGAGCATCCTCTAGTATGATACCCACCTCTATGGTATCCCCATCCACCACCCCTCAAAAAGTTTTGGTCAACCATTCCCATGCTTCAAAGAACATGATAATGAGATCAACACTAAGTGGGATGTTACTCATATCTATTATGCCTATAAAGCTTAGTGTGACTAATTTCAATCTATCTATATCCATAAATCTCTCTAATAGATATTACATCCTTAATGCATATATCATGTACTAATACCTTTAACATCTCTACAAAAATATCAAAAAACAAAGGATATATAAATCTCCATGTCATAAATAATCAAAATACATTATTACAATTTCATAAATTAGCCACTTACATCATCTATTTGATTTATTATCACAAAATTTTAGACAATTGACCACTTTACTACTAAATCAGACATGTTTATTTGTGATAATAGATCAGTGCTTTTAAATTCATACTAGATCAGCCACATCAATACTAGATTGGCCATATTCTTGCCTTACGATACTATATAGACCTTGTTATACATATTCAACCTCTTTTAGTGATGCTACATCATCTCTATTCAATAAACTAAGTTGGTTTTATTGTACATAGTTAGCCTTTACCACTTACTAGGTCAGCCCACTACTACACAACCAACTCCCTCTTAGCATATTAAATCAACCCATTGATATGCAGTTGGCCTTATCTTTCTACCTCACCTTATGGACAAAATTTATTAGGTAAATTTTATTCATCCATACTATTGACACTTTTCCCATTTACCATAATGTCTTGGGAATTTATAGGTCTAACTTATTCCTACCAAATACCCTATTTTACCCCTAATCTATTTAAAAATTTTAGGGTTCATTCTAGTGTTTATATTTTTCCTAATAGTTAGTTTTCTATTTTTATCATAATTTCAAATAAAAATATTCACAAATTTGAAATTTCCAATTGGTTACATGTGTTGCACTCATTGCTGCCACTATGTGTCTTCCTCATCTTAGTTGTCATCTCTTCACCATGATGGCTCTCTGGTCTCCAAATAGGTCTCTCGGAGCTCTATTTTCTCAATAAATTAAAAATAAAAAATGATTTATTTCTCACCCTATCTATATTTACTATTAAAAAATTATTTACCTTTCAAATATTTACTTTTAGATTCTATCTTTTGATTATTGATTTGTTTCTACTAGATCTTTTTTTGAACCATAAAATGTTCTAGTTTATTGACATCATAGATAATATTTTCACCTATTACATGTTTGTATTACAGTTTTTTTTATTTTTTACTCTTTTTTTACTAACTTCTATAGGTTCATGTAATGTTTCCTACATTGAACACCTTCACATTTCTTGTATCTCCTTCTTTATCTACAACACTATGGTAAGTAAAGGTATGTGTTTTTCATTTTTATCTTTTCATTTATCATATTTAATCTTATTTAGCTTCAACATTATGGGTTTTTATGTTCTTGTCCTGAAGCACCATCCCATGTTACACCTAAATCAAAAATGATTACCATCAATTGGGGCATATGTATACAAATAATACTTTCAAACTTTATCAATTGCTGATGCTTTCTCTCCTGTAGGAACCCATCAAGTCTCAATCTCTCTAAGTGTGTGCCTTAAGGGGTACACCTAAAAGGGATGGGTAGACCATTAGTGTTTTTTTGGATTGTTTTCCCTATACTAACACTTATTATCTACATAACCATCTCCTAATAACATTTCCCTAAGCTTTGACTCCTATCTTTCACCATCCTCTAGTCATTTTCCACATTCATTATCCATTTCGTAGCCTATAATCCTTTTTGATGTTTTATTATATAATATCAGCCCCATAGACCCTATAGTCTAATTAAAAAAAAACTCATTTAAGTTCTAGGTCAGCACCTGATTGACTTAGACCAAGACCTAATTTGCTTTTCTCAATAATGATATAGAGTCTATTAGACTTGCCCATTTGGCTAAAATTTCATAAAGGACTAGGGCTATATTTAGCTATATAAACACATTCATTTCATTATTTATTAGGAAGAGAAGAGGAAGAGATATATATTTCACATTTTCTTATCCATAATTCTACTTGAAGAACATAACTTAGTGTTTTAATAATTTCTTTGGAGATTTAGATCTTATTTTTGGAGAGTTATTTTAGATGAATAGAAAGGTTGTGTATCCTAGAGCTGATTTATCCTTTTTATCCTTACATACCACAATAACCTCTTGCAAATCACCTTATCCAAGGGAGAGATTGAGGCTCCATAAGTTCATATTCAAAGGTATGTATTCATAACTTGGTTCCTCCTTTGTAAGAGTAGATAGATATGAATTTTTAATTATCTCCCATGCATTAAGATTTTATTTAAATTGATGTGAGTATATGTATTCTATTTATGTTTAATTTTTATGTTTATTACCTCCACTTTATACCACAAGATTTGGTAAGCACTAGATTAGACTTTTACAATTTTTTTTCATTTACTTACTAAATATGAAAACATAGGACTTATTTAGGGTTATTGCATAGTTTTTTTTATTTGTAGCTTTGAAACCCTCCCTAGTGATATTATTGTGGTAAGAGATCCCTTGGCTAGGTCTAGTGGATCCATCTTGGTTATGACCCTGAATATCTAGTGTATCAACAATCATAAGTGTAAGTAGGATTTATCTTCTCCAAGATAGGATTTATTTATAGATTAGTTACATTTCCATTTACATACAATAGAAGATATATACTCATAATAATGGATACAAAATCTTAATTCATGGGAGAGAAGTACAAATGTTAATCTATATATTCTTACAAAGGAGGAACATAGGAATATTTACCTCTGAAGATGAACCCATTAATCCTCAATCTCTCCCTTGAAAAAAATTCTTTGTAATATGTTGTTGTGGTAGGTAAGGATAAAAAGGATAAGTCAACTCTAGGTTACATAACCTATATATGCATCTAGAAGACTTCTCCATAAGACAATATTCATATCTCCAAAGAAAGTATTAAAACCCTAAGATATGCTCCTCAATTAGAATGTTGGATAATTAAATGCATAATATATTGCTCTTCTTCTTATCTTTCTAAATAAATGATGAAATGAGTGTGTATATATAGTTGAATATAACCCAATCCTTTTTGAAAGTTTAGCCAATAGGGTCGACCCATTCGACTCTATATTGTTATTAATAAAAATAAATTAGGTCTTGGTATAGGTCATTTAGGAGAAAACCTAGACCCTAAAAGAGTTTTGTAAATTATAATATAGGGTTGATGTGGCTGATATTGTATTATAAACTATCAAAAAAGAGTTTAGTCTAGAGAAAGGCTAATGAAGATAGAAACCAGTTAAAGGATGGTACAAACTTGGAAGATAATCTTAGGGGAGTGTTTTTAGGAGATGGTTATATAGATAACAAGTAGTATTAAAGGGATAATAATCCTAAAAATCACCAATGGTCTTACCTCTCCTTTCTCAATGTACTCATTAAGGAGTGCACTCAGATAGATTGAGACTCTATAGGTTCCTACAAGAGATAAAACATTAGTAATTCATAAAGTTTGAAAATATTATGTGTATACATATTCCCCACTTGAAACTCATCACATGTCACTTAGGTACAATACATAATGGTTCTTCAAGAAAAGAACATAGAAAATAAGATAAATGAATGGATATAATTAAAAAACATGCACTTTTACTTACCTTAGCATTATAAATAAAGAAGGAAATTTAAAAAAATGTGAAGATGTCTAATGTAGGGAACATTAGGAAAACCTATATAAATAGAAATAAAGAGTGAATAATCCAAAAATTTTCAACATATAGATATAATAGGTAAAAATATTCTCTATGATGTTAAGATTCCATAAAATTTTACATTTTGAAAAAAGATATAATAGAAACAAAGATATGATCAAAATATAAAATTTGGAAACAAATATTTAAAAGGTAAATAATTTTGGATAGTAAATATAAATAGGATGCAAAAGAACTCAATTATTATTTTTACTATTCTATAAAATAGAGCTCTGGAAGACCTACTTTGAGATCAGAGAGACATCATGGTGAGGAGATGATAGTTGAGATGGGGAGGATGCATAATAGACATAGTGAGTGCATTATAGGTAAGCAATTGGGAATTTTAAATTTTTGAATATTTTTAATTTAAATTCATATAAATATAAAAAATTGATTGGTAGGAAAAATATAGGTACCAAAATGAACCCTGGGAAATTTTTAGGTAAATTACGTATAGAATGAGGTATTGAATAGGAAGAAATATGACCAATAAATGCCTAAGGAATTTATGTTAAATGGTCAAAAATTAATTGATGTGAAATAATAGAGTCAACTTGGTTAGCTTACTCCATAACATGAGCCAAAAAATGGCTAAATGTATATCAGTGGACTAAATTAGTATTATAATAGGTGGTTGACTATGTAGTAATAGGCCAAAATAGTTAGTAGGGAGGACAAAGCTGACTAATTATGATAGGGATGATTTAGTGTATTAGATAGGGAATATTTACTATCATAAAATGAGGCTGACTATGTATGATAGGGCCGATATAATATGATAAATCAAGAATATAGTTGATTTAGTATTGAATGGGTCACTTTAGTTGGAAAGGAAATGGTTGATTTAGTATTTAAAATAAGATACAATGTTGATTTAGTATTAAATGGGACGATTCTATAGTAAAATTTAGGAACATGAGAAACTAAATCAAACTAGTCGATGTAAGTTGTTACTTACTAAATTTATAAGAATGTATTTGGATTATTTATGACATGGAAATCTAATACATCCTTTGTTTTTTGATATTTTATAGAGATGCTAGAGGTATTAGCACCTGATAGATGTGTTGTAGCTTCTACATATGTTAGATCAATTGACTGACATGGGCAGAGTTCAATAGGTCACACTAGGCTTTGGAGGTATCATGCATATGAGCTAGATATTGATTAGTGTTGATCTAATTGTCATGTTCCTTGAAGCATGGGAATGGTTGACTAACATTTTTTGATGGGTGGTGGATGGGGATACCATTGAGGTGGGTATCACTCTAGAGTATTTTCATACATTATTTATACTACTGATTAGAGGGAAACCAATGATCACTAGGACACTAGATGATCTAGAGGATAGGTGAACACTAGCCCAATAGGTGACATGCTACAATAACATATACCCTAGATTGAGGATGAATTATCTTTATGTATATATTGTATATATTCTAGATATTTATAAGGTCATTATAGGACTTGTGATAATATGAGTATTGTGTCACAAGTCATATGATAAGGTATCACTATATGTGATAGCCTTATGTCAGCCTATATTAGATTAAGGAATACTCTAAAACTTTGGGGTTGTCATCTAGGTCCATCTCATTTAGATATGTAAGGCATGTTATGTAGAGGGCATAATACTATGGGTCTTATTGTTTTATTACGTACCTAGATATATGAGAGGTTCCCCATGTATCATCCAATTGTGTTTCCCCATGTGGTTGATTATAGATTACCTTGGGTCATATGATAGACATAAGACTATTTAGCTCAAGCTATGCCCCATGTGCTAGTGTTGTATGATATCACATGAGGGGAGATCATGTGGCATATATACATGCACATTGTTATTATATGGCTTAGTCAGTTAAATTTTACTATGGGGTTATCATCAGTAAAGATCATAAGCCCCCACACCTAATGGGTAAATCTACATATAGTGGCACACTTACCAAGGTAGTTCAAAATCCCACACCTAATCATCCCTCTAATAGTGCCTAATTATTGTGAATGATATGCTTGAGATATAAGGGTAAAGGAGGAGGAAGAGTATTAATGGAGATACATGTGATTAGGCTATGGCATAATAGACCATAGATTGGTTAAGCATGGTATTAGGTGGTAGTAAGAGGAGAGGACATAAATATCGATGTAGGCCCATATTAGGCACCATAATAACATTAGTGAGCACCCTTTCCATAGCACAGATCAAAGCACCATCAGTGAGAGTAGGTGTAGGTAAGAGTTACATCACAAGAGGACCCAATAGCCATTTTAAGACATATCTAGTCCATAGAGGCACCTCTGAGGATAAGATCATAGTGAGATTGAATGGTGACTCCTAGATTTGTATTGGAATAAAGGTGACTGATAGAGGAGGTGCTTGGTAGATGAACAAATGGAGAGATTATGCTTGATAAGTAAGTACACCCTAACACTAGTGATAAATGTTATAATTTTAACTTAAACTTTGACATAGGACACTAGTTACATTTGATTATAGTAGATAAATATATTTTGAGATAAATATGTGATCTACTTTCTATAAATTATTGGTTTTGTAGATCCTATGATGGAGTATACCAGATGGGGATCTCTAGTAAGAGCTGCGTACCATGACATTTTAGATGAGGTGCTAACTTCATATGACTCCACTATGTTGGGTGATCCTATGATACCAATTTGTCCAACCCAAGTAAGTTGGTTTATACTAGTGAGGAAGCCAAAAGGAAACTATAGAAATGTGAGGATGGACTACATCCACAATCAAGGATGAGGAAGGAAGAGGCACGGACCTAACAGGCCTTGGCTTAGGAGAGAGTAGTACACATGGCTACCACTATATAACTTGGATAGGTGCAGGCCTAGGTGGCTAATCTATAGGAACAATTATAAAGTTTGAGATCCTAAACTACCTCATTATAGCTTACCATTTAGAGGGGACATTACTAGGCATTTATGGGTAGCATGGTTAGGCCACATGATAGGTACGATGGAGCCCAGCCTTAGAGTTGAAGTTATTTTATATTTTTACATTATATTATATAAAACACACACACACACACACACACACACACACACACACACACACACACACATTTGGATTTTATCTCATTAGTTATACGTGGTTGTGGATGTTGATGCATGAATATCATTCTTTCTAACACATGTATTTATATTTTATTGAATATGCTATGGGAAATATATGTTGATTTATTTCTTTTATGGAATTATGTAATACACATGCATGGTTAAAAAGATAAAGGAAAGATTAAGTTGGAAAAGTATAAGTAAAAAAAAACAATTGTACTACACACAATACCATGATGGGGGATGTGTAACAATAAAAGATGACTAGATATAATAAACCAAAGATGGTAAAAGGGTAACAATTGTTTTTAAATAATGTAAAAGACTTGCACCAAATTAAATCAAGTAAAATCACACTATATCATGTTGGAATTATGAAAATAATGTAATAAAATTGAAACCACATGAAAACCAAATGGTATAAAAATAAAATAATTAAGTCAATCAATCATTATAAATCATGTAGGGAAGTATAAAATAGAAATAAAATTGGAAAATTAAATTAAATTGATCACTATAATTCAAGTTGAGAAGTATGAAATTTTTAATAAAATGGTTGTAAACATACATGTGATCAAAAAATAAGATGATAAAAGTGGAATATCAATTAAGCATAAAACATACTATATCAATATGAGAAATATGTCAATGATGTGTAACTCATAATCAATCACTACTTATCTCAAATTTAACACATTTAATTTCATTATGACTTGGGTATTGGAATATTTTATGAGGAAGGCCTAGTCATATACATGGTCTTACACTATAAATCACAAAGGGAACACCAATGAGGTAGAAAAAATGATGAGAATGATTTTAAAAGTTTTTTTTAATATGGTAATTTGTGAGGAAGGCATGGTCCTACCCATGGTCTTACAATGCAACTAAAAAATGGTATCCCTAAGCGGATGATTAGTTAACAAATAATATTTCTCAAGGGGAAATATTAGGAATGTTTTAAATGAAAGATGGAATGTAAAAATTATAATGTAGGTGTTTAGGACAAGACCTTAGGAAATATGAGGCATAATAAGTACACAAAAAAGACACTAAGTGGCTAGTGACCATCAATATACAAAGGATATTTTTTCATAATGAGCATAAAGTTTTATATGTAAATAAGTGAGATACTAATATAGACTCATGTTGGTTATATGAATAACAAAATTAAAATGAACCTACCTTCCCACAATGTGTTCCCCATTCCTTAGAACCCCTTACAGAACCATCGATCTACTACAAAGATTAGGTACTTGTGTGAGAAAGTGGCTAGCACTAAAATATTTTTTTTATTCTCCTTTTTAAGTCTATTGTCCTACCATTCCCCAATGTACCTAAAATCTATCATGAGGCTGAGTGTGGAGTTTGAGATTCAATTAGAAATAAGGAGACATGATTTGAATAACATCTTTTGGTGTGATTTGACTTTTGAAAGTTGAATGTTTCCTTTTATATCATTGCCTTCTATTTCAAATAATTTTTCATTTAAAAATTTTATGGCTTTTTATATTCCTCCTCCATATAGATTTAGAAAGCCAAATATGATAGATAAAAGTGATACACATGAGTTGGATTTAGACTTTGGATAAAGTAAGATAAGTAACCAAACACATGATTGAATAAAATGCTTAGGATTACCTATGAGCTAGTATGTTATCTCAAGTTTTAACCATGTGTATGCTTAGTTTACAAAAGGAAATAAGGGAAGAAAGGGAGATCCAAAGTGGATTAGTATAATAGATAATTATAATGAGATGACTTTTTTGCTAAATGATCACATGGTAAAGAAGGATTACTAAGGGGACCAATGTTTGTATAACCAAGTCATGATAATAATTATTCATGTTGGATTAGATAAGGTAATAAAAAATCATGATAAAATACAAAGCAATCCATGAAAAATAAATTAACGCATGAATATAAGCATGTAATCATAGAAAGCATGAAGATAAATCATAAGAGAATATGAAATAAATGAAACCATATATGACACATAATGTGAAATATAAATATCTTTGTAAGATATAAAAGAGAAGGAAAATTTCACACAGATCCAAATGATATAAGATATAAATAAAAGGTATCACAACTCCAATCCAAAATCATAATGAATACGAAAGTGAAGGAACACCATGATGTGTTCATAAATATAGATAAATATGTCCACAAATATTATTCATAACATTTGATATGTCTCTATGAAGATGGAATATAGCTACATCAAGAGTCTCATTGATCCTCTGGTAAAGCTATGAAAATAGCTCTTATTGAATCTCCTCTATATAAAATTTAGGTATAGTTAAAGGATAATGATCATGATGGCCATCATTTGTATAATACTCAAGAAGGGAATATATGCTAGAATAGGAATAGTAGCTATAAGAGAATGAATGGGAACCACCAATGGAGAAGGAGCCATGGGTAGGGGGGAGGTGTGGGTGGCATGGGAGCCATAGGCGAAGAAATAACCATAGGTGTAATGAGAACCATATGTGAAGAATGGGGATATTCTTAGGTGGGTGACCTATGAGAGTTAGAATAGTAGATATAGTAATTGTCATGAGGTGGTCATGAAGATATTAGATGGTGCAACAATGATCATTATGATGATTATTAAAATTGTGCAAAATATAACATACCTATCCATATCTGGAAATATACTTAGGTAATAACTTAGGAAGAGGTATGGCCTTGTCTTTAGGTTTAGGAAGGGTAGGGCACAAGCTGTTGATATATTGTCAAATATTTAAATAATGGATGGATTAATGATTATATAAGGCATGGAAATGACAAATATGATTGTTAGTAAACTTTATGGGCCTATTAATAGAAATAATAGAAGTAAGAGTTAAGGAAGGATGGGTATAACTAGTAATCTCTAGTTTAATGACTGATAACTCTATAAATATCATATTAATGGTGTGTATTCCATTGGGCAGGCAAGGGATTAAGTTATGGTAAATAAATAAGTCCATTACTAAGGGGAGATAGGTTTGATAAAGAGACTAGGCTAGGCATAACTAAACAGGAAGTAAGATCAAATATAGTATAAGGTTCAACTAATGATAAAGTAGGAGAAATATCTAGACTAAGCTTAATTGAAGGAGAATAAAGGTGTACAAAGGGCTTAAGGGTAATATTAATCATGTCTTAGGTATGTAGGAATAAGGGATCCTAATATCTAGCAAAAAAATAAGGACTGGTAATAGCATGATCCATAAATATGCTCCTAAGAGGCTCAACAAAAATTAGAGGTGTGACATGTGAATGTTCCATATCTACCCTATGAACAAGAGGAATAATACTAGAATTAAGAACTATATAATATGGAATATGATAAAAGCAATAGAAATATTTAAAAAAAGAAGAATGATAGTGAAGGATCTCAACACCTCTAGCCTAAACAAGACCTCCTAAGAAGGGATCATCTAAAGTATAACCATTGTCATAATCAAGTGTATAAACATTGATGGTGAAGGTAGGTATGATATTTTCATCAAAATTTATCTGATGAATAGAATGTTGAGTCTTGGTTAAGACCATGAGTATATAATCTATAGGTGGATGATAACAATGTGCCTTAAAGGATGGTGTAATTTGGTAAATGAGATGAGGAGATAGATATAAATTTTTAATCTTGAGGTTGATCATAATAGCTCATCATCATCATAGTCTGAAAGTTAGGTGGTATGTTCCTGATGAGTTTAGGGTAACCATGATAACCTTAAGTAGAGTTAACAAGAAAATTAAAATGTTGATATTCACAAAATGGAACACTAGGCAAGAGTTTAAGGGTTAGAATTTTGAATAGACAATTTTCTTGAAATTATTTAAAATTCTAAGGGTTGGTGTCTCCTTAAATCCAATAAATAGTACCATTAGGGGAACTTTGACACATTGGCAAAAATAAAAGGTGATATCCCATATGAGATGAGTTTAAGGCCTTCCAAGCAAGATGTTATAGGAAAAATAAGTACTTGAACCCTCATCAATCAAAGCATTCTTGACTTGGATATCACTAATTCAAATTCTTATAAAGAGTGGAAGATTATCTACACAAAGTATAATCTCATCAAGAATCATGGAATTAATAGGGAATTTGAGGGAAAGATAAGTGTCCATTGTTTCATCAATGTGTATATACATCTCTTCCCATTATTTTATGATAATATCTTCTAACCTAGATAAGGTAGCTTCACATCCTAGAAGGGGAGGATGGTGGATGTTCACTTTGAATAATAGTTACATCAAGTGGTTGAAAAGATGTAAAAAAGTTTTCATGAGTTCAAGAAAGGGTATTTGGTATGGGAGATTGTTAAATTTCATGATAGGGTCCTATTCATCATAACCCATGGGTGGATAGTTAGAGACAAAGGAGCGTAATGTTGGAGGAGCTCCTAGTAAGGAGGTGTAGAAGTTCATGTAAACCTTTGTTGATAATATGTGGTTAGTTTAGTTTAGGGACAAATCTATTGATTATCTTGAGAGGACGGGTAGGTTGATTTATGTTTGTCTTATGATAGGTTTGAAGATATGTTAATATAATTTTGAAGAGTGCATTTAATGGGTGTATATTTTAAAAGATTTATAGAAATAGTGTGAGAGGTGTTATATAATGACAGTGGTAGAATTGGTTTTTGAAAAGAGATAAGGTAAGTTGCCCTAACTCTATTTGGTGAGAAGGGGAATAATAATATATATAATAAGAAGTTTGGAATGTTTTTTGCATGCGTGTAGGATGAGAATAAATGAAATCAACTACCCTTTATATATTAATCATATTTACCACATTCACTTTGGTAGTTTGGTCTATAATACTTTTAAAACTTTTGGTAGGAGTAGGATTATCATTATTATCTTGATGATTTGAAAGAGGATATTTTTAGATGACCTAATGAGAATTATCCTTGTTCAAAGATTGATTTTTATTTTTTGTTTTGTGATATTTGAAGGTAATACCATAGGCTTATTGTCATTTACAAATGAGTGAATCATGATAAAAATTCAGACCAAGGAGTAAATCCATAGCTAAATTATGTAATTGTCTACAAGTCTAGTGAGAGTGACCCCAACTTGCATGAAACCAATTAAGTTTATTTGGATCATACCATGATTTCATATGGAGATTAGGGTTAAACTCTCCTAGGAGAGGCCTTGGTAGGCACTTTTAGATTTATACAAAGGATAATGGCTTATGAACATTGACATTGTTTATTTTATAAAATTTAGGATTAGGGGTGTTGTTTAAAGGGGAAGTTTTCTCCATAACAAGGTTGGGATAAATATATTGAATATTATGAATAATATTATAAAAATTAATGACACCATCATTGGTAGTGTGATAACTTTTATTTTTGAAGAGCATGAAAGCACCCACAGGAGGTTGGGATGGCTCAAACCAGCACATGAGAAAATCTTGGGGCTTGGCTTGGTCAAGGGCCTCTTCCAAATTTATTCGAGAGAGAGTCATAACCATATATTAAAACTTGGGATAAAGAAAATTAGTAAATATATAAAAAAGATTATCATCTACCATGTTATGCTCATAATTATTAGATAAGGTCTTCCACCATTTGACAAAATTTTGTGTGGTTTTAGTTTCAAGATACTTGTGATTGATAAAATGAGCCAAGTATTCTCAAGGAGGTCACTTGTTTGAAACTCTTGTACTAGATATTTAACTAGATCTTCCAGGCTAGTGATAGAATGGGACAAAAGTTGATTATACAAATCTAAATCATCTCTAGAGAGGTTTTTCACTAATGTCTTGGTAGCATCAAAAGCTTTTAACTTGACCTAATCTTTGTAGATATTATCAAACATTTTTAAATGTAAGTTAGGATCATTTGACCCATTGTAATTAATCATAGGTGTTATACCTCCTACGTCTTTGTTGGTAATGTGAGGTGTAATAGGTTGAATTTGAAGTTGTTTAATCATTTTGTTAACAAGGGGTGGTTGGGGGTGGGTCATATTTTGATTTTGTACTACCCATAGAACCTTTGAGGTTGATTTTGAAGGTAAATAAAGTGATTATGCATTTGCATCATTTTATTTGCATTATTAGTTTGAAAATCCTTCATTTGATTAAGAGCATGTAATAATTTTTGATGGGTTTGAGAGGTATTTTAACTAGTTTATGTGGTATGCAAAGAATTAGCATTGGTATTGGTGTATTCGGTTTCACTATGAGTGGTGGCATGCACAACACTAGTGGCTTAAGAGGTATTAGTATAAAAGGAGGCACTAGTAGAATGATTAGCATGTGTAACTAAAGATTCACTATTAGAAGGATTGGAATTATAATAAAAAGAATAACTAGTGGTATGATTTCCATTAGTATAAAATGATGTACTAGTGGAGTGATTAAGGAGGAGTCTTGTAAAAGGACCACTAGATGTTGAAACTACCATGTTAGTAGATATACTTGGCATGGAGGTTGAATAAATGAAATAAAAATATGTCATAGTATGATAAGGAATCAAAATATAAGGTAATGGGTTGATAAAAAGGGAAGGTATCATCCCTAAATCTATGAGAGAATGTGGGGGAAGGTGAATGGGGTTCTTCTACTTGACTACTTATCATGAGATTGTAATTAGTTAAAGGGTATTTTCTCTTATGTTGATGAAAATCATTAATGAATAAAATAATTTCAAGAGTATACTCTAATTTTAGTTGATCTTATAAGGATAAAAGAGGGTTTTGAATTGAATATGGGTGAGGAAGAGTCCCATAATTTGCAATGGGACTAGACACGTACACATTACTTTCATACAAATTGGAAGCCATAAATTTCTATGGGGAAACCTATTGGAATTGGTAAATATTCATCATATCTACTAAGTTTAACTTTATATTGTCTTCAAATAGGATTTTCATGATGACAGAAGGGATCTAAAAGGAATGATGCTAAAATAAAATAAAAAATAGGGTACAAAGTCAAACTGGTCAACTGTGTTTTGTTACCAAGGAACTGAATAGAAAGATAAAGATAAATATTCATGTAGGTTGACTATGTATTACAATCAATAAGGCTAACATAGGATGATAAGGATACATAGTCATGTAGGTCAATTATGTAATATTGAATAAATAAATTAATAGGGAAATAATAATACATAGTCATGTAAGTTGATTGTGTATTGCAGACAATAAGGTTTAATAGTCTATAAAAGACTATGTTGACTAAGATGACAATATTCTTAAATAGGGAAAAGTTTTGTAAGATAATTCAAATTAGTAATGAAAGTAAGCACACAATCAATTGGATCAATGTGACTGATGTAATTGGAACACATAACAAAAACCTTGCACCAATTATAAATAATACAAGTTTTGAAATACAACACACAATTATCAAAGAACAAGGAGTAATTGAAAATTAAGTGCTAACTAGTTTGTCATCATAAGTGTTATTAAATTATAATAAAGTTTAATTTTAGTGTGATAGGGAAGTTGGCTAAAGTAGGGAACTAGAAAGTAATATAAGGTTGGTTTTAGGATGTTTATGATGAAAGGGATTTATATTGGTGATGATATTAGCTTGGTATTTGGACCTACCCACTCACTTCATGATCTTGTATTGATAAGGGTGTCTAGTGATTTTCTAGTATATAACATAAACTAGGTATTTATACTTGGCTAGAAAAACAAGTCAGCTTCTCCCTTACTGATGAAATCCAAGTAGGTAGGCCTTGAGAAGACAAATTTTTAATGTTTTCTTAATGTAAAGTGATTTGGTAGTATGTGGAAAAGAGTAAAATAATGTATCTAGAATGGTAATTTGAGAAACCCCCTATTTAATCTATGTGGGTTACTAAAAGAAAGAAAATAACTAAAAAGGAAAGATGAATTAATTACTAACAAATAGATGTTAATTGGTTAATTAATAATATTACATAGCTAATTCAAGAGACACTGTATGAAAATAGTACAAAATAATATCATCTAGATCATTGTTGTTCTACAAAAGCAAGGTATTTAAAAATAAATTCAAATAGGTTAACTATGTCTCTTAGATAGAAGACATACTATAAAACTAAGTTGACCACGTTGACCTAGTTAGCTATAGGGTTGTAATTTTATAGAC
>JARHVA010002279.1:1457500-1472500 GCA_037957365.1 Torreya grandis | reverse complement strand
ATAAAATTTGTGAATGTAACCATGTAGCATATAGGTGTATATAAATGGAAATGCAACAAATCTATAAATCAATCCTATCTTAGAAATGATCAATTTTACCTACACTTTTGATTTTTTATACATTAGATATGTAGAGCCATCACCAAGATGGATCTGTTAGACCTATCCAAGTGATCTCTTAACATAATAATATCACTAGGAAGGGTTCCAAATTCCCTAATCAATAAAAACTATGCAATAATCCTATGTAGATCTTATGTTCTCATAATCACTAAGTATAATGATAAATAAATTAGAAGACTAATCTAGTGCTCACCAAAGTTTGTGGTATGAAGTGGGGGTTAGTAAACATAAAATTAAACATGCATAAGATAATCATAAATAAGTTGTGTATAGGTAAAACCCTAATTCATGGAGAGAGAAAAATAATTTAAAAGCCATTATTTATGCTACTTCTATCAACTAAAAGAGAGGAGTAAAGTTATAAATACTTACCTTAAAGACAAACCCATAGAAACTCAATTTATCCCTTGGTCAAAGGTCCTTTTCAAGAGGTTATTGTGGTTTTTAAGGATCACTAAGAAATACCAAAGCATATAATACTTTTACACAAGATAAGATTATTTTCCAAGTAGAAACTGTAAGATATAACTCCTCAAGTATAATGGAAGAAGAGCAGATTATAAAGAAGTGAAAATTGATAATTAACTCTTGTTGTCTCTAGAAATGGCAAAATTACTATGTATATATAGTTATATCTAACCCTAAACCTTTCAAAAAGTTTATCTAACAAGGTCAACCCAATCAAATCTATATTATTATTGACAAAATCAAATTAGGTCTTGGTCTAAGTCATTTAGGGGACAACCTAGAACCCAAATGAATTTTATCAATTAGAATAAAGGGTTGCTAGGATAACAGTGTAATTTAAACCATTGGAAAGGATTTTAGGCTATGTAAGGGCAATTGAAGATGGAAAATGACTAGAGGAGAGTGAAAAAGAGGAGGAAAAGCTTAGGGGAATGTTTTTAGGATATGGTTAGATTAATAGCAAGTGGTAGTATAGGGATAATAATCTTATGAAATACCAATGGTCTACCCACCCATTTTCTAGTACACCCCTTAATGCATGCACTCAAAGAGATTGTGACTCAATGGGTTATTTCAAGAGAGAAAGTATCAATAATATATAAGGTTTGAAAATATTATGTGTATACATATTCCCCACTCAAAGCTCACCATGTGTCACTCTAGTGTAAGAGGGGATTGTGCTTCTAGAAAAGAACATACAAACACATAATGTTGAAGCTAAAAAATAGTATTATTTAAAATCATAAAATAATTAAAATTAAATGAATAAAATGAAAATAACTAGAAAAATAAATGTATGCATACCTTGACTTACCATTATCATTGGATGGTTGTCTATTGTGTCTTGTAGTTTTGATTATGGAGGGTGTAGAGACTACTTTTGACAAACCCAATGATGAAAATCTAAAGATAAAAAATAAATAAATGTAGGAAATCCAAGATAATTGATTTCTTCTAGATGATACATAGTTGGAAATTTAGATAGCTAGGGTGAAAAATGTTAAGTTAGGACCAAATAAGCAAGTTGAAATTTAGAGTAAATATGGTAACCAAAAAGTCAAGGCTAATGAAGAATAAACAAATAAAACAAGTAAACCTTAAATAAGAAATGCACACTCACCAAGGAATATCAAGAATACATGTCAAAAATGGTAATCAAACATCAATGTGAAAGTAGTAATAATCCTAAAATAAATATCAATAATAAAATGGTCAAACAACATTGTTGAGTGACCAATAATAATCCTTAATCATCAATGGAAAAAAAGTGAAAAAAACATTGGTGAGTGAGAAACAATAAATCAAAATCACTCAACAATGGAAAAATTAAAATAAAATAGAAACAGACTCAGGTGTCTAAAAAAAGAGGCACAATAATGGAAAATGAGACTAAAATAATTAGAAATGTAAATCAATGGTTTAAAATTAGGTAATCCATAGTCTCTAAAAAATGTTTTTTTTTTAAGGATATATAAATATTAAATAAAGCATTGTTATTATGTTGTAAGAGGTGAAGAAGTGGGAATATAGAAGTGGGAAAATATATTTAGAATAATACTATCATGTCAAGGGGGTAAATGAAATGGGTGGAGGGGAAAATGTAAAAAAATCAAGGTAAAGAAACTCTTTATTAAAGTCAAGACACTCAAATTAGGTTTGTCAAAACAAGAGTAATTTAAACATTAAGGACTCTAAATAACTTCTCCTAGCCACACAAATCTTGTGTCAATAAATGAAGTATGTAGATCATCCCAAGAAGGTTATAAGTATGAAAATTAAAATGGACCTACCTTCTGACAATGTGTTCCCCATTCCTTAGCACCCCTTATAGAGTCATAGATCTACTATGAATATTGGATACTTAGATGAGAAAGTATGTAGTACCATAGAGTTTTTTGAATTCTCCTATTCCAATCTACTAGCCTACCATACCCCAATGGACCTTGGCTCTATCATGAGGCCAATTATGGAGTTTGAGATTCAATTAGAGATAGGATATGTGTTATTGATCATGTATTTTGGTGTGATTTTTACTTTTGATTTTTTAAGTTGCCTTTTTGTATCATTGTCCTTTGTTTCAAATGATTTACCTTTTTAACTTTTTTTTATAGATTTTTCTATTCCTCCTCCATATGGATTTAAAAAACCAAACATGGGTTCTAAAGATGAATATTATTTTAACACATTGGTCTTGGTTTTTATGAAAGAGAACTTAGAGAACATGGTATCTAAGAGTCTTGTTAATTCAGGTGAAATAAAAGTGCTATCTTAACTCTGACCTTGGTTTATCTAGAATGGAATGAAAGGAAAAGAAATAAAGAGGAATGAAAACATATAATAATTTTAGTTACTTCAAATTGAAAAAAATGTGACAATGGATGAAAATAGGATACAATAGAAAATGGAGTATGATTATTTATCATAATACTGAGGTAAGTGTAATAAAACATGCTAACACTTTATTTTTTTGGAAATTTTATCTATAAAAGGAAGCAAAAGCTAATGCTAAGAATAAGGGATCATAAAATTGTAACCATTGCAAACACATTCTAGAAAAGGAAAACTTAATTTTAAATATGGTGATTTTATTAGGAAGGCCTAGTCCTATCCATGGTCTTACACTTTAACTCATAAAAGAGAAACCCAAGTGTGTACACAAAGCATATTAAAAATAAATGAGAAAGATGGTATTTATGATGAAGGCTAGGTCCTATCCATGATCTAACACTTTAAATCACAAAATATAAATCCAAGGGTTTATAAAATCATGGGAAAATAAAGAAATAATGAAAACAAAATAAAATCATGAGGAAGATTGGGTCCTATCCATTGTTTTATAGTATAACTCATAAGAAAATAGAAATTAAATGAAAAAAAAGAGAGAACTAAGGTTTGTGGAAAGAGAGAATGATACATATGGTGGGACCCATGTAGATATACTAAATTTTTTTTAGAAGGATAACATATATAAAATATGATAATAAGGGAAGGAACTAGGAAAAATACTTCTTTAAGAATTGAACATTGGTGGGTTCGTTAGAAGTATGGCCTTCATTAGTTTGAAGGTGATAGGTACTAGGATCAATGATTTTTTTAATAAATAAGGGCCCCATAATTTTTGAGTCTATTTACCATCTTTATCATGAGTTTAGTATAATTTAAGAACAATATCATAAACATTAAAAGTGAAAAAAATAACTTTTTTGTTATATCGTTTGGCAATGAGAGCCTTATATTGGTAGTTGTGTTGTCAAGAAAAAAGATGGTGTTTGTAAAGAAGGTTAAGAGCATGAATGTGAGATTCACATAATTATTAATTAGGTATGATACCATGAAGAGAGATACAGAGAGAGGGAAGCTAAAATTATAATGGGAGGATGGATTCATAACCATAGACTAGTAAAAATGGTGTTGCCTCAATGGCAGTGCATATGCTAGTATGATAGGCCTCGAGAGTAGGATATAGATGAAGATTAAAATCCATGCGAGTTTCATGAATTTTATTTTGGATAATTTTAATAAGGATTTTTTAGTGTCCTTAGTTTAGTGATTGTATTATGGATAGTAGGGCAAGGAAAATTTTTGATTGATTTTTAATTTAGTAAAGAGTTGTGTTTGATGTCTTTATTTTTGAAGTTACCAACATTATTAGAAATAATAGTATGAATAATGTCAAAGTGAAAAATTATTTAATTGAGGATGAATTTAAACTTTTGGTTCTAGTTACATTGACAAGAGGCCTAGATTTGACCCATTTGGTAAAATACTTAGTATCCATGATGATTAAGACATGCCCATCTTATGATCTAGGTAGTTTGCCTATGATATTTAATTACAACATTGAGAATGGACAAGAAGATTCCATAGTTTATATTTAGGTGCCAAATCTAATTTCAGGAAGTTCTTGATAACTAATTTAGATTTAGTATTATTGGGAAGGATAAAGGAATATTCTATATTATTTAATTCAAAATAAATAGTGAAAATATTGAAGTTATATTTGAGATATGGCTTCATTAATAGCTTTAATATAGAGGATAATATCATCAAGAATAATATATTAAAGTTGGTCAATATTTAGTATAGGAGTAGTTATGATTTGATGAACAATGATTTGTCCTTCGAAAACTTTTGTATAATAATGTAGAGATCAAATTACATGGAAAGGACCATCCACTTGACAATTCTATCTCTAGGAAGAAAGGCTTTGGAGAATAATTGATGGAGTGGATCAGAATGGATAATAACATAAGTTGTTTAATAAATCAAAAATGATAGAGTTTTTCAACTATAAAATATATGGTGAGGCAATCATATTCTACTTTTGTATAACATTTTTCATAGTCAATGACACCTCGACTAATATATTATATGGCATATTCTATATTTATATCATCTTGTTGGGCAAGCATTGCCCTAACTAATACAGCTGTGGAATAAGTATATAAGATTAAAGGATGATCTTTCAAAGGTAGATGAAGGGTGGGTGGATGAAGAACATATTATTTCATATTTTTAAATTCTTTCTAAAAAGGATTAATCCATTCAAGGGAGTTACCTTTATTTAAAACAAACTTAATAGAATAGATATGGTAAGCCATTTCAAGGACAAATCATCTTATTTTCCCAAGTTTTCCAAGGTAAGTGCAAACATCCAGAATGGAATAAAGGACAAGCACATTGACAATAGAATTTATCTTAATGGGATCAACATCAATACCATGAAGAGAGACTAAGAACCCTAGCATTTTTCTAGATGTGACTCTAAGAACACAATTTTAGGGATTTAGTCTAACTTTTATTTGATGACGTGATCAAAGATAATAGGATGATAAAAAAATGACTTATATGGATTTTAGACTTGGCAATGGGGTCATACACATAGGTTTATGATATATTATGGATAAGGTCATGTAAAATGTGGGTCATAGCCTATGAATAGGTAGCTCTAGAATTTTTGAGGTTGAAGGGAATTTTAACATAATAATAATTATCACATTCTATGGTGAAAGTTGTCTTATGTTTGATGGAAATGTGAATTTGATTATAACCTGAGAAACCATCCATAAGAGACAAAATTTCATATCTAATATTGGAATCGATAATGGCATATATGGAAGGTAAAGGGAAGTTGTCCTTGGGATAATCAGTATTAATGTTGTAAAATGGGATGTAAATGTGATTGACCATGGTGAATTTCTTCCAAATAGTGAAAATGTTTGAAACCCATTCTAAATAGTCCATAGGCTTGATAAATTTGGCATTAAGAAGTGTAAATATGCATTTATGGCATAAATTGGAAAACTTATCATGGAAATTTCCACTTTTTTTTCCATATGGGTTTGGCATCAAGATAGGTAATGATATTGTGTACCTCAATGCTACGATCAATGCTAAGCATGTCTTCATAGGACCAAGTAAAAGTCTCATAATATTTATCAAAAAATAAGATAAATCTATCATGATTAGTTGATATAAGTTATCAAAAGACTATGATTGGTCGAGGGCATGATGGGGTACCATATTCAATTCTTATAGTTTCTTGAATAAGAGTAACATTGTCATCCTGGAAATTAAATGGAACATTAGGTAGAGAGGGAATAATATTTGTTATAGTATCAATGCTAGAAATGAAGTTGTTGAAACAAGGGGATTTTTAATTTAGATTCCCTTGTCTATGATGTTGTCAAAGAAGTTGAGGTTCTCAGGGATGAAACAATTCAAAAATAGATTCATCACTACAAAAAGTGGGAAGAAGACCATAATACTCAATATCTACTTCAAGATCAATAATTTTGTTACCATGGTGGTCATATTCAAAATGCATATGATGTATATCTATGGCCTTGGCATCTAATGTAATCTCAAGAGTAGGTGGAGTAGGGGAAAAGGGTTTAGCTAATGAAATTAGATTATTGGTAGTATTATGTATGGGAGGAGGATTGGAATGGATGATTGGTTTGGTAAGAGTAATAGAATATGTAGGGAGTTCTAGAGTTTTATAAAGTAAAATTTTTTATACCACCTAAGGAGTATTAATATGTGGAGATGCATAGTCTCTAATCTCATCATATTTCATAGTTGGAGATATGTTTCTAATGTCAATAGAAATAATAAAAGGGGATAAGGGATAATTTTGAATATGTTGAAGCATCTTATTGTTCATGATAAGTTGGGGGATGATATTCCCCATGACATCTCTAATAGGTGTAGGAATAAAATTTTAATTATTTGGAAGGAGAATAATGGGAAGTTGATTAGCCATGTTAATCAAATGATGTTGTAGTTTCTTAATTTGGGAGGTGTTAGAGTTCATTTATTTCACTATATGTGAAAGAACTTGAATGGTATCTCTTGGTGGATTGTTATTTGCAGGAAGAATTATCATATTGGTATTAGGGGAAGGGTTATTAGGTAGTGGATTTCTTGTGGGGTTATTGGATATACTTGTGTCAATGGCCCCCACATTATGATTAGATGTGTGAATATGGGAATCATATTGATAGGTATGAAAAGGATGTGATTCACCAATCTCATCTTGTGGCATGATTTAAACCATGTTGTAATCCAAATATGAGGGAGGAGAAGAAGTAATCCAAGAGTGAGGATTCCATTGGGATGTAAAGAAGGGAATAAAAGAGTACTCCATATAGTGTCTAAATGGATTTAGGTTTATAAATAATATTTTGATAGATGATTTCTTAAAGATTGATGAAATAATATGAGAGAAGGAAAATTAAGGACAGAGTTAGCTAGACAAGTAATAGAGTTGGCTAATAGGTACAAAATTGACTAGGTAAATAGAGTACTACTTAGACATAGGCTAAAAAATACATAGTTGGATGGGTCGATAGTGTACTAATAAACATGAGATAGAAAAAAGAGATAATAATACACAGTCATGTAGGTTGACTGTGTATTGCTAAAAAGAGAACTAAATAGGTAGATAAGGATACGCTATCATGTACATCAACTATGTATTACAAGAAGGAAAGCTAACTAGTCTATAAGTGATTGAATCAACCAAGATGACAATGATTTGAAATGGGGGAATTTTTTTCAAGATAATTTGAATAAAAATTAAATTAAGCATATATACAATTAGATCAATGTGATTGATCCAACTAAAACACACAACACAAACCTTGCACCAATGTTTGCCAATACAAGTTTTTTAATGCAACACATAATGATCAAAGAGTAAGTGGTAGTTAGAAATTAAATGCTAACTAGTTAGTTATCCTAAGTGTTATAAAGTTATAAGAAAGTAAAATTTTATTATGATAGGAAATATGGGTGAAATAGGAAACTATAAAGTAATCTAAGGTTGGTTTTAGGATTTTTGGGTTGAAAGGGATCTGTATTGGTGATGGTACTGGCTTCGTATTGGGGCTTACACCTTCACTTCACAATCTCATAGTGATAAGGGTTTTGGTTTCTTTTCCAACATATACAATCAACCACATGTTTATACTTGGCCATAAAACCAAGTTGGCTTCCCTCTTTGTGATGAAATATAAGTAGATAGGCCTTAAGAAGACAAGTGTGTAATGATTTTTGAATTTAAATTGATTTAGTAGTGTGTGCAAAAGATTAAAATAGTGTAACTCAAATGGTAATTTCAAAAAATACCTCTTTAAGCTATGTGAGTTAGTCTAAGCATACAAGCAACTAAAAAGAAAGGGTGAATTAATTATGAGTAAATATATGTTAATTCCTTAATTAATAATAGTAAAGAGTTGGTTTAGGTGACATTGTATGTACATAGTATAGACTAGAGTTGACTAGGTCACTAATATTATGAAGAATCAAGGTCTTTAGGAATAAATTTGTATAGGTCAACTATGTTTTATAGATATAAGATAGACTATAAAACTATGTCAACTTGATCAACCTAGCCAGCTTTAGGGTTATAGTTTTACAAACTACAAACTTGTGAAAATTAATACTGAAGGAACTAAAATGACAAAGAGAGAAAAAAAAGTAACCATGGTAGGATTAAATATGTTTTATATTTAAAAAATATGTTTTGATTCTCAAATGATGCTTCCAAATTCTTTCAACTAGGTTGACTAGTTTTACCAAGTTTTTAATACCTTGTATGATAAAAAAGAGATAATGAATAGAGTTAATTTTTTTGACTATGTTTATATACCTATATGTTGAAAAAACAAAATAATAGATAGAGTTGACTACTTAAAATATGTATGCCAATATGTAACTAAATAAAAATATTGTGTTGAACTACTCAATCTAGTGACTTATAATTAGTGAAGACCTGCATAGATAGAAAAAAGTTATTTTAAAGTGACTATGTGTTAAAATTGAGCACATAAAGTTTGAATTATATCAATTGGCATGATACAATATTTAAAATATATAAAAAATATGATACGATGAAAAAAATAATGGCATTAAATAAAACTTTCAAGGGTTAGATTCACGTTGGGTTCACCAGAATGTATATAAATGGAAATGTAATTGATCTATAAATTAATCCTAGATTAGAGAAGATAAATCCTACTTACATTTCTAATTTTTGATACATTAGATATATTTGTTCATGATCTAGATGGATTTACTAAACCTATCTAAGGAATCTCTTACCATAATAATATCACCAAGGAGAGTTCCAAATCCTCTAGTCAAGAAAAACTATCAAATAATCCTAATTAGGTCCTATGTCTTCATATTCACTAAGTATAATTACAAATAAATTAAAAGCCTAATGTAGTGCTCACTAAAGCTTTTGGCATAAAGTAGGGGTTAGTAAACATGCATAAAAGAATCCTAATTAATATATGTATAGGTAAAACTCTATTGCATGGAGAGAGAAATATAATCAAAATCCATTACTTATACTACTTTTATCTACTAAAAGAGAGGAGTAAAGTTAGAGATACTTACCTTGAAGACAAACCTGTGGAGACTCAATCTCTCCCTTGGCCAAAGGTGATTCTCAATAGGTTGTTTTGATTTTTAAGGATCACTAAGAAAGGCCAAAACATCCAAGACCTTTCCATAAGATAAGATTTTTCTCCAAGTATAAACCCTAAACTACAACTCTTCAAGTAGAATGGTAGAAGTATAGATTGTAAAGAGGTGAAAATGAATAATTAACTCTTGTTGTCTCTATGAAATGGTGAAATGAATGTGTATATATATATGGATCTAACCCTAAACCTTTTTGAAATTTTGTCCAACAAGATTAGCTCAATTGACACTTTATTGTTATTAAATTATGTCTTGGTCTAAGTCAGTTAGGGGTTGACCTATACCATAAAGGAGTTTTATCAATTAGAGTATAGGGTTGATGGTACTGACAGTGTAACTTAAAACATTGTAAAGGGTTCTAGGCTAGGTAAGGGCTAATGAAGGTGGAAAATGTCTAGAGTAGGGTGAAAAAAATGAGTAAAATCTTAGGGGAATGTTTTAGGAGATTATTGGATTGATATCAATAGATGGTATAGGAATAATTATCCTAAGAAGCACTATTGTTTACCTATCCATTTCCTAGATCACCCCTTAAGGCATACATGTGGAGATATTGAGACTCGATGGGTTCCTACAAGAGAGAAAGCATCAATAAATAATAAAATTTGAAAATAATATATGTATATAGAAGGAACATGTGTAGGTAATTTATCATTGAATCATGTAAAACCAAAGTGATCACATGTAGGCCTAGGCTACATGATAAATATCATGACAACATCTAGATAGTAATAGTAAAATATCAACAAGAAAATAAGCACACACACAAGAAAACTTAAAATCAAGTAAAAATCAATGGTTCAAGGAAACTATAAACAAGGGGAACGTTTGAATGTCATAAAATCTAATGAACATGACTTAGTCAAATGTGCACAAAAATAAATAATAAATATTTAAATGTCTATAAAAAATCAATAACATTTTAAAATTTATAAGAAATAAAAATATAGGAGCATGGGCCACATATAATATAGAATATTCAAATGCTAAAAAAATCAATTTAATAGCAAGCCAAAACACTTGAGGAAGTGTGCAAAGTAAAATCATATTAAATAAATATATACATGTTGTAATGGCCCATGGATCCAATGCATTAAAAAAAAATTTCAAGTACATAATGTATCAAGTACCATATATAATATATAAGCATGGATAGTCATGTGTAAGAACATATGTAAGTTAAAAAATGATAATGTAGAGTGATCATTGAATCATATAACTTATGTGTATCAAGATCATAGAAGATGTATGTCCCCAATGTCATAGTGAGATGAATAAAGGAAAATCCCAACACGCATAAGTGTATCATGTGTCTGTGTATGCCTATATATGTGTATGTATGATTAAATGATATTATATCCCTCAACATAAAATTTACACATAGATGCCATGGAGCTAATTGAACATGTATGTTTCAAAAATGTTTTTGATTTTTTCAATTTTTTTTGTTATTTTTGAAGAGTTTTTGCAAATTAGAAAAAATATCCATTTACTAATTTTAATATAATAAAACAACCAATTTCCAAATCAAAATGCAAAGGAATATTAGGTAATTAAATTTTATTATTCATATGGCATCATGTCTTATGACTTATCATGGCACATGCTATGATGAATTTTTGTAAATGTATTCCATATACTATTATCATAGATGTATCATGATTTAACAATTTTGGGAATATTGGTGTATTATTCCTAATTTAGTTAAAGGGTATGGGTAGTAAAATTAGTAAAAATGTGTAATAATTAAGCTAATAATTTGTATAAATTAGATATCAATTTTGACCTTTTTAAAAATCGTAATAAGATGGAGAAAATAAAACATAGATATAAACTGACTGATACAACTGAGACAAAGTCTAAGATTCACTATGGAGGACTCAGACACTATCACAAACTAAGATCTTACCTTCATTTTATGATTATATAGGAGCATAAAAAGTTTATAAGAGTGGCACCATAGCTATATTCCACCTTTGCCACTATTGTCTAGGAGATATAATCTTTTTGGGTTTTGTTCTCTATGCCTATGTGACCCTATCTATGAAGTTTTAGAAGCTAGAAGTCTATAGAGCTCCATATAGATTAGATTTTGTCTTAAAACCCTCTATTTCATTGTGATTTGACCAATTTTGAGAAATAATGGGGGCTAGTGTGTGTAATATTCAATGATCATGTATCAACACCCCTTGTGTGGGTATGTTGCCTATATACCAATAATCCAAAGAGGGATCAATCCATATGTAGTTCTCCCACTTGATGTGCTTTGTGAAATAGGTGTATGAATTTACAAAATTATAAAATAGATGTGATTTAGGTGCCTAGGGACTAGTGTAAATATTTGAATAAGCTTGTAAGTGTATTGGTTGGCTATATGCAGAGAATATGGAAGATTGTTTGAGTAGTCTTACTTATATTCTTGCTTGCTTAGTGACATTTGGTAGCCTTTTCCAAATGATATTTGAATGGGATTTTATAGGGATATATTGGTCATGGGTTGAATGTGATCATGTTAAGATGACAAGGAGAAGGATGGGCAGCCAAAATAAACTAACTGTTGGTGCTAAAAAATCACTTGCATAAGAGCATCAAAAGTAGACAAGAGTTGAACCAATGTTATAATCCAAGTTGGACACTATTGTCCTTAACTGATGGGACCTGGGGGGATGGATTAAGCATGGAAAAAGGGGTCTATATTATATGGGATCAAGTTTGTAAGGATACAAATGATTGGGAATCAGTGAGAATATGCCTATGAGGGTCATGAGAGAAAGTAAGAGGGACCTAAGGGTTAGGTGTCACAAGACATGCTCAAGTTACCAATTTTTGTAGTTTATATGACTACATCTACCCCCCTTTATTCTAGTGATGCAGAAAATAAAACTAGTAGGATAAAAAAAAATACAAAGTGTACCTAAACTTACTTGCAAGGGTAAAGCTCATAAATCTGTATGATGTTGGGTGTGTGTAGAGAGAGCATACTCTAAAGTGGAAATTTTTAAGAAAAAACAAAGAGTAGATCAATTATTACTAGATATTTTATATCTAAAATAATAATGTAAAAATTTGGGTAAGAGAAATAAGAAGAGAAAATAATGAATACACCACACTAGGTACAAAGACTAATACAAAACTTGTTGTGATGTTGATTGATACTAAGTAATGTTGGATAATGTTGTACTAAGAGTAATATCACAAATAGAGCTAAGTTCTTAATTCCATAAGAGAATGCAAAGGCTAGACCATTCATTCCATCATCACCCACTAAGTAAATTTAGGTGATCATGCATGTGCTAATCAATATTTGGACTATGTCTCCAGTCCTTTTAAATAGGTTGCTAAAGAATACAAAGGTTAGTTAGTCCTTTGGCTCCATTATTTCCATATGAAGTGAAACTATAAACTAATATTGATATGAAATGTGTGTCAAATGAGATGGATCTTGAATCTCATGAATTATCTATAATCAAAAAATATTGATGTAGATATCTGAATGTATGCTGGAAACTAGGCCACTCTTGGCCACTCTAAAATATGGAGATTAGGCTTGTATGAAAGCCACTCTAAAATTGGTGTACTAGGCTTATATGAAATCCAATCCAAAATGTGGAAGTTATGATTATATGAAATCCACTCTAAAATGATGACAACCACCTGCATATGGAATAAGGCATGCAACTATTGAGAATGTTTGGGTAATGTTAAACTCAAAAATAAAGGAAAATAAATGTGTGATGCACATTTCCCCCAATCACTAGTGTTTAAAATATGGATTTTGATCTAGAATTTATATCAACTATTATATCTAAAACTAGAAGTGAGAGCCATCATGCCATGCATGATGCCCACTATATCTAGATTCTTTGAGCAACAATATACTAAAAACTATAGATTTTGAACTAGTCTGACTCTGCAAAACTATAGTTGAACCTACTTTTCTACCTACTTCTTGAAAGTCTAATTTTTATAATATTTAGATAGGATCACCAAAAAAGGATATTGGTGGAATCGACACTGTAGTCCAATATTGGAACTATTGTCTTGGGTTAAATCTAGTAATTATTATAACATTTTCACTATCGACCTACTATTCTAACTAGTTTGATGTTTGGTTATTATTATAGGTGTGTTGAATTCTATGTTTTTGACTATTAATAGCTTTGATCTTTGTGATAAAATCACTATTTATTACCCCCTCTTCTAAGGGTAAGAATGAATACCTTTCAATGACTTCCCTCAAAATAAAGAGCCCTACAAGTCTATTATTCTACAAAGATACATGATATAGCAATGATAATTGACAAGATATCTCAATCTATAACATGGTTTGTATTGATATTATATATATATATATATGTATATATATAGGCATACCCCTATTGATATAATAATATATCAATACAAACAATGTTATAGATTGATCATGTTATAGATTGATATATATATATATATATATATATATAAAACAATGTAATATCATGCTCAATTTACTGAATTGGAACTAGAAGTGGAAGCTGTTAGTTGTCAGTTGTTAGTTTTTATGGAGGGATGGAGCATGATGTACATCATGGAATCTAAGAAAGCAAGATAATGCATGATGTGTATCATGGAATTATAAACAATGATAATCAAATAATAAATCAAGAGAACAAATAAATAAGCAAAAAACATACAAAAATGGCCAGGGGGCCAATCAAACAAGGGACATGGGCACATATCACTCAAACTGGAAAACAAACATACAAGGCATGTTTAAATGCCACATACACATATAATTGAAAAAATCAATGGTTAGAATGAGGGATACAATTTCATATAAAAGTATAGGCAAAAGCCATTGGCAAATATCCTAAGGCACACTCAAGAGTATAAGCAAAGGACACTGAGAAAAAACCTTAGGCACATACAAGAGAAAAATAAGAACTAATAAATTCAATCACATCTAGATATGAAAAGAAATGAAGGAAAACATGTAAATACTATAAATACAAATCAAATCTAACTAATCAAATCAAGAAGTGAAGGTATGTAAGATATATTACTATAAGACTATGTATATGCTAAGAAATACACAAATGCTATATACTAGTGAGTGCCAATAGAGTAATATGTGTAAATTAGTAAGTAATTTACATCAACATGATAACTAGAGTGTGTGGTGTAGGAATGACATAACTTGGATGGTATAGTCATGTAGAATATTCCTCCAATGGGTGTGTATAGCTATGTGTGTCTCAAATTTAGATGTAGGATGCCCCCTTAATGGGTAGAGTGAACAAATCAAGGATCCAGATGTCATTACACACATTCAAAGAATATGAAGTGAAGTATGGTAATGTAGATAAATTGACCAACAATAACATAGAACAACAAATGTAAGTCTAGCATGGATGATGCATACAACTAAAATATTTT